>BMAU01019231.1:600000-917117 GCA_019973935.1 Trichonephila clavipes | reverse complement strand
GATCACGATATATATAGCATTAAGTTATTTTCAAATTAAGTGGTAAATTGTGACTTATATATGAGATTATTTAAGTGAAAACTTTTGTGATAATACTTTGAACTGTAAATAACTTCTTTATTAATATATGATTTTTTGGCTGCATTTGTAAGGAAAGAGCTTATTCACTAATTCTTGATCTGCAACGCGTAAATGTTTTCATTAAAAATCTTGTTAAAAATCATATCAAAAATAGAAATAAATAATAGATTTAAAGCCGAATGTTCATCATTTACTTTATTTGCCCTCTTTATATATAAAAATGGATGTTTTTATGTGTGACCTCGTTTCACTTCAACACCTTTCAACCGATCACTATGAAAATTGGTATGTACAGTAGAGCCTGCTTTTGTGTGGTCCTTTTTGTGCAATTTTAATTTTGGGCGATTTTCTCTGTGTGATCTTTTTTATGCGGTATATGAATTTCAATGGCTTTGGTGCCACTGTAATGCTTTCTATCAATGTACCAGTGGCGCAACACAGAATATTAGAGCACCCCTGCAAAATCAGGTTTTGCATTTAATATTTTATAAGCTAGGTAAATGCGTACTTGATGTCAGTCATGCATTGGACCCCCTAGAGTTTCAAGGTTGCGGGGTGTGTGCGTTACGCCACTACAATATACATGTATACACTTCAAGAAGCTCTTTTCATTTGTTGTAAACAGTCTTCCGACAATTCACTTTCAGTTGCTTTCTCTCAACGCGCCAACAACCCGCGCTTGATGGAAGAGGAAACTTTCAATTGCAGTAGTATTATAGTAATTTGACATATTACATAGACGGACAAGAAGAGTCGGATTGTTTGAGAGTGAATCAAATATATATACGTATTCATCTTTGAAACAAATAGGGAAAGTATTTTCTGAAAATACATACCAATTCCGAAAGGAGTATGAAATTTCATAAAGAGCTTCGATCACGCATATCTGGTTAACGTAACGTTCACACGCAGCTGACCAACCGACTTTCGTCGCAAAAACTTGTCTCTTAGTTTATAGGGCCAAAAAATAAATAAACTAAAATTGTATCTTCAAGTGACGAAAGCGATTTTGAACTAATTCATCACAAGAAGATGAGCGCTTTGGATTACGATGAGTAGCAGTGAATTATGTATGCGCATTTTGTGTGAAAATTTCTCCATGTATACAATGTGAAACTAAATGTTATAAAAATGTTTCCATGCGTAATTTAATTATTTATTTTGTTTTGAAAGTACTTTCTCATAAATTTCGTAAGTAATTGGCATATTTTTTAAGTGCAACTTTTTTTATGCGGTTCCTCTACACCGCATTAAAAAAATTCTGTAGTATTTCGGCGTATTTGTTTGTATATGTAAAAATTTATGAAATTTTCAAATATTTTTTGTGTGGTTATTTTTTTGTGGTTCCTATCTACTACACCACATGTATATTTTGACGGAGAAGATTTTTGAGCTATCCTCTTTGTTGTAACTCTCCAACAGGTAGCGCTACAGAGTATCAACTTTTGCACCATTCAATCAATCGCCAAATTGGCAACGTGGTCGCAAAAATTATGCCAACTTGGCTCTATCACCAACATTTTGATACGTTTCCATTGAATCACCATTTTTATGTAAGGAACGGTGTTGCTTGCGAATATTACAATTTTCAAATAAAATAAATGCAGCAGAAAGTAATATTAACGCATTACACATCCAGATATAAATTATTTATACTATTTTAAGCATTCATTACACAAAGTTTGCAACAATGTGTTACTTTTGCTCAGCAAAGATCAGCTTAGGAAGGCCAAAAATCGACCCACAAGAGAGTTACGGTGCGTTATAAATAAAAAAAATCCTTTTTATCAGCTATTAGACCTTCAGACTTAAAATTTAACAAATGTGGCTTTTTGTTGAGATGAGATATGCGGAAGGCGTTTTTGTTTAATTTGCAATTCACGTAAAATTAACTCATTTTAGAAACTTCTTGCTCCTTCAATCCGTACTGTTTAATTTTTCAATTCACCCGCGCGAAAAATGGGTATACTGGCAAGTATACATATAAAAATTCAAGAATATAATTTAAAAAATATTATATCACATATTTAGGATAATAGTGACTATATTATATATTAATATAAAAGGATTTAAACGATATATCGATAAGTGATATTTAAATAATCAGTTGTAATGGAAAATGCAATTATAGCAAAAATCAAATATCCTAGTTCTTATTTTCGCATTCTGAATTCTGACACGGTGGCCAAATCCTTTTTAATGCATTAGAAGAGAGAGAGAAGCTGCATGAAATTGTCAGATAGCTTACCCTTTTCCCTTTTCTCTCCTATTATCTCTAAGGAAGAAAGTTATACTCATCCAGCCATCTTACGTGTTTAATTGCTTTCTAGAGAGCAAATCCTCTCTAATTAATCTTTTGCTCGGGATTTCTCCTAAAGAAGATCAGAAGGATTTCAAAGAAGATCAGAAAAATGAAGGGGAGAAAACGAAAAAGGGGAAAAAAAGGAAAGATTACTTTCTTAAATAAGTAAGTATATGGTTTTTTCCCCCAAATAGTTTCGTATGCAAACAATGGTACGAAAAAGCAGATAATGTATTTTAAAAGTACTTGGAAAGTGTTTTTTATTAATCTCTTCCATTTTCTTTAAGTTTGTTTTGATTTTTTTTGCATGATTTCTTTGGTTTGTACTCGAACTGAAATAATCTTTTATTCTTAGATTTAATCATAAATATTTTTTTAAAAAATCCGAAGGGGATGTTTACTACTTTTGCACTGATAATCACTTAAAAATTAAAATATCGTTTGATTATAAAAAGAGATTTTGAAGATATCGAAGAGATTAAATGTTTTTTATTCAGGAATATTTTCTTTGGCAATAATTTCAAGGAATTAATATAAGTTGCTTTTATATTTTTTGAAAATTAATTTCTCGATGAATGTTTTTATACTTAAAAAAAAACAATTGTGTGTAAAATATATCAATAAGAACAAATATTCTAAAATGATTTTTAATGTTAGATACAAGAATCTAAGACATGTTTATTGTAGCTTTAAAGGCATCTGCTATAATATCCTTATAAGTTATAAAAAACTTTGAACCTTAATGAACAGAATTTCTGGCCAAGTTTTGGACCTAAAAAAAATGAAATGCTATGAATTGGAAAGCTGCTTTAATTTATTGTCTCTACTCTATTAATGCTCAAAAGCTACTTGAGGGTTATTGGCGATAGGTTTTGTAATTTTTAGCCATGGTCAAGTGACGAAGAGACATTTGGGAACAAACTTTCCCAATATGTTAAGGTGGAATTGTAGTTTAAACTGATTTTACACGTAGACTATTCACACTACTGAAATTTAGCGACATCAAGATTCTAAACATGACTGCTAGAAAGTTTGGAGAAGAATATGCTAAATCTCTACTATCTAGTTAAGATTCTATTCTACGGTTCACGTCAATTCTAGTCCATTTCTAATTCATCAACTAAAAACAATTAAGAAAATTACTGAAGCATTTATTCAATTTAACACACACACACACACACACACATATATATATATATATATATATATATATATTCGTTCTTTTGTTTATACATCTGTTATCTTTAATTATAGTTCGTAAGCAAAGTAAATAAATGAAGATATATTAATTATAAAATTTCTTTTTAGGTAACTTGTCAAAATTTTTCTTAAATAAGGTACGCAGCTTTTACAGAAAATAAAAATACGACCTAGGGCAGGAATGTACTGAAGTTACGTATACCGCATTATATTAAATAAAAAGTAAAAGAACATGACATTGTTTCTAATATTTGAGCGGAAAATAATTATTTTCCCAATTTTTTCACTCAAAACTAATGCATTTTGCGCTTTCTATTTTCCCCTCATATTAAGTTAATTATTTTGTGAAATAGTTTCTTAAATTATATATAGAGTTCTCCTATTTTCAGTCATTTTTACGTTATCTTTCGAATGACGAGAAAAAAATAAACTATCCACAAACTTGTGATTTTTCTCGTAATATTTTAATAATACTTTTTTACTGATTTTGATACATCAGTGAATAAAATCAATGACTTACACTCACGTATATTATGTTTAAGTGTGTCCCATGCTTAAAACACACACACAATTTTATACACTAATAATTTTATACTTAATTATGTATTCGTACATATGGAAGTAATAAAACAGTTTTTAATTTTTTTTATAAGATTTCTATATTACTTATAAAATTATTTTAAGAGAAAAATCTTATACAGAGGAAAGATTTGAATACGTTATGCAAGAAATTTATTTTTTGTCTCAATTTTGAGATCTACAACCGACAAAAAAAATATGTTCAATAATAAGTCTTAATTTCTTGATCCTTTCTGATATCAATAAAACATCTCTCAAAATTTAATAGCATTTCTGCAGAGAGCGGAAAAAGTTATATCAGAGAGAATTTATTTTCATAAATTTAAAAATTTTCTCAAAACATTTACAATATTTACAATCTTCATAAAACGCTAATTTAATGTTTTATGTCAGAACAATTTATTGGCTGCAGTTGCCAGTTAGTCACACGCGCGCAGTTGTGACCTGCTTTGTTGAGTTCTGTGATGTTACTGAAGATTTCCATATAGGCTGAATCACGCTAAATATGTCAAGGCTTAATGTCCTCCCGTTGGAGTGGTGTGGATCTTTGAAGAATGGAGGGGGCTTAGTTGTCCTCCTTTTCATTTGTCTGAGGTTTAGAATCACAAGGACCATCAACAATAACCCTAGTACTTTTTCAGAATACAGTGCAAAAAACTCAAAACAATTTAGAAAATTTAAGTACTGCTTTGCCCTTTGTTATCTGGTAAAAATCTGCAAAAAATATTATTATAATCATATATATTTCTTTATGTTTTATTTTAAGATATTTTGATCTTTTTTAAGGCTGCCTTAGGTAAAAGTACGAGAGCTCTAACTAAACGCGAAGCGCATTTTCAGACAGAAAAATACCTCAATTTCCATGGAAATTTGCAATATTATAACTCATACCTCTGTTAACAATATAGTGTTTTTAAAAACTTCAAAATATTCTGTGAATACTTTTTTTTCTCTTAATACGTGAAGGCATATATCCCATTTAGCATTACGGTATAGGAGAAAAAACGCGAAACACATTTTACACCAGAAAAAATTATTCAACTCGGTTAAAAATGTGAAGTGTGGTAAAAAAAAATAAAAATGCTGCCAGAATATCATATAAAATGTTCATTCCTTTTACATATGAAAATTTTTTCCAAATTTGTGTCCTATTCTTTAACATTAACCGAAAAAAGCCTTGAGCCTTTGTTAATGCTTTCCTTGGAGATTTATTAACCTCTTAACTGGTTTGCCCATACTCCATACGGGCTACGGAAAGCTGGCCCCAATTGGTTTGCCAGTACGTTGTACGGGCACTGATATTTTCTTCTTTATACCTTTGATTTGCACATATTTTTAATTCTTGTAGTGAGATCATTAGTGCTTAGTGTATTTTTAAGACATGCACTTCGTCCATGGTACTGAAATACTTCTCATCCGGAATTTTCTTTGTAACTCTGACGGAAGTTTTCCATTGAAGGTAGAAATTTATATTCCTAGTTATAAAATAGTTATAAAATTCTTATTCATTAGTTCTTAATTTTAAGTTCCTCTTCGTAATATATAAGAAACAACTTTGAATTATAAAAGTATATTTGAAAAAAAAACAACATATAACTGGTTTCTCATAAAAATGGTGGACATTTTGAATGACACTTTAACACCTTTTTTTTCACTCTCTCTCCTTTTGCTCATGTTGCTCTTAAAAAAATAACCAAAACACGCAATTAATATTTTCGTTTTGCATTATTCATATATTGGTATTAACTATAACTCATTCATAAATTTTTCTTAATTAAAAATTCTCAATGTATACATTGTAACTTAATGTGGGAAAAAGAAAGAAAATCTTGAAAGTCTCATAAACTTTTTTTTTGAAGTAAGTAGTAATTTCCTATAAAAATACGATACACCTCTTCAAACAAAAACGAATGTATATATCTGTCATAAAACCCTCAAGGTGTAACTACCCATTGTTGAAGTGTGAAAAAACTTTAAAAAAAAATAAAAAGTCATCGCGTGAAACCCTAGATGGCTGTTTAAAGAAGTTCCAATTTCTGGCCATTCGAACGACCCCCTCCCATTATTACTTTTATCTTCCGTTTATCCGTTAGCAGGCAGGGGGAAGGGAATGCCGAGAATTATTTTCACGACACAGCGAGCACAACAAAACCCAAATAGGCAGAAATCGGGACACACAAGAAAAGAGGCAGCACCGATGCTTAGTCGTCTGGTTAAACTGGCCCGTCCGGGCGAAAAATACACGGCGCAGCGATGCACCGTTGCGCCCCTCCGTCCGGCCCACTGGTCCGTATCCGGGCGGTCCAAGAAGGCGAAAAGATTGATAGAAAGACGAGGGGAGGGAAAGGGTCCTGCTAGATTTCCTTTTCCTGCGCTGCTTCGAGCTTTAAGCGCGCACTGCAGCGAGAATTCGCGTTTCATTTAACCAGGAAATTTTTGCCGGAGAACCAGGGGGAAAGGGGGAGGATTTAGAGGCAAGGAACCAGTGAGACGGTTCGCACGGGCTTTGGTTTCTGATGTGGCTAAATACATACAGAACAGTGAGACCCCCCGCCAGAGAAGAGTAACGGGCTAGAAACGCCGGACGCTATATAAGTACCTCCGATACCCAGCCAACTTTTCAGAGAGATTTTCTTAGTCTTGTGGCACGGACCGGGATGGTGCCGCCTTTCTTTTTAGTGTGTACCTGGGAATGAGACCGTTCCGCACTCTGGATGTTTCAGTCCGTACACTGGATTACACTCAGAAGTGAGTCTGCCTTCTTGGTTTTTTCAGCATGGGTAAAAACGAAATTTTTGTTTTGGTTTGGTAATAAGGGTGTTTGAGAGCACGCAAAGGGTTTTATCCTATTTTTCAAGTATCTAAATATCAGTTCTTACTTTATTCATATCCCGGAATAAGTACTGGATAATATGGGATACCAAGTCTATCTTCCTGGTAATTCCAGCTTGTGCAGTCTAAGACTTTTCTTTGGCTCAGTGATAATGGTTAATTAGAGACATAAAAAAGCTGTATTTATTTTTCATGCATCCAGAAATTAAATCTTATTATGTGTAAGATTCCATTCACACACACATGTACTGGATTACATCGAGCAGAACAGTATTCTTTTTTCGAATTGAAAGACACGTCTTTGTTTTGGTAGGGAGATTTGGGAGCATGCGCAATAGCGAAGTCCGTCGTAGAAGATAAATCCGTAAAGTGTGCATCATAAGGAAATGAGTCTAGAAATTTAAACACACTCCCGTTACACCGAGTGGATCTGTACAAGTGAAGCACGTGGTGTGGAATAGATGACGCAATCTGGATACTCCTTGTCAGCGGTGGCCATTCATAAATCTCAATGTAATGCAGCAATGTGCATGCAGGTATTCTAAGCTGTTGTTGGAAAATTGAATATAATGAATTGGTTTTGAAATACTGTACAATGAATACTTGGCTTATTTAATACTTGATCGAAAATTAGCTTCGTTTCTTCGAGTTTTTAGTATTTGCATTCCATGCAAATACGAAAGGAGTAAAAATAATGGTATTTATAACTTTTCTGCATCATTATATATTCACGTAAGCTGTTCTTGATTCTTCCAACCATAAGAGCTCAAAATTGATTTATTATTTCAAATTTAAATGCATTATCAGTCGCATTAAAATAATATTAATGTCGATGGATCTGAATATATATGGATATATAAATTTTATAACATATTTTTCATCGGAATAATAAAAATGTCGATTTAGATGTGTTTATTTATCATTAATACATTTTTTGTAACATAACAGTGGCTTATCAAACTATTGATCTACGTATTTTTTATTCTTAAGTATACTATAATTAACTTTATTTTTATGTTCGTAATATTTATGCTGAGTAACTGTCAAAACGGTTGATAAGAAGTAAGTTATGGTAATATTTTTTTTTAAATTGTATAGTCTTCAAGAGTAGTATGACAAATTTTGATCAAGGACTTCGTTAAAACGTACAACCCTTGAAATGTTTTTTTTTAATTAAAGCATTTTTTTTATTTTGTTTAAAAATTTTTAGATTTAATGTTATGTGCAAAATTATTCACGTAAAGGAAAATTTTACTAAGAAGTAAAATTATCCTTATCGTTTCATCATCTTTCATACTTATTGATGCGTATTACATTATTACTGCACTATTAATAAAAGCGTGCATTTTAAAATTTGAGGTTGTGGAAAAGTTGCATTTCAAGTCTAAATAAAATAGAACAATTATTACTTTATACTTTTTGTTTGAACTAATTTTAGTATACTTTAGTTTTAATGTGATAGCTATAATAAATAATAAATGTGATCCTCCAATTGTGAACTATAACAATTTATCGAATTTTCATAAACTGTATTTTCTTAAAAACTAATTGTTTTTGTTCGCAACCCTTCTTCTAAAAGAAATACTTTGAAATCAAAATTAACATTTCTCAAAAATTAGCTAAATTTTTTTTGAAAATCGAAAAAACTTATACTATTTAAAATCATAGTTCAAGTATTATTTGGTGATACTTTGAAGGATTTGATTTATGAAAGAATTTAGAAAAGCAACTGTACATTTAAAATTGATTTTTTAAAAATTTTAATTTAACTATACATTGCAAGAAAAATTGCAAATTTAACTAAAAACATTGTTCATTTGCATGAATACTTAGCCCGGAGTATTTGGATACACATTCCACCCCACCACCACAAGTTATACTAATTATTATAGTTTGTGGAAAATGAATAATGCAATCTAATTATTCGTGTTACTTTATAAATATTGACAAAATAGCTGATTGTGTGTTCAACCAAAGGCAATAATTTTTGCTGATATAGAATATATATTTTTCTTTAGCCCCATAGAATAGTTTTCACCAGCTAGTATATGTCACATTTTAAGTTTTACTATCAGTTGAAGTAACAAATAAAAAAATTTGAGCTATTTTTTATTTAGTTTCATCTGATGAACATGTATCACTTAAGGTATCCGACTACGTTCGGAACCGTGATTTTGCAAAAGCGTACAAATGTATAAAATTTGTGATATTTAGTGTCATTTAGATTAGAAAATGTATGTAAAACTGTTTTA
This sequence comes from Trichonephila clavipes, assembly GCA_019973935.1. Taxonomy (NCBI): domain Eukaryota; kingdom Metazoa; phylum Arthropoda; class Arachnida; order Araneae; family Nephilidae; genus Trichonephila; species Trichonephila clavipes. Next base: position 907,871 of record BMAU01019231.1, on the reverse strand, counting down.
AAAATAGTATTACAGTAAAAAAATTATTTAAATACAATATTTCGGCTAAAAATTAACTTAGAATAGCCTTTATTCAAAATGTTCTCCTTTTATGAAAAATGCTTCTATTATTGCCTGTATATAGCTCAGACCTCGGTACACAGGCTCAAGTAGAATTTTTGAAATATATTACTTAGAAGTGGGTTTATCCGTGTTTTACGACAACAGAGGGGAGAAATTTTAAGAAAGAAACGCCGATAATTATTTCAAATGGTTGTAACTCTGAAAATAATGTGAATTTTTCAAAAATCATAGTTCAGACTCTGTACAAAGACCTGATCTATATACAGGGAAAATATTATAATAGAAGCATTTTTCTCAAAAGGAGAACATTTTGAAAAAGGTTATTCTAAGTTAATTTTTTGCTGAAATATTGTATTAAAATAACTTTTTTTGTCAAAATGTCCTCAAAAAAATTTTATACATGTATTCTAATCCAAGTGACACTAAATATCATGAAAATTATCCATTTATGCGCCTTTTTAAAATCATGTTTCCGAACGTAGTCGGATACCTTAATAATTTTTCTCATTTCAAGATTATTATTTCAGATTATCAACAACTTTAGAGTTGTAATAGCTCAAAATAATTTTAAAATAAATAAAAAACGATTATTGCTTAGTTATAACTAAGTGTAAATAAATATTATTAAACAAAAGCGAAGTATAACACATATAAAACAAATTTTACATTTCTTTAAAATTTCTTGTTTGACACAAAGTCTTTGCAAACTATAATTACTATTATAAGCATTATTGTTAAATATTGAAAAAAAAAATTTAAAACAATTTCAGCGTGTACTTTTTAAGTGAATGTATTTAGACATGCTGCATACAGATCTAAAGATACAAAGAAAATTTTGAGACGAACTACAGTAAATTAAAAAAAAACAGTGCAACATTAAACATTCACCACATTTTATTTCAATAATTCCTACCATTACTTCACTCTCTCCCTATATATATATATATATATATATATATATATATATATATATATATATATATATATATATATATATATATATATCTTATTCAAATTTTTAATTGTTGATAAAATACTTTCTATTCATCCATTCAAGTTCAAATACATTTTTTAAAACTTGTAGTGGATGACACTTGATGTTAATACATTTTTTCAAATATTAATTTATTACTTAAAATAGAAGATGAATCAATAGTAACAAACAAAAATAATAGTCCAATAGCATATATAAAAAGGAAAATTTCTCGTTGTGTCCCTGTAGCGCATTGAACTTCTAATTCAAGGTCGTGGGTTCGAATCCCACCTGGAATGGCCTAATTTTTGAGAATGTGATTTCTTTTTATTATACTATTTTATTGGAAAAATTTAATTTAATTAATGAATAAATAGTAACAAAAAATAGTCCAACACCCTATATAGAAAGAAAAATGGAAAATTTGAAGGAAAATCGCTTTCTATTTTGTCACTTAATATTGAGATTTTGTAATATGTATATATATATTTATATTATTTGTAACTGTTTAATAAAAAGTAAGTAAAATAAAAATTTTCTTTGTTTACCTAAGTAGGAATAGACTTAAAAATATTTTTATATGACTTGTTCATAACAAAAAATGAACTTATGATTTGTTTAAGTATTTATATACTTAAGGCAAAAAACGTTAATAAGGAAACTTCACGTTAAATAAGGAAGTAACTTTAAATATACTAATAAAGTAGCAGTTTTTAAAACATATTTTGTATATAAACGAAAAAATATGAATGTAAACATGAAACGAAATTTAAATTGTTTTCATAAGAAAATTGTGATTTAACAAAAAACCATTATACATACTCAAGAAAAATATTGATTTTTTTATTTAAAGTACTTGTGAGTACCTTTGAAATCAAATGGAAAGAAACACTAAAATGTGTTCAGTAGAAATAGCACAAAACAATCCAGTTTCATTTTGTACTTCAATCAATGAAAAATAATAGACGAATGTATTAAAAATATAGTTTTAATTTTTTTAAAAAAAGTACTCTTTCAAACCAAAATTTAAAATTATTTATTATTTTGTTAGGTTCAAAATAAAATTACTTTAAAATATTGGAAATGGTATCAGTTATAAAACATTTTTTATATATAACGTCACTAATAAATAGTTTTAACACAATTCAATACAATTATTAATTCTTATATTTTTTTCAATTAAATTGAGCCTCTAAAAACTATTTTGATTTTTTTTAATGATACAGATTTTTTTATGGTTTAATGACAAATCTATGGCTTAATATTTAGTGTTTGTTGTGATTCTTAGAAAAATTATGTGATTCTTATGTAGTCTTTAAAAATTAGCAATGCATCCACAACTTTGTTTATTTGATAAAAATTATTTAAATTTTATAAGGTAAAACTCCATCTCAAATTTTATAACATGTGATCTACATAAATTTTCTAATATAAAGACAAAGTTTCGTGTAATAATTGTAAAGAAGGAAATAATCCATGTAATTGAACGCCACGTATTCGGAACTATTTATATTACTATAAATTTTTCCTTCATATTCTAAACGAGTTTTGTACAACCTGGTTAACAAACATATACAAAGAAAAAATATCACTTTTACATCAAGGTTCCTTAATCCAAAATAATGAAATAGCGTTTTACAAGAAAAAGTAAGACAAGAATTTAATCAAAATGCAACAAAATTACACCGTTTTACTTTATAGTGAATACTTATAAATTTAAAAAATTACAATGGAATGCTTAAATTTCCTTAAGGATATATTAAGAATTGACTTTATGTTTTAAACAATTGAGAGAGAGAGAGAGTCAAGCGTCTAAAACTTCCAAATAATTTAAATCAATAAAAATAACAAAAGTAAAATATATCTCCTACTCACGACTTATATCGTATAAAATGTTAGAAGAAAAGGAAAACAAACACAAACATTAAACAGAAGAGAAGTAATTTATTTAATTTAATTCCATTATTCCTTTATTTCTTTATCTCCTTGTATAAACGAATCTCCTGAAATTCTATAAAATAGAACAAAATATGCCCGGAAAGTATGCAACAAAATAAACATCTCACAAGGTTCAATGAGAACTCATGTATCGATTTCGTGCTTATTTTACCGATGTTTAGTGTTGAAACTTCATACTTAACGTAAGTATTAAATAATGAAAATACAATGAAAGTGGTATTTAACTAGTTGAGAGAACAAAATACAAAACATACTTTTCTTCCAATTTGGAGAAATAATTGACACTCATACCAATTTTCCACTCTATTCGTAAAGTATTAATTGTGAATATCGATTTAGGATTATGTTCTGTGGTTTATATCGCCCTTCTCACCAAACAACTGTAATAATACATTCCATATGAGCTGTAATCCATATGTGTGCAAAGTATATTAAGATTGTTGGATTATTATAACGTCATTCTCTCTCTCTCTCTCTTGTGGCCGTAGTAGCTTAGTGGTTATGGTCACGAGCTTGTGGCTGGCCTGTCATGATTTCTAGCCTAGCGGCACCGAAACCCTCCGTGTAGAGGGGCTGCTGGAAGTTAAATCTCTCATTGCTCCAAGTCCTCTCTTTAAAGTGGCACGGTAATCTGCAGAGAAGGTGCCAACTCAGGTGTCGTCTTCATCATTTGACCAATGTTCAGAGTTACGCTATCCGTTGCTACTAGCACTTGTGTTGTCTTATATACATTTCCCAACGAGGTTGTGGTTTGGTATTTACCATTTCAGACCTAGAACGCTCCCGGGAGCTGGTATCAATTTTTAGTGTGGCACCAATATCTACAATGTAATTTTCACGACTTGTTTCCTCTCTCAAGAGAGGCACCTGAGGAACGACGATACGAAATGGTGCTAGGAATTTAATTTTACCTCGAGCATCCAAGCCAAACCGGCACCCTAGTGTTCTTAAACATGCCGCATAATCATACGACATGGATGCTGTCAATTTTCTGCATCATGAAAATCCACCGATTTAGGCCGGGGTCAAACCCGCAAACTTGCGCAAACTACGTTACAAGGCTAGTGACAAACCAACAATGCCACCCGGTCGGAGGTGTTGCTGTAAATTGTTGTGCTGGTACTCTCTCTTTGGAGTCAAATGAAGTCTGTAGGTGATACATAATAGCAAAATGAGGAGGACAGCCTAAACTTCCACTTTAAGCTAACAGGTAGACTTTGAACCTCGACAGATTTAATGTTCATCAGCTTCGCTACATGAGGGGCTCTTAGTTGTATTTTGGGACTATAGCCCACAAATTTACAGAATAAAAGACACTCAGGAGTTAGTTATCATAGCTACTTGGCTACGTTTTGGACAAAATTTATAGAAAAAAAAATCTGTAGTAAAAAATTATACTGATTCTTTTTTGAAAAACTTTTCATTAAAAACAGTTTGGAGACAATACTATTTTATGGTTTTGAAATAAATAATATTAAAATTATTAAGGGTATTTTTCTCTATCAATGCTCAAATAATTTTTTTTTGCGATTGCTGAAACAAGCAACATCGAATTAAGTTTACTTGATAAAATTAATATATTCCACACAGTTTTGATACCAATCACTCTCACAGAGAGACATAGAGAGAGGGAAAGTTATGCATGAAAACATTTTTGTTCCGATTTAACATTTAAAAAAAAACTTGGTTCGAAATTAATCAAGGCCTTTTTTTAAAACAAATTCTGCCCCGTCCCTAATTTAGAATTTTAAACACCCTTTGGCACAGTCATTTATACAGAAAATATCATGGAATCCAAGAAATCTAATTACGCACAGCAAATACTCGTAATTACATTCTACTGAATTTTAGAAATACTCTTAACTTTTTGAAAAAATCCTAATACATGAAATTTTCTTTTCAAGAACTTACTAAAAGACGAAAAATTTGGAAACATTTAATTTAATTTATAATTATAAAAAGATCGTTCGAATATTTAAATTTAAAACTATTGAAAAATTTCCTTTATCCCGTTAAAAAAGTACTTTTACTAGTAAACATTTTATTTATAAAAAAGTTTAAAATTTTTTTTTAAGACTGTTATCTGCTCCGCATTTACACTTGATCTTTTAAAAGAACTTAAGATATTTCATACGTAAAAGAATTCAATTTTGATGTAGGGTATTTAATTTAAAAACAAATATCTTTTATAATACAGAACCTCTTTTAATGATACTAAAAATGATTACTCTATATGAATTATTAATAAAGATATGCTACTTTCTTTCTTATTACTCCCTCCTAAACTTTAAATCTGATATCACACACTAATTACATAATGTGCAGAGGAACTGATGCGCATTAAGACTGTCAAGGTTCAAAGTGCTCAAGTTGGCGTGGAGTGGAATTTGGAAGGTGGAGTACTAACTGAAGCATCATCCACGTCACTTGGCGTGACTCAAAATTGGGTGGTCCATTGCTAATAGCCTTTGCGTTTTGCTTCAGAGGTCGACGTAAATAAACAATCAATCAATCAAAATCATCCTTGAAGAAATTTTAAGTTAAAATTTGCATCCATTGACTTTAATAACAATTTTAGGACCTATAAATATAAAATTGAGAATGAAAGATATGATAAAACAATGGGAAGCAATAAATTACAAACACATTTAATCAAAAAATATTTTTTCCCTTTTATTTCTATTTTTTTATCTATTATTATGTGCTTAAGACTACACAATACCTTAAAAATTTCAAAAATGCCAATATTTCATTTATTTATTTATTTTGCATTTTTTGTGACCCATATCATTGGGAAGCTTGCCACCAAATTTCACATCTGATAACAAATTAGTTTTTAAGATAATTGAAGTTTTCTAAGCTTAGTTTTGGTTTCGGCTTCATTTTAAAGCATTTTTTCACTCTTCAACTGAACTAATTAAAAATATTTTTGAGCAAAATCAACTCTTTCAATGTGAAATGGATATAACTTTCTCAATTTTTACTACTAAAACAATTTCTACTTGATTATGTTTTGAGTTTTTGAGTTCTCATAGTTAATTAATAAAGATAGATTTCTGTTGAGAAATTACCATGGCCAAAACATTCCCCTGTTGCTATGAGAAACAATATTTCAAAGAGATGGAACACTGCTAAAACTGGTGTATCTAAAAATCAGCCCTCAGCTGATACTGAAATTAGACTTCCGAATATAAGTAGTCTGAATTCAGGTATTGCAGATAAAACTAAATATTTCTATGATGTTCCAAACTACATTATAGTAAATATATTGTGGAACTATATTTTAGTATTTTAAAAAAGCACAACAAAAACTCAAACTTGTTATACTGCCCCAATTTTAAACTGTGGACTTGGTAATTTAGCTGAAGATATAGTTTCCTTATTATTTTGTACATAAATATTTTTTTTTCAAAACTTTTGTGAAATTGTATTATTGCTGAATAACCTGTCGTTGTAACAAATGCTGTAAATGTCAGGCAAAAATATTTTGGGAATTAAAAAAACATTTTCCGTCTCATTTAATTAAAGTAGTGTTTTAATGTAGAACATACATTGGAAAACAACATATTAAAAAAATAATGCTTTATGGGCATTATAATTTTTTGTTTTATGCATTTGCAAACTTTAAATGCGTTTTTATCGGACTTTTTTTTATTTGAAGATATAAGTGCTTTCTAATCCTTAGGGCCTTTTTTCTGTTCAAGATAGAGTCTTGGAATTTTTTGTATAAACTCCCAAACGTATGCTCTATAAAAGTTAGTATGGATTTAAGTCTGATATCTCTAGTTACTTTTTTAAAAAATGCTAAATTTAATATTTTAAAAAAATTTGTGTTTTTTCCATGTTTAGCTAGAAAAATAATTATTAAAAATCAACTAGGGAACACACATATTTGCAAATCCATGCTAACTTTTGTTTGCAATAATTTAAGATAACTTAAAATAACTAAAAATTTTAAAAATTGAGCATTTTATAAAAATTTTTAAAAAAGTCAAAATTTCTTAATTTTTTTTATAATTTTAAAATAATGGCTGAAAATCAATGAGAATAAGACTAAGTATATGCCTTGCTCTAAATCATGTTTTAACAATTCCTACTTTAAAATTGAAGACTATAATTTTGAAAAATTGTTGACAGTTTCACTTATTTAGGTTCGGAAATTAACAATAGAAACGATTGTACTTTTGAAATCCAAAAGAGAATTACTATGGCTAACATATGTCTTAATGGAATACGAAAATATATGAAATAAGATTTAAACAAAAGAAAAACAAAAAAAGGTTCAATTGTATAAAAGCCTTTTAAGTTCAGTATTAACTTATACATGTGAAACTTGGTCCTTGTCTCGAACAGATGAGAACATGTTAAGTATCTACGAAAGGAAGATTTTTTTCCTAGGAAATCAGGAAAATAGAATGTGGTGAAGATCAAATTTCGAGCTCTATCAGTCATTAAAGAATCTGACTTTTTTAACTTCAAAATACAACGAATTAAATGGGCAGGTCACGTTATCAGAATGGACGAAAACCGCACCACTAAAAAAGTCTTCATTGCCCAACCAATTGGCCCACGAATAAAGGGCAGGACAAATCTTAGATGGATTGTTGGTCTAGAAAAAGATCTCCTAGTTTTGAGAACTAAGAATTGAGAACACTAGCAGGCAGCAGGCTGGCCTGGAAAAGGCTTCTTGAGAAAACCAAGGCTCACACTGGGCTATCGAGCCACTGAGGAAGGAAGGAAAATAATGGCTGGTTAAACTGACTTTTTACTTTCAGAGAATCAACTTAATATTACAATCTGAATATAAAACACAAATGAATTTTACTGTTACTGTCTCCAAGAAAATTTTTTGAAAAAGGGTACTGTATCCTCTTAACGTTTTATAGAATCACATTCAACAATACAGTGTAAATTTTCGTATTCTATTCATTGCGGTTGTAAAAAATAAAATACAATTGACATAATTACTAAAATATCTGATCAAAGTCATCTGTAAGATAAAAAAAACTTTCAAAATCCAAAAATATCATTTTTTAAAAAAGAAAAATTTACTTTTTGCTTTTCTCTGTGAGGTTTCCGTAAAAGTCAAAGAAATTCAAAAAGGGAATTTCATACATTTTTTTAAATGGCATTGAATAAAAATAAAACTTTACTTGATTATATGTAAGAGCAAAAATTGCCTAAAGATTTAATCCAACAATTGAGATTCAACCTAGAAAGTTAATTAAAGGTTGGAAATGTTTTTAAAAATTCTCTTTGAAATATTAACTTTTAAAAATTGAACATCAACGCATAGCAAACTCTAATTTTTAATTACAGTATGTAATCTTAAATTTTTTCATATAGTACATATTAAGGAGTCAGAGGATTTAAGATATAATGTTTGATTAGTAAAAATTGGAATTATATAACTATTAACTCATTTTTAGCACATTTAAAAATTAACATAATTTTGAATCTTATCACATTGAATGAAAAAAACACCTATTCTATAAAATTTTTCTCAAAATTTTGTGAATGAATCCTTTATTGAAACAGTTTGAGAGACATACTCTTGAGTATTCATTCGTTACTCTGCATTAAATTTTTTTCTCTCCCTGTAGCATCATTCACTTAAACTCTAAGAAAAAATATATTTACTAGACAAAATAAAGTATTTAAAATTTTGATAGATTTATATTTATAACACTATTGAGCAAAAATAAAGAACCAGATGGTTTATGTAATTTAACGTCGATTTCAAATCTTCGTGATATAATAATGGGGAAGTAAACAATTTTTAAAAAAAAACGTATCTAAAGGATAGAAGCGATTATTGGAGAATTAAGGTATCCGACTACGTTCGGAACCTTGATTTTAAAAAAGCGCATAAATGGATAATTTTCATGATATTTAGTGTCACTCAGATTAGAATACATACATAAAATTGTGTTAATGACATTTTGACAAAAAATATTTATTTGAATATAATATTTTGGCAAAAAACTAACTTAGAATAATCTTTTTTCCAAATGTTCTCCTTTTGTGAAAAATGCTTCTATTATAATATGTTGCCTGTATATAGCTCAGACCTCTCTACAGAGGCTCAACTAGAATATTTGAAAAATTCACATTTTTTTCAGAGTTACCACCCATTGAAATAATTATTGGCGTTTCTTTCTTAAAATTGCTCCCCTCTGTTGTCGTAAAATATGAATAAATCCACTTCTAAGTTATATATTTCAAAAATTGTAGTTGAGCCTCTGTACAGATATCTGAGTTATATACAGGCAAAATATTATTATAATAGAAGCATTTTTCACAAAAGGAGAACATTTGGAAAAAAAGATTATTCTAAGTTAGTTTTTCGCCAAAATATTATATTTAAATAAATATTTTTTTGTCAAAATGTCCTTAAAACAATTTTATGCATATATTATAATCTAAGTGACACTAAATATCATGAAAATTATCCATTTACACGCTTTTGCAAAATCACGGTTCCGAGGGGGTCGGATACCTTAATATCGAGCAAATTGGATAGAAGACCAAAGCGTCTATGTGTGTGTGACGTGTACACTTCCCTCCAAAAGGTGATCATCATTCATACTCATTCAAAGATCTCTAATTAAAAATGAAGTCATTCTAAATCAATACTATTTTTTATTGATTCAGATAACGTCGTTAATTCAAATAGTATAAGCAACAATCACTTGAATATTACATAAAAGAATACAAATATTTATGACTTTAGAACGACACAAATCATGTGCGTCAAAAGTCTGCGTACACTGGAAAAACCTTTACAATTAAGGATTGTAACTGAAAGTTAATACTTTTTAACTATTTCGCTCTTTTTATAACTCTCTCTCTCGACATATTTGACAGGGATTTAACTAACTTAGTTGTTTCATCTGTGGATATATTTTCTTCTATTCTTCTACTATGACAGCTTTGAGCATTTCTTTGGATGTTATTACATTCTCCCTGATTATTAATTCGAGTAAATTCCACAAAAGCTGTATTGCGCTTTGGTCTGGAGACTAGGATGGCTTACGGAATTGATTTGGGACATGTCAGAACAGCTACGGTTTCACAATAACTTCACAATGTGAGCCATTTGTGTCCACTGAAAATAAAAACCATCACTCATTGTAAGTTTCTTGGCATATGCCCTGATATTTACTTCAATAAATTCACGTAGCAAATTTTGTGTTGTTGTTTCTAATGCCACCTGTCTGACGTAGTCAGATCGAAGCCCACAAAATCCATCGTGGCGAGGGATTAGAAGTATGACAGTATGAATTAGCTCGGTGAAATTCCCCGAAGGGACGATAGATGGCGACACCACCGATTTCCACTTCAACAATTTACGCATGGAACTGAAGGGGAGGGAAATATTTTTCAGTCCCCTGCACTCGTGATTCAGCACACAAGACTTTCGGATCCACTGATTTAACGAGCACGTACTTCGTGTGTACGCGGAGGTCATTTGGTGGCATCGAGCATCGAATCCAGACCTTCCGGTCTAGAGTCCGATGCTCTAATCACTAGGCTACCCACGGCCCGGTAAATTTTGTACATTGTTGCCTCCTCCTCCATGTTTGAGAGTCGAAAAAGAATTTTCTTTCTTAAGATATGTTCAGAAATTTTTGCAGGCATATTTTTGTCTTTAGGATTTGAGATTTGAAAATCACACTAACTTTCAAATCTCAAATCCTAAATAAATCGTAAAAGAAGCTTATAATTACTTAAAAACACGATTTAGTGCAATTATTTTGCAATAAAAGGTCTTTAAAAGCTATATTTCGTAAGAGTAGGTAGACTTTTGGCATGGATGGTTGGTGATTATTTGGTGGTCCTTTTTGTTTTTTCTTCTTAAGGTGAATTTTGTTGCTGTTGTTTGAATAAGAAAATTTTGAAGAATCCCTGACAAATATTTTGATTTTCTAAAGCGAGATTTTAATAGTAATTATAGCATAAAAACACGTAAGATCATTGACTGTACGCAGACTTTCGGAAGCAAGAGTGTTTAGAAGTAAGGCGAGGATTTAATAGGGAATCGGATAACTTCTGAGAGAGAGAGAGAGAGAGAGACTAAATTTTAAAATTTGCATTGTCTGATTATGCTGAATGTAAAGGTTCAACGAGCTGCTGAAGGATTACTATATATTTTTTTCTAGAAATATTAAACACTGACTATTATCTAATCATACCTCTGGAACAGTTAAGTAGCCACGTTAGCCTAGTGGTCAAGATAAATTACTCCTGGCCGGCGTGTCATGAGTTCGAGCTGAGCCCCACTGAAGACCCAAAGTGCAGAGGGAGTCCATGCTCAAACGTCCTCCCGTTGGTGAAGGGTGGAATTAAGAAGAGGGGATGCCATTTCGAGTGTCGTCGTCCTCTTACTTTGACCATGGACCGTCGCTAAAAGCCCCTGAGTACCCCCTGAATAGTGCGACACTAATATTCACTCACTTACTCACTCTAGAAAAGTTGATGGCGTCTGCAAAGCTACATTCTAGTGTGTCCTATAGATTTTTGTATTGATTTAGATCAGGAGAACTTGCTGGCCTATCCATCTTTTGAATATATTCACTCTCCAACGGCTCTTCAACAGGCTGTGTATTATGAGATGTAGCTTTATCTTCCAGTTAATAAAATTGAGCACTTTTAAAAAACAAAATCAAGGAAAGACAATCTCAATACAATATCTAAACCACGCTGGAGGTTTTAGTATGGGTGTTTCCAGCACCACAAAAATTCTTTTTAGCAGACATTAATAGTAAACACCTTACCCATCACCGTGTAAATAGATTACCATTGTGCAGCTACCTGTTAAAACAAGATGTCGGTTGTCCAGTAGTCTGTTGCTTGAGTCTTATGATACCTCTGCAAACTGTCCCTTCTCGCTGTGGGATAATGCATCAGTTCTCCGTCGCTGTGATTGTTCGTATTTAATCACTTCTGAACTTTCTTGTAAGTTAAAATGATCTCCAAGCTCATGAACGGATGTTGTGAATAATTCCGAGTCCCGAAGACACAAAAGTCACACTTCGACCCACCTTCCTATGATTCGATCTCGGGTGAGGTCATCGAGATGTCGTCCATAGGATCATTCGTTGGATAAAGCAAACTTAGGCAGCAGTTCCATATTTTAAACTGATATACACCGTGCAATAGCTTTTGCAGAAATACTGTGGCCCCGGTATCCGAGAGGCCATGGCCGAGCTCGTGACCGCCTTTTCCAAGTCGTGGGTTTGAAACCTGTGCCATTGAAGACCCGCCATGTAGAGAAGCTGATGCACGTCTAATCTGTTGAGGTTCAAAGCCTTAGCATTGCCGTGGTGTAGTTCCAACTCAGTTTTTGTCCATGTCATTTGATCATGGTTCAAAATTACGAGATTCGTTGCCAATAGCCCTCGTGTGGATTCACAGTGCAATGTAAATCAAAATGAAATCGCAGAATAGATGGGCGTACATCACTAGTGGGCCTTTTACCTTTTCGACATTCACTCCATACGCCATGCTGCATACGTGTATATACAGATGTCCTCTGAATCCTTGTCGGTTTCCTGATTGGTCTTTCGGTTCATCTTGCAGGCTCATTTTACAGATATGCTTATTTCTCAGCTTTATTATTATAATTGTTACCCACAGAATACAATTATTACACAAAAATTATTTTGTTATTTACTGATAATATAAAAGTATGATTGTAATAAAAATATATACGCAATTAGAAAATTTAGAAATATCATACAGATTGAGTTAATTATTAGGGATTAAGGCAAAAGAAAGGATTCTTTGGACTACGAGCTTAAACGCATTTTTTTGGTAATAAATATAATACTTGTAATAAGAGTAATTATTACTTAAGGTACCCGACTACGTTCGGAACCGTGATTTTGAAAAAGCGCATAAATGGATAATTTTCATGTATTTAGTGTCACTTAGATTAGAATATATGCATAAAATTGTTTTAAGGACATTTTGACAAAAAAAGTTATTTAAATACAATATTTCGGCAAAAAATTAACTTAGAATAACCTTTTTCAAAATGTTTTCCTTTTGTGAAAAATGCTTCTATTATAATAATATTTTGCCTGTATATAGCTCAGAGACCTCTGTACAGAGATTCAACTTTGATTTTTGAAAAATTCACATTATTTTCAGAGTTACAACCCATTGAAATAATTATCGGCGTTTTTTTCTTAACATTTTTTCCCTCTGTTGTCGTAAAACATGGATAAAGCCACTTCTAAGTTATATATTTCAAAAGTTCTAGTTGAGCCTCTGTACAGAGGTTTGGGCTATATACAGGTTAAATATTATTATAATAAAAGCATTTTTCACAAAAGAAGAATATTTTGAAAATGGGTCATTCTATGTTCATTTTTTGTCAAAATATTGTATTTAAATAATTTTTTATTGTAATACTATTCTTAAAACAGTTTTATATACATTTTCTAATCCAAGTGACACTAAATATCATAAATATTATCCTTTTACACGCTTTTGCAAAATCACGGTTCCGAACGTAATCGGATACCTTAAGAAGGTGTCTTGTAAGTATGCATTTCTAAGTATAAAGAGATTTCTCATGTAAGTTAAATAACATCAGATGCCCTTTGAATTATATGGTGTTGTAATTAAAAGGTGTTGCATGTTTAGAAATAGTGTCACCGTACAAATGAAAAAGCAAATCAGTCGAGTATTAAGACTACACAGTACACTTTTTCAAAGAATTTTCTTGGAGACAGTAACAATAAAAATAATTTATGTTTTATATTTAGATTATATTATTAAGCTGACTCTGTAAGTAAAAAGTTAGTTTGCCCAGCGGTTATTTTACAATTTTTTTTTCAAACTTTATAGGAATGCTCCATTTTTAAAACTTTTAGTTATTTTAAGTGATTTATGTTTCTTAGATTATTACACAGAAACACAAGTTAGTATGAATTTGAAAATCTATTTCCTAGTTGATTTTTAATTATTTTTCTTGCTAAACATAGAAAAAATCAAATTTTTTAAAAAAATTATAAATTTATCATTTTTTTAATAAAAATAACTAGAGATCTCTCTCTTTCTCAAACATAAATCCATATTAATTGTTATAGAACATACGTTTGGAAGTATATACAAACAATTTCAAGACTCCATCTTGAGCAGAAAAAAATGCCTTAGGGATTATAGAAAATACTTATATCTTCAAAATTAAAAGTCTGATAAAAACGCATTTAAAATTTGTACAGATATAAAACAAAAACTTATAATGCCCGCAAAGTTCTAGTTTTTTAATACATGTTATTTCCCAATTTATTTTTTACATCAAAATACTATTTTAATTAAACATGACTGAGAACTTTTTTTTGAACTCAAAATGTATTTTTACATAATAATGATAACATTTGTTACGATGACACCTTATTCAGTTTAATCTTATCCTAATGTTTTCATAAATGCTTTGAAGCTTAAAGCAATTATGGGCACAATAATAAGAATACTATTTTAAAGTAAATATCGCCAGGTGTATACATAAAATTTAATTTTTTTTTCGGTTTCAAAATGGGGAAGTTTAGCAAGTTTGAGTACTTGTTGCACGAGTTTAAAATACCATAATATAGTACTACAGTATGTTTGCTATAACGGAGTTTGGTATATGTTGGAAATATTCAGTTTTATCTGCAATGCTTGTATTCAGAATACTTGTATTGAAGTATCAACTTCAGTCTTATTGCAGTATCAATTGAGAGCGTATTTAGATTTATCCTTTTCAGTAGTATTTCTTCCCTCCGAAGTATTTATGGCCGCGGTCGCCGAGTGGTATAGGTATCGGATCGTGGCTGGCTTTGTCACGAGTTCGAGCCCTGTTCCACTAAAGACCCACCGCGTAGGGCAGTGATGCACTCTAAATCTGTCGATAGCTGAGACGTCCTCCCGTTGGTGTGGTAGTTAGGAGAGGGGGTGCCAGCTGAGGTGTCATCCACGTCACTTGACCATGGTTCAAAATTACGTGGTCCGTCGCCAAAAGCCCTCATGTAGCTGAACAGTACGACGTTAATATTCACTCACTCACTCTCCGAAGTATTGTTTCTCAAAGAGTCCTGCGATCCTTTTGGCTATGGATTTTAATAATTTGGCGATAAATTTTAGTATATCTTAGATTTGTAGAGTACTGTGTAATCTTAAAATTGAATGCCTGTAAGACAAAATTCATGTATCAATTTCTATTCACATCATTTGGGATAAATTAAAGATGGTGCTTAAAAGTCCTTTAGAATAGATTATATTCGATATTTATTGGTTGGTTTTGCATATAAATGTCAACCTTGGAACCAACATGAGTGTTATAGTAAAGGTTTAAAGGGGGCAAATTCTTTCTAGAGGTATTGGAATTACAAACCAGACCTCTGAAGTAACTCCTCCACATCCATCATTTATTTAAAAAAAAATCTCTCAAAAAATATGAGAAAGCAAGTTTTATAATAAAATTTGCTTAAACACGATTGTATGTACTAATTTTTAAATACAAGAGACACAAAGCAAAATCTTAGCAAGAAAGTAAAGTGATGGGAAAAATAATGAAATTTGTTTGCAAAAAAAAAAAAAGACGTGTGTACAGCGGACATCTTCAATATAAAATTCTTGTTAAAGCACACACCACAACTTTCTCTCTTCTTACAATCTAGGAAAAAATATTTGTAGAGAATTCTTTTGGATTCTTTTAAACTCTCTCTCTTAAGTACCAATGGCGTATATATACGTTTCGCTCAACCAGAACGTTAAATGTCCATGACGTATATTTACGTATCTCTGAAATACGATCCATTTCTTTACGCTGCCATCAGTAAAGCTGTTCCGGGGGATTTGGAATGCAATTAAATGACCTTGACAGTTTTTGCGAAGAATTTACTTATTTCAAAGAAAAATTTGCCAATTTCTGATTTTTCTTTTCCTCCTTATACAACGCATGCGCACACCTATGTGAAAAGAGGTGGCACTGGGAAGTGAATCGCGTAACTTTTGATCGGCAGTTAAAGGGTTAACACAAGCGTGTTAAGCAGACTCGCATGTTGACTGGACAATGACAATTCTTGCACTGGTAGCCGAATGGTTAAGGACTCGAACTCATGGTTGGTGATGTTTCAGCCGAGATGTAGGTTCACGCTTTTGGGCCATTAAAGACCAGATGCGTGTATTACGAGATTTAGACACAGTTCTAAATTATAAGATCCGTCACCAATAGCACTCGAATTACTAAGAGTGAGTGAGTGAATATTAACGTCGCACTATTCAGCTATTCGAGGGCTTTTGGTGACCGACCACTTAATTTTGAACCATAGTCAAGTGACGAGAACGACACCTGAGTTGCCTCCCTTCTCCTAGCTTCCTCGCCATATCAACAGGAGAACATTTGAGCCTCGACAGATTTAACGCTATCAGCCCCTCTAAATGACGGGTCTTCTGCGGCACTTAGCTCGAACTCATGACACGACGGCCTCTCAAGTTACTTTAAAGGGTAATGTCAATCAATTATAGGGCCCCCCTTTTAAAGCAATCTTGATAACTATCACTTGAAATATCACTTCCAGATAATGAGACATCATAATTTTTTGATTTTCTTCTCATGAAATTCTGATTAAACTTTTATTTGAATGACATCATGATTTCCTGTTATATATATATATATATATATAAGAGACCATGAATTAATTCTTTTTCAATTCCTACTATTTTATATATATTTCACACTCTCCCTCCCTCTCTCTATTTATATACAGTGGAACCTCCATATTACGAACCTCTGTATTGCGAATTTTTCCTTATAGCGAACTTTTTCCTGGAACCAAGATTTTCTTTGTAAAATAACCTCCCAATAGCGAAGAGCATTTTCTTTTTTTTTCTTGTGATCCAATTTTTTTCTCCCTATTTTTGAAGTATTTCTGGGCATTTCAAGTTGTTCTGTCTTTTAACATATTTTATGGTGTTTATGGTGGTTGTAAATCTTAAACTGGTTTTATTAGGTGTCTAACTCACCGAAAGCAATAGACTTCTGCGCCCTTCAAGCAAGAAATGCAGCCTTTAATCCCCCTATCAGTTCTCAGGAAACATCTTCGATATTCCCTTTCACCCTTAGTGGAGTTATTTCGTATTCCTGTGTCTTTGAACTAGTCTCCGTTCATATGTAGTGCTGATCTGTCGTACTGGTAACTTCAATTTTTATAGCTCGAAAATATCAAAACGTAAGAGCTTAAGCACCAATGAAAAATATTTAATTCTTCAAGAAGTGGAAAAAGACGTCCGGAAACTTTCCATGCAGTTTTTCTTTCTTCCTTTCTTTTTTTTTCGTTGGTAAGACATATAAAATACATATGATTTAATTTACAAAAAGTTGGGAATATTTGCTTTTTTTATTATATACTGTTTATGAATTCAGAGAATGTTTTACGTGGTTTATGAAGAAATTTTTTTGAAAGATGAACCTCTATATAACGAATTTTCATATAATGAAATTTTTTTCAGGATTTAGCGACTTCGTTTCATAAAGGTCCGACTGTATATATCTTGTTCAAATTTTCAATCGTTAATAAAATACTTTTTATTCATCCACTCAGGTTCAAATACATTTTTTTAAACTTGTAGTGGATGACACTTCATGTTAATACTGTTTTTTTCAAATATTAATTCATTAATATTTCAAATATTAATTAATTAAACTTAATTAACTAATATTACTTTTATACGGAACAAAAAAATTAAAGTTGTTCCGAATGAAAGCAATAGATGGTGACAGTATACACTGATTATCCAGTTACCAGGTAGAAAAAGCTCAATTCGTTTTTCAAGTAGGAATTGACTTTGAAAAAAAATTTTCTTGTTTTCTTTCTATTTATATTTATGAATTATCATTTCATAGAAAGAGAAACGTTTCACTTGGGATTATATTCGAAGAATCTCGTGTGATCAGGGAGACTAAATGTACATTCAACTATTTTGTATTGGCATACAAGAGGACTATTGGTGACTGACTTAAGGTATCCGACTACGTTCGGAACCGAGATTTTGCAAAAACGTATAAATGGATAATATTTATGATATTTAGTGTCACTTAGATTAGAAAATATATATAAAATATTGCTGTAAGAATATTATTACAATAAAAAATTATTTAAGTACAATATTTTGACAAAAAATGAACATAGAATGACCCATTTTCAAAATAATCTCCTTTTGTGAAAAATGCGTTAATTATAATATTTTGCTTGTATATAGCTCAGACCTCTGTACAGAGGCTCAACTAGAATATCTGAAATATATAACTTAGAAGTGGGTTTATCCATGCTTTACGACAACAGAGGGGAGCAATTTTAAGAAAAAAACGCCGATAATTATTTCAATGGGTTGTAACTCTGAAAATAATGTGAATTTTTCAAACCACATAGTTAAGCCTCTGTACAGAGGTCTGGGCTATATACAGGCAAAATATTATAATAGAAGCCTTTTTCACAAAACGAAAACATTTTCAAAAAAGTTATTCTAAGTTAATTTTTTGCCAAACTATTGTATTTAAATAACTTTTTTTTGTCAAAATGTCTTTAAAACAATTTTATACATATATTCTAATCTAAGTGACACTAAATATTACGAAAATTATCCATTTATGCGCTTTTTTAAAAACACACTTCCGAAAGTAGTCGGATACCTTAACAATTTCAACCCACGGATTAACTGACAAGAACGATGAGTGAACTGAGATCACAATCTTTATCCCAATCTCCAGACTTCCACACATCACGCTAATATAAGTACTTTAATCTTCGAGACATTTAAAGTGATTCGACCCGATTTTCTGCTGCAACCTTTTTGAGGATGGTTCAAAAAAAGTTTTTTTTTTAATGAATCAGCGTAATTTATTACAAGTTGCTATGAAAACTGAAAATATAAATGGTTTTGAGCATTCTAAAGAATTTTCAATGATAGTGCAATGAATGAAGTTATGACAATGTCTTTTTTTTTTTTACTAATTTTTTCCAAATATGAAAGTAAATAACCATATTTTAGCAATGTGATACATATTTGATTGAATTAAATTTCTTGCGTGAGTGAATATTACTGTCGCACTGCTTAGCTACACGAGGTCTTTTGGCGACGAGCCCCTAATTTTGAACCATAGTCAAGTGACGAGGACGACACCTAAGCTGGCAACCCCTCTCCTAACTACCACACCACGTTTGGAGGACGTTTCAACCTTCGACTGATTTAACGTGCCTTGTTTCCCTACTCGGCAGATCTTTAATGGTACTGGGCTCGAACTCGTGACAAGCCAGCCATGATCCGATACCTTGACCACTTAAATTTCTTGCACATTAAAAAGAATTTAATTTAGTATTCATACATATTCTAACTATATTTTGCTTATGCACAAAAAGCATTAAAATTTTTGTGGAAATTTTCGCTTCTACAAAAAAGTGAACACTCCCTTGAAGAATTCTTTTCAATAATAATGAATTGGAAAACTTATGTATAGAATTGTTTCAAAATCTGTAGCGTGTGTTAGAAACTCTCCACGACTGGCTTTCGAATCGTATAAGTTAGTCCATTACTGGTCTAAATAGTAAAATGTTTGGTTGAGAAATCTACCTTAAGAGAGTCGGCTGGGTGGCAGGATTGGTTTCTCGTTGGCCTTCTGCACCTTTGGTGACGGGTTCGACCCCGGCTCAAGTCGTTGGATTTTCATGACATAGAATACCGACAGCGTCGTATGATTATACGGCATGTAAAAGCACCCTAGAGTGTCTGTTAGTACTGGGTGCTTTAGACAAAATTAAGTCCTAGTACAAGTTCCCATCATCAGAGCTTAGGTGCCTCCCTCTAGGGAAGAAACTGGGGTCAAAATTACATGCGGCGATTGGTAGCCACCGATATGGTGCCGCACTAAAAAGAGATGCCAGATTCCGGGAATGCACTAGGTCTGCAATACCAATCCGCAGCCCATTGGAAATAAAAATAAATAAATAAACTTAAAGGGATTCAGTGAATACATTAACTTTTCCCCTTAGTAATTTAGAACACCATCAATTTTCTGAAATGTATGCTTAAAAGAGGATGCAATAACTACTACAGGATGGTTTTCATATGTGTTACATTTAAGTAATGTTGCAAAAATTGTATTCTGTTTCCACATGGTTCACACTTCTTTTTTACCTCTTTCCTTTTCATTAACAACAATTATACAGCGTATAAAGATACTTGTGGAAAGTCATAAGAATCATTGAGCTTATCTTATTAATACGAGAGTTTTATATACAAAAGAAAAATGAAAATTGTGCATTTTAAACTACATCTAAAATCTTATTCCTTCAGGCCCTCTTGGCAAAAGGGAAAGATAACTCGAACGTAAGCCAAATCAAATTTCTAATACCAATGGAAATTTCAAAATTTCGTTCTTTTAATTAAAAAAAATTGTATTTATGTTATAAATTTATTGCTCAGTTTTAGTTCCTTGGTTGTTTTAAAGTGTTAAATTTGTCTCGATAACGTATATTATAAATAGTTAACTAAAGAATTAAAATATTAACAAAAATTGTACAAGTTTTGACTCTTAACCCGATAATTACTTTAAGAAAAGAGTTCAAGAATTAAATTTTTCAAATATTAATTGAAATCTAGGGTGCAAATTTCTTATTAAAAAGTCTCATTTGTCAACCATTTTCCTTTAAGTGAAAAATGACACCAAAATAAGTTATTTCACCCTTTCCAACTTATCAACTTCTGCAAAAGCAAATTTTTTTAACTCGGGAAAAATCTTTCCGGATGGAAGCCATCCGGAATATTACAGACACATTCCTATCTTTGCTTTTCAGAGATTCTATAATATTCTTCATCTGAGATTTAATCAGAAAACACCACACATTAATTTAATCTTCGCGCGTCATTGACTCTCAGTAACGGCGGAAAAATAAAGTTCAAATGAAACGCCAACAGTTCCTCTCACTCTTTCCTCCTCTCTCCTCCTCAAACCATTTCCTTATCTAAGTTCATGGGATTCAATTTGCAATCCATTGACTACGGAAAACATTAGCGAACATCTTAACGACGTAAAAATGTACTTGTTTCGAAGCAGTAAAGAGAGAAAGAGAGAGAAAAAGAAGAAGCATCGCGAAAAGGAAACTTTTCGAAACAAACAAAGAAAAACATCCTAAAAATGACTCAAGAGTGCGAGGGAATGACTCTGGCACGTGCAATTCCAACAAGACGCTGATGCCAATATCCGGAAGAGACTATCCAGTCGCACGGTTGGCATTAAAATTGCCAAGCAAAGAAAGGAAGACTCAGGATTTGCTATTATGGACTCAAATAGCCGTGGGAGGGGGACACTGCATACTCCCCCATCCGGGTTCGAGTCATGGGAGGGTTAATGGCTCGTGAAAATGGCGTCATTAAGTGAATTCTGATCACCGAGAAACAGCAGGAATTCTTCGGAAAGCATGATCGTTCTAGGAGGAAGAGGATACAGAGGTAGGGGGGTTCCGAGCATCGTCCCAATTTAGGTCCTTAATGTGTGGGTGCCTTTTTCTTGATGGGTCGGATCTGGGCTGTATGTTTCTCAGTGGGTGGCACTGTTTTGGTTCGAAACGCTCGCTTTTTTGTATATGCTCTGTTATAAATGGATGTAGTTACTGGAATGATGGTGTTTATAGATGAGAAGGAGGAGAGAGTATTTTTGTGGGAGTTTTTTTTTGCTTCTGATCGTGATTTTTGTTTCTCTTTGAGAGAGAGAGGGTGTACTTTGTGTCAATGTTCTTTTATGGAGGGGGTGTCGAATCGTGTGAGCCGATTTATTAAATGATTACTTTGGTGTGCTCGAGAAGTAGCTGTTGGTAAATTTGTGTAGACTGTCTGAAAGAAAAAAAAACGAAAATACACTGATTTTTGCTTAAGAATGTAATGAAAAACTTTTTTTGGATGAAATAAATGCTTGTAGCTTGTATTTGTAAGGATATAAAGATCTCATACAAATTATTTCTAATTTAAAAATTGTTGTAAAATGGAATATTTTCAACATTTTAAGTAAGAGTTGAAGTAATTTTTAAATTACTTTTGATACTCTATATCATTTTCCTTCTATCTCTGGCTTTGTGTAGTAAGGAAACATTTAAAGAAGTTAGAAGATTTGTTTTATCTTAGAAATTCTTTTAAAATCGTTTTATTTTATTCAGCTTTTTTATTTTATATTAATCTCAATAAATGGATTTTTTTATCAAAAATAACTCATTTCAAATATTTCGGGAATTATGGGATCATTTATTCACGCGTATAAGAAGTCTGTATACAAGTTAAAAAAAATAATTTTGATCTTTTAAATATATTCGTTCATTTCATTTCAGTTATTTTTAAAAAATATATTTCATACTGAATATGTGTTTCTGTTGTCCATTTAACCGAAAATTGAACAATAGTAAACTGAAGCTTGTAAGTCATATTTAGAAATTGGAAATTGTCAAATTGTGTGAAAAAATTGTCTAGCAGTTAGTAAGACATATAATTAATTAACTAAAGGTCAGATTTAGTTTTTAACCTGTTGATTCAACATTTGAATAATCACTCAAAATAAATTAAACATATGAAGCTGTTTAACTGTTTCTAAAATTTGAAGATTATGGAAATAACAATACTTATCTTGTGATCTGTAAACAATAGACTTCGTGTGATGGTATTCGATTCAGTCAAATGCCTTCTGAATTTCTTCTTTTAAGGTTTCTATGACTTCAGTAATGTGTGCTTTCATATAAAATCTAATTCTTCTTTCCCTTAACTATCCCTCCTACTTCGCATTCACTATACTTCTTTTCAAATAATAAGGTTTATCTGCCTTTTCCATCGTTCCTTCGAAGGTGAATTCTCATATTGAGCATCGTAATAAAGTATTAGCAGGGATTTGTTAAGAAGTATTGTGAGTACTTTAAAAAAAATCAAACTCGAGTCTTAGAGTTAGAAATTAAATGTGTGCAGGATATAAATTTGAATTTCATAAATGTATACAAATCCATAAACTGGATACAAAAACAAGTTATTCAGCTTTAATAATATTTTCACCTTGGTGGAAAATATGAACAAATATTTCGGTTAAACCAGCGTTTCTCAAACTGTGGAGTATCCCTCCCACTAGGGGGCGGGATAACTCTACGAGGGGGGTGCGAGCATATTGAAAAGTCGAAAAAAAATTTGTTAAAAACATTATTAATTTACTGAAAATAAACCAACAAAATGCATTCTGAAATAAAAAAAATACATATTTACACAGATATAATACACTTATAAACGTATCAGTACTGCTCAATGTAGTTTATAATTAATTTTACAATACTAAGTTAAGAACAAAATTAATAATTATCAATGACCCCATGCGCTTGTTGTACATAAAATTATATACAAAATTAACACTTATTCTGATAATTTGTACGGCTTTGCAATTAATCCCTTA
The DNA here is from genome assembly GCA_019973935.1 of Trichonephila clavipes. Lineage (NCBI taxonomy): Eukaryota > Metazoa > Arthropoda > Arachnida > Araneae > Nephilidae > Trichonephila > Trichonephila clavipes. The sequence continues at coordinate 884,409 of BMAU01019231.1, read as the reverse complement.
ACTATACCGATTAAAAGTTACGCGATTCGCTCCCCAATGTTACCGTTTTCTGCGAAGGTGGGAGTATGTGATGTATTGGGGGGGAGGAATAAATAAGAAAATCCTCTAAAATAAGTAAATACTTCGCAATCACTGTCAAGGTCCTTTTATTGCATTTTAAAACCTTCGGAATAATTTCATGGATAGCAGTGCACAGAAAAGATCGTACTTCTGAAAGGCATATATATATACGTCAAGGGCAATTAACACTTTGGCTGAGAGAGAAGTTTATATATGCTGGTGGCACATAACAGGTTAGTCATGTTGTAGCTTTAGCGTCAAAGTATAGCATTATTAAATTCAATACGTTGTTATCGTATGGAGGGAGGGGGCGATAAAAATCATGAATTAATATTGGGTCGCATATATTGAAACTTTGAGAAGCACTGTGTTAAGAATTGTCAGAGCCGCAAGACTACAGAAATTATGTTTATCAGTACTAGCATAAAAGGATTTCCTTTAGCTTAATAAACAAAACAAATAACACATGAATTCGAACAAATGCATCCAGTTTCTGTTCTTAATAAATAGTAGATACTACTAGTATTGTTTTAAAATATTGCCAAGGGAAATTTCCTTCTGAACAATTTATTAGTAATGATGTTCGCGTCATCACTTTTTATTTACTTAAATGAGTCCAAAACAGATTTGTGTAGAGAACTACTTTTATATTAAGAGCATTTTGAGCTTTCAATTTTATATTGCAAATATAGCAGCTGAGTCTATCTACTTTAAAAGTTGTTATTGTAGTAAATTATTGGTTGATTGATTGACAGATTATTAACGTAACATTTGTGAAGATCCCCTTGGATCTCACTTTGAGAACGAGAATGATTTGGAGTCAGATAAGAGCAAGTAGCCATTTTTATAAATAACTTTCTTTATATTTGGTTATCTTTCCCAAATAGAATCAAAGACTTTTATTAACAAATATATCAAAATAGTTATATGAGGCTTAAAAGGGACTTTCCTTTATATTAACTTAAATATTTAATGATCCAATTAATTAACAATTAGAATATCGATCACGCAGAGGTTACCGCGATAAGAGATCCCAGAATTATATTCGATGATATTCCTATTGAACATTTAACTTTAATCTCACTCCTAATATAAAGCTTTAATGAAACTTTAATTATAAATCAATATTTACCACACTGCAGCTCAGCTCAGCTTTTTCTGAGATTTTATCCTCCTAGAAATCTCCAATAATAAATCTCTAACTTCACTATTATACCTTCCTGCTTCAATCTCTCTCTCCTACTGCTTTTTACTTTACTATTTTGTTTGACTTAAATACTTTATCTAATCTGCATATATAACAAGGAATCCTGTCCTCTTTTTGGAGCTGATTGGAAATAGGTAGGGGAATTAAATTTTTCCCTAATAAAGACGTCTCAGAAGGTTAGTGAGAAAGTTCCGTATAGGTTTGTCACACATTCAGAAGCAACACGATGGCTATTGCTGATGATCCTCGTAATTTTGAACTGTGGTCAAGTGCCGAAAAGACATTCGAGACCCCTAATCTCTAAACTACGACAACTCGCCAACATGAGGATTCAGAACTAAATCTCGAGAGATTTAACATCACGACGAGTTGAAAATTTCTGGTGGTACAAAACATTTAGAGAAGTACATATTTTTATCTTTTATCATATTAGCGCTGTTCAGTAAATTAAAAAAAAATTTGAAAAACATCATAACATAATGAATAACAACTTGATATTGTAATTATCAAATTTATATCAATAATTAAGTTTCTTTAAAATAAATATATTACATAAAAGACTATTTATATACATTTACATGAGCGATATAGCATTCTTTTGTTTCACAGATTTCTTTTTATTTCATTTTTATTCCTACCAAATCATTTATCGAACATCAATATCTCTTACACCGCACAAACAACAAACAAAAAAATCCCACATCGTTTCAAAGATGGCTTTAAAGTTTTCTCTAAGCGAAAAAAGTGGTACATATATGTATTTTTTTATTCTCTAACGTGTCTTTGATCAGATGCTCTTCACCGCATCCGTCAGCAACAAGAGAAAATACAATTTTTGACGCCAAAAAAAGGCAGCTAAGAGAGAAGAAACATGCGGTGAAAAAAAAGAAAGAGTTAATATCATTAAAAGTGCATTTATCAAAAGGATGCATCGGTCCGTAGCAAAAGCCAAAACATACATCTTTCACACCTTGATGAGCATGGGATGGCGACGGCCGGTCCGAATCTTCGGTATCATCCATCAGTAGTGACGTCACGTGAGTGACGTCACGATGCACCAATCACTGCACTCGCTTGTCAACGCTGGCCGCAACGACGAAATTAAGTTACAAGTTCTGTACGCCCCTCTGATTCCAGATGCGTAAGTGAATTAAGAGCTCATCAGCCCCGCGGAGGGGGCGCACGCTTTGAGCGCCCCGAGAGACGTTAACTTCATACAACATTGATAAATAATGAAGTCGCTCCAGTTGGCCAGGAACCGGACCCAGCAATTAAATTCCACGAATGAGAAGTGGAACGAGTTTCCAGTCAAAGGCGCGCTTCACTGGCCTTCAGGACCACTGACTGAAATTACCGACCAAAAATGACCCAAACTTGACTTCTGATTAATTTGCTCGACCCTCTTGAGATTGAACTCGTTTGTATAACTTTGGTCCGTTACGGATGGATTGGCAACCGTTTTTGAATGCGCTGGTTTGTTCGAGATTAGTAAATTATACATAAAGGTTGCATGACTCCGTGCCTCGAAAATGTCTAGCGAATGAAACGAGGATGCACTATTTGAGGGCGATAAAACGCGCCATCTTCTTTATTCAACATTAATTTAGACCTTGTCGGATTAATTTAGACCAATAAATTGTCTAAAAAATAAAACAAAATACCCTGAAGAGCAAAATAAAATGTCTCAGTTAAAGTTGATAGTATAAATGTCAATCAATAAGATGTCTTAATAAAAATTGATCCCCTAATTTAGATTAATAAATTATTAGGGTCGTGTGCTAATCATTATTTAATTTGCTAAAATATTTAACGTCAAATACAGAAGGTCGTTCATACTTTATGGAAACGATTTTATAATTCCTTTTCTCGTTTGCATTTTGAAATAAAACTTTGGCAACTTCAGAGCAATCGTCTACTAAGATTTTATTTTGATTGGAATGTAAAATAAAAGATTTATTTTAAAAATAACTCCTAAAAATGGTACGTATATGGTTCGAAGGATACGCTTTCCAAGGAGTAATATTTGTATGAACAAAGTAAAAAGCGGTGTTAAAATCTCGGTGATTGCATTTTAATCTAAGGCAGTGGTGTACAACCCAAATGACCTTGCGGGCCACATCGGAAAAACATTATAATCTCGCGGCCGCACATAAAAATATGTACTTTTATATCAGATTTGGAAACAAAAAAAAACATTTATTGGAGTGAAAATTTAAAACAGAATGAATTATTGTTATTGTTTTTATTATTCTTCATGTATACAGGCATAGATAGTATAATAATGATTATATAATATAATAATGCAATGATCAAATAATGTTTGAAATATAACAGTTGCCATTTTCTTGAAAACTATGGTGTTCCTATTGAATTGATCTTTCGTTACTCATTGTTGAAATTTGATAGTGCTGACGATTAAGTATACATTGTCCTTTATCTTAACCGTCCTGAATACTTTTTTAACTTTAAAAAACATCTCTAACTGCCTCTTGCTTTTGGGGCACTCCAAACAGAAAAGGAGGGGGAGAAACGAAAGTCGCACACACAGAGAATCATGTACCATCCATAGTAAAGAATATGTATAATGCAATTCGAAATTTATTAAAAAAGTAATTTACTATAGTAAAATCCAATGTAACTGTTTGATAAAATATAAATCCATTTTAATCTGAAGGACAATATATATATATAAAAATTTCCCCTCAAATAAATTTCAAAATGAAAAAACTTTAAAAATCTAATACTTAAAAGTTTTTTTAAAAAATTCGGTGGGCCGCGTGTTGGACACCTTGATCTAAGGTATTTATAATTTAATAAATTTGAAAGGAGAAAAGCGTCTAGCAGACAGTAAAAATGAAAAAATGACATAGGAACATCATCCTAAGACCGTTTAAATGCAGGCAACTATCAAGAAAACGAAGTCTCTTATCCTAAATGAAAATCCGCCGACTGATAGCTTCATTGAGTCGAAACTATTAATGTCGTCTTCTGGAACTGTAACTAAAATCATTCATTAGGATTTAAAGTTAAAACACATGTTTAAACCTGAATTTCATCTCCTTTTGTAAAAAATATTGCTGAAAAAAAAGCTAATTGTAGAATATTATATAAAAATACCTAGCTGCTGAAAAAGGGATCTTTATGGTAATACTCGATGAGGTATGGGTATATTTAAGTGACTCTAGTAAAAGAAGATCCATTTTCGATTGCTCAACTGACGGGAAGGACTGTACGAAATGGATTCATCAGTGCACAGTAAAGTTCCTAAAATGATTCACGATAGTTGCAGGATTTTCTAACAACGGCAAAGTAAAAATCAAAAAAAGTCTCAGGTAAAACCAAAATTATAATGCACTCTATGATCAGCAGAATATTTTAGAACCAATTTTTGAAGAAATTCTACCTTTATATGGAAAGAACACTGATATAAAGTTGAGCTTCATATGGACAAAGCATCTAGCACCTCATCTAAATCAACTGCCACTTATTTAGAAAAGAAAGAATCAGAAACAGGAATAAAGTGTATCACCCTACGATTCTGCGGTGGACTTAAGTGCTTTCGGTTTATTAAATCGAGCCAAAGGAAAACGACTTTCAAGAACACTGAACGAACTTTCGAAAACTTTTCAACAGAAATGGAGTAAAATTTGCATGCCAGTACTAAGAAAAGGTTTACTTTCATGAAAAATTCGAGCTAGAGCTATTGTCAAGAATCAAGACTATGGGATAAAAGTGAATTTTTACAAAAAGTACGGTTTTTATTGATAAACATTAACCATTATAAACGTTTCTATAAAGTATGAACGCCCATCTGTAGTTGTATGTTTTGAAAAATTAAATTATTACTAAAAGATGAATGTTGAAAAAGTTTTATAATTTCTAGTTTGACCTGTAACTCTCTTGTACATGCCATAAAGTGTAATAAAAATGTTTCAGTAATATATTTTAGCTTTTTTATCTACATACTAAAGGTCTGGAAGAGAGGTTCTATGTATTGGTTTAATAATCATCGATGAAAACTTCCGCATATATCTTCCTGATTCTGACAAATATTAAAATAATTAATGACTTAAATTAAAATTTCATTATCTCCTGATTAATGCAATTGATTTTATAGTTTTTTCCCCATGAAATTAAGTAATAAATAAAAAATACATTATATTCTTTTATCACTTTATTAATTACAGCAGCAGCATACGAGAGGACACTATTTAAGTACCCCCTAATTAAGATTATGAATCTTATCTTAAAGCATCTATATTGCTTGTTCACCTAATTAAGTAATTTTTAGCCATTTCGACTGTTATAGTAAGGCATATTTAGTAAGGCAACAGGTAAGTAAAGTTCATAGCAAGGCAGCAATGTGAGCATCTCAAAATTCTTTGACTAGCCTTTGCGAACTTTACGCCGGAATCCTACGATTATGTATCATCCTCATAATCGTAGCAGTAATAAAATTATTTCGAGGTGATTTCTCTAATTTCCATATTTTTTTTCTATTGTTGTTTTAATTTTGATAATCGACTAATTTTATAGTAAACATAAGCCTTCTAATTCCTTAAGAAAGCCTTATAATTGTTATGATGAACTAATCTCTTAAATAAATAAATAATGTGAAATTTTATTTGGAATAGTTGTTAAAACTTTTCAGTTCATATCAAATTACCTTTAACTTTTTTCATTTAACTATTTGAAGTTTTTGCTGTGTGAAAATCTCATAAATAAATTAACTTCCAAAGTTACACTTTGTGGCTTAGCCTTTTTAAAATCACATCCATGTATTCAAGTTTTGTAGTTTTGGAACATAGTCACAAATAAATGCTGAATACAAAATAACAGTAAGAATAATAATTTTTTACAATCTTGAGCCCACTTGCAGGGCTCTCTGCATCATTAAGAGGCACATTGGAATGTGGAGAATAAACTTCAAGAAAAAATAATTTCAAGCAATAAAAGCCATTGGACCTAACTCTCCCCCCTCAAGTTTTTATATAATACTGCTTGAAGGCTCGGTTAAATTTACAATGCATCATGCGTTGTTATTTCACATACCAATCTGAAATATAATACAATACTTGGAAACCTAAATTTTCAAATTATATTCACCAAAAATGTCACAGTCATTCGTTTTTAACCAATAACGTCAATCATCATAGGTATTTGATTGAAATTTTGGAAACTGATATTTATTTTATAAATTTTCAAAAGTATACTTAATTTGTATTTTTCTTAAAAATGCTTTATTTATTTTTCGTTTTCAATTCCTACTTTTAGTCCTCTTTCCTATATATATATATAATCCAAAACATAAAAATACACAGATAGTTAGAACCTAAGATAACTATACTAAATAGGAAGAAATAGGCACAGTAGTACAATAACAAACTCCTGGCCTTATATATATATATCTTGTTCAAATTTTCAATCGTTAATAAAATACTTTCTATTCATCCATTCAAGTTCGGATACATTTTTTCAACTTGTAGTGGATGACACTTGATGTTGACACAGTTTTTTCAAATATTAATTCATTAATTAAATTTTATTTTTAATTTTAAATTTATTCTACGTTATTTCTGTCGTACTTACAACTAGGTGCAACAGATGGCGCTAGTAGGTTTTTCTAACGAAGTAGGAATTTACTTATTTTTTTTATATATATTACCGGTTCTATTCAATATTAACAATGGAATTGTTTATATTTTAATTATTAAGTTAAAAGATGGCTCTTTCCAAAAACGTTTTTTACTTATTTATAAGAATTTATTTCTGAAATAAATATTTTTCTCTCCTATCATCTGCTATGACCTGGATAGTAGTATCATTTAAATATGATACTTTGTTTTACGGTAAAAATCACATGTATGTACTAATACCTATTTTTAATCTAAACAATTTAAAAATCTAATTGCTCATTACAGTTACGATTTACTTATTCCATATTGCCATCATGATTCTAATTTTTATTGAATTGGCTTAAAACGTTTCCACTTCATTACTTCAAGTTAGCATCGCTTCGACAGTCACATCTGTAAATCATAATTATCTTACCTTTAAAGCACTCGACAACGAAAACTGACTAATCACCAAAAAGAGGCCCAAAATCACTTCTCTCAACCTGATTAAGCGCATCCACCCGATTTTGCTCTTGCGGAAAATTAACTCGCGTTTATCAACAGCCCGAAAACACTAATTCGAAAACTAAGCGCGAGAAAGAATTCGAAACCTACATACGACTGACATATGTCGTTCCAATGGGACAAGCATTCTTCCAGCCGAGTGTATCGGCCTGTGTATTCTGTGTTCTCTTAAGTTCCACCAATTGAAACCGAATCAAAAAGGACGCTGGTTCAAGAATTAAAAAAACAACAAGAGGACTGAAGAAAGAAGAAAAGAAATATTTGTAAAATCATCGTGCCTGAGTGGTGCATCCGAAGTGCTCGGAGTAATAATAATGAATGACAAAATACAGCGTCTATACTAAGGGAGGGATGAGGAAGAAATAAAAAAAATTCGTCAAACATCCGAGTCGCAGCAGTCAATTGAATGTGACGGTGGTGAGTTGTGAGAGGTGACTCCACATTTAATGAGGAGACTTTCCCACGAATGGAAAAGAGAGAGAGAGAGAGAGAGGGGGAGAGAGAGAGGTCCAATTAGCAGACGACGCTTCGCTCAACAACATCCACTTGACATTCCGGTTTACCTTGGTGCATAAATTAGTTGCTGTGAGACCCCTCCTCTTGGCTGCACCGCCAAGCGAAATAATTAGATGACGTCACCTCTCTCGCAGGAAAGCTGGTGATGCAGGAGCTCTGCAACAAAGCGCCATGTTTGGTCGCCTAGGTAAACTGACAATATCAATTCAAATCATACATACGTATAATATTTCAACGACAAATATTTAACAAATGCTTCACTTGTTACTTCATTTGCATCCAATCCTAATGGAGGAAGACAAAGGCCATAGTAATGATCCTGATGTTTATCTCTACCATTTACTTAAGGAATCATTCCTGGGCGAGTTATTTGTATGGGAGGGTTAATACATATTTTCTCTCAGTGGTCGTACCTCTTTTACTCATGTTTTCTAATTTAAATTTTAAAATCAATGTCCCTCAGAGATTTGATGTTTTATCCATGACGTATGGAGTTTAGAAGGATAATTTGTGTGCTCAATATTGGTACTGTAAAATTAACAAGATTAACAGTAATGATTTTCTGTTTTTAGTGAAAATTATATTATACGAGCACCATCATTGTACTCTTATTATATAAATAAGACTGTAGGGCTAATATGTTTTTTTAAAAGAAACTCATATAAGAAATAATTCTTAAACACGATTCTTATAAAATTATTCGCAAAAGTTAAAATGTACAGGTATTTAAAGCCTCTTAATTACTCTAATTTTTTTGAAAGATATGAAGAAAAATATTATTAAACTGTACTTCATATTACTAAACTACTGAAAAAGTTTATTATTATTTTTTTGTATTAGTGCTTATTTAGTATTTTAATAACTATCTATACCTTCCGATTATGAAAAAAGCATATTATCTATATTTTTTTATTTAAAGTTGTGTTATCAGTTCACAAAAATCTATAGGAATAATATACAGCACATAATTGTCGTTAAAAGTCTATGAGTTACTTTAACAAACTTTGAATGAGAATTTTTCCAAAAAATCTAAATCTTTTATTTTAAATGCAAAATATTTGATTATCGAGGCTAATCTTACTTGATACATGATATAAATTTACATTTATAAAAAAAAAATTCAATTTGATTAAAAAACCAGTTACAATGATCAACTACAACGATGATTCTTCTTCAAAATTTAACTTTTTTTAAAAATCTCAGAACTTAATTATGTGAAAGGAGTAATATTAAAAAATTTTAAAAAATTTAAAGAAATGTTCTTGAGATAGTACTGATTTTTATATATTTGTAAAGATTATTTATCATTTGAAATTCTTAATTCTTACGCATGAATTATTCACATTACTTAAAAATCTGTTTTTGAATTTTTATATGAACGTAATTATTATTCGAATAATTAATTAGTATATTTTGCTATGGTATTCCAGAAATTGAGAAACAGTTGTCAAACTATATTTTTTAGTTTCATCCTGAGGCTTAAGAAATTAAAACTAATTATAATATTATTTCTTACTATAGAAATGATAAATACCTTTTTCTAAAAAAACTTAGTTAATTCCATTGTCGTTGTTTTTTCGGTATTCGAAATGCTTATTTTTAAAAAGTATGACTTGCCAATTTCCGAACAATTAAATCGTTTCAGTAGAGTAATTAGTAGTAATTATAATGCAAGTAACTAAATTACAGTATCATTTATACAAATGCAAAAGGAAATTATATACATATATATATATATATGTATATGTATAATAGAAATAATGAAATAGTTGAAGATTACGAATTTCTTCTTGTACACTGCAAATATATATATTTTATATAAATAACATTTTTTCCTTTCTAATCCTGTGTGATTAGTTTGCTTGAACGGATTTCAACCAGAACCATAACAGAGGGCGAAATTGATACGGATAAAAAGAATTATGTAATACAGGCAAAAAAACCCATTTAAACATTGAATACAATACTCCAAAACTTATACTTCATTAACTACCTAAAGTAAATTCATTGAAAAAAGTTTTTCATTTAGAAATCAACGTAACACAAAGGTTCACAAAGAAAACATTTCAAAACACAAAAGTTATTTAATTTCAAATGAAGCCTTAACTAGAAGATGAATGTATCCATGCGTAATAAATCAAAGACGTGATTCGATATTTTTCCAAGAGGAAACCTTGGAATACACGTTTACTCTTGAGGTCTTTGTGAATGTATGTTCAGCTTTGTGTAAACTTTTTCTTCCGTTTCCGTTTCGGAGTTCAGATAATTTAATATTAAAGGGACATTTTATTACATTATTTGTACTTCAATTACATGATGTTAAAAAATAATCAGTTTTACTAATAATCAGGAAAATTGTTTAAGCAACAGATTTGTCCTAATTTCTTAAAAATAATGTTAGTATTGGCACATCCAAAAATGTGAGAGAATTGCGTGATTATTTATTATTTTTTTACTGAGAACATACAGATTTAATTGTTTTATAAATTGAATTTAAAATTTAGTTAAAATATACTTTTCTGTTAGATTAAAATTGGAACATAAATTAGTACAAAAATAAATAAATAAATGCGAAAACAAATTATATTATCATGAAGTTGGTTTTATAATTATAATAATTAAAATCTATTAAAAGAATAAAATAATTAATTCATTGTTTATCTATCTAATAAAAAAAAGTTAGGAGTTCATTAGAGTTAAACTCGATTTTTTCGAAAAAAAATTTGTTTTAAGTATATTTTTTTCTTACATTTTTGAACTTATTTAAATCAACGCTTTAAAAACTCAATGAAATTTAATAAAACAGTTTTTATAAAAAAAACTTACATAATTCTCACCTATAAAATTCTTAGTTAAGGTAAACTTATTTTGAATAAATATTTCTAACTTGTTAAAATATATTGCACTTATTTTATAAATACCTCCTTTCAAAACTTCTTGCAAATGAATGAAAATTTTTTTATTTTTTTAAAATAAAATGACAGAAAGAATCGGGAATGATTGAGGAAAAAATCTTATCCTTTTCTTTGATTCATTAAACACGTTCTTCATCAAAAGATATCTAAGGACAAGAATGGAGGTACCTGAGGTTCTCCTTTTAATGTACCTAAATCTTCACACACACTCACTCCATCATTCTTTCTCTTACGCTTCTCATTGGGGCGAAGAATACAATCTTCAGAGGGATTTCATCTTTTGACTTCGGAGACGAGAGAAAACAAGAAAATGAAAAATTGTCCTCAACTGTATGGCTAGAGAACTCGATTAGGATCGAGAGTTTCTGATTCTTAAGACAATATACATTTAACTCTGACAAGAAAGAAATGTATACATACACTCGATTTCAGGAGATACGTACAGAAAGGAGAAATAATGGAGCAAAACAATAAGGAATACATAGGGAAAGGTATGAAAAGGGAAAAACAATGAATTTCTTTTTTTTTTCTCCTCCTGTCTTCTTTTTTTATGTCAAAATGGATTGTAAAAATACTAGTAAAAATGCATTATATCTTATTAAATTAAATGTACACTGACGGAAAAAATCCCAACACCAAGAAAAAATTATTGTAGAGTAATTAAATTTAGACAGTGCGATTGCCTAGTTAACGTGTTTAATTGATTAAATTTTCAAGATCACAGGTTAATTTAAGCTCAAGAAAATGCATTTAAAATGAGAAATGCTGTTACATTAATAGCTTGTGTAATCTCCAGAATTTTGAATGCAAGCCTGCAAGCTTGCTTGCATTACAACATACAGGTGCTGAATGTCACTTTGTGGTATGGAGTTTTATGCTTGTTGTGCCAATATTGTGACGGTCAGTGCTGGCTGTGGATGATGCTGGAGTTGTCGTCCAAAGATATCCCATACGTGCTCAATTGGAGATGAACCTGGTTATCTCGTAGGCCAAGATAACATGTCAACACTCTATAGAGCATGTTGCATTACAACAGCGTTGTGATTGCGAGTGTTATTCTGTTGGAAAATTCCCCCTTGAGTGATTTTTAGGAATGGCAGTACAATGTGTTAAATTACCAGACTGATGAACAATTTTTCAGTCAATGTGTTCGAGATAACCACGATAGTACTCCTACTGCCATAGGAAATTTTTTCTCCAGATCATGTGTAGATCCAGTGTGTCCAGGCCGCAGACAGTTTGGCTGTATGAGATCCGCTGACCTCCTTCTGACCAATACACGACCATCACTGGCATCAAGGCAGAACCTGCTACCATCAGAAAACAAAACAGATCTCTCCTCCGTCCTCCAATGAGTTCTGGCTTGACACCAGAGGCGTCCCGAACAGCAATGGCTTGAATACACGCTGCTACAGGGTGCATGTGGCTCGGAGCTGTCCTTGAAGTAATGGATTTCAAACAGTCCATTGCCTCACTGTAGTACCAACTGGAGCACGAATTTCCGCCGCAGATGCAATACGATGTGCCACATCCGTACGCCGAAGACGGCGGTCTTCCCTCTCAGTAGTTCTACGTTGACACCCGGAACCCGGTCTTCGTGAGGAAGTACCATCCTGGACCACTGCTTCCAACAATCATGCACAATGGATACATTTGGACCAAGTATTTCTGCATTATCACGGAAAGAAAATCCACCCTCTCTTAGTCCTATTACACGACCCCTTCAAACTGGGTGACCTGTAGATACTGGCTTCTTCATCTTCTTAAAGGCATTCTTGACTAACATAAACTTAATGCGTCAAATTTAATATACAAATAACGTTCACGAACTTTATAGCACGCCTTTAAAGCATTCCTGATATGAAAGTTCTGAGTGACACCACACTTCAGCACAAAATTTGAATCGATATCCTCTTTTAGATGTATAAACACACCTATGAAATTTCATTTATTTAACACAAGTCTTTCTTGAGGTTGGTTTTTTTCCCGTCAGTGTATGTTTTGAAGTGATGTATTTTCTTTTACACTTCACAACTTATATATTCGAAAACAGTGAAATGTGTATGTGAAAAGAATGAAGTTCAATCATAGTGGCGTGCATATATTCAACTTAAAATTGTTTGAAAATGTAAATGATGGTGCTTAATCAAATAAAAGATTTAATACTATCTCATTTAATTGATTGATTATTATCATGTACTTAGAAACAACATGAAGGTTGAAAAAAACTGTCTCATTTAATAAGATCTTATTTATGAAGTACAACAGTCCCAATTTTTTTTAAATTGTTAAAATAAAACTGTGTGTGGTTTGAAGTAATTTTAACAAGGAAAGCTGACTTAAATTAAATTTCTAGAGGGAACTTAGAGGGAAATTTTGTAAACTCGATTTCTAAGTTTTTCAATGTGTGAAAAGATTTTTTTTTCTCTAAGTGTCTAAGAAAGTTTTGTTTATTAACTCTTCTATTTCTTGAAGCATGTGTGTCAACTTTATAAAGTTTTGAAACATCATTACTGATACATGTATGATACAGATGGTCGTCATTATAAAGACTAATAAAACATTTATTCGGTTAAGACATTGCGAAACATTAATTTCTTAATTCTACATTTTAGTTGCATTTTAAATCTGTTCACATTCATACATTTGTTTTTACGCATATTATTCATAACATAAACTGATATTAACGAATAAATTTTATATTACTTGTACTACAAATATCTTCATATTTTACAATAACTTATTGTTAGATAAATTTAATTCCAAAAATGAATTATTTGCTTATAAACTTTCTTTGTAAGATTGCATAATTTAGATAAAACTATGAGAAAATCAAAGGAAATTTTTTAATTATTATATATGTAAGGATAATTAAATTATATAGAGAGATCTAAAATTAAATTCTCTATATACCACTTAACTTTTACTTTCCGTTACATCTATCTCTTCAAGTCTTAAATTAAACACCCAATTATTTCTCCAAACAGAACACTTCTAATCCCAGAATTATTCTTATAGCCCCATATGTCATTCTTAACTTTCAAGTTTAACATTTAACTAAAAAGGGTACTTAACAGTTCTAGACATAAGTAGTAAAGCCACTTAGATTTCTCTCGGCGTCCTTTTTCTCTCAGGGACAGATTGCTCACTGAATAAAACTATTTTTAAAAAAGCTTGGTGTTAACTTGAACCATCACATATACATATTACAAAATGATTGACAATTTGAAATTTTTAAGTTCATTAAGATACTTTTATATCAAAGATATAAATTTAGTAATGAATGGCAGCTGTAAAACATTTTATGGAATTAAATGTATGACATGAAGGAAAATATGTTTGAATAAATGCTTAATATTTATAAAACAAGTTGCTTCAGTGTACTAATTTTTAAGACCATATCAATATATGTTTTGATAAATAAAGCAAATAATAATAATAACAGAATATTATATATTATGTTACAACTTTTGTTTCACATGATAAAAACCAACTTTAAAACCAACAAAAAAGAGGGGAAAGAAAAAAGGAAAAAAGAATAAAAGTGGAAAATATATATTAAGTCTAGATATCGATGATAGAAAGACGATTGTGTTGCGTAGGTAATCGACGCACAAATAAATAGAAGGGGTAAGTTGTTTTCTTTACTATAAAAGGTATGCACAGTAAAACCAGTTGTACATGTATCTTCGCAAATGTTTCGTCCTTCGAATGAGAATTGCAATTTGAAAAAGAGACGATAAATATTTAATTACATTTCAGATTTAAACTATGAGTATTCCTTCCATTCAATGCAGGTCAATAACTCTTAAATTGAAAGTATCAACAGTGATAAAATGGGGCGTATTCAGTTTCGGATGTTATTTTACTTTCATCATGAGGGGAAAATTGTTGTTTTTGAAGGGGTGTTGCAGAAATCATCAAATGCCTTTTTAAAAATACAGTCGGACCTCTATATAACGAAGCCGCTAAATCCCGGAAAAAAGTTCATTACATGGAAAATTCGTTATATACAGGTTCATCTTTTAATATACTTTATAAACCTCATAAAACAAATTTTAGATTCCCAAACACTATATATTAAAAAAATAATTATTCAGACCTTTTTTTTTAAAATTAACATATGTTCATTTTATGCATCTTACCCATCAAAAAAGAAAGAAAGAAAAACTGTAAGGAAAATAAGAAGAAAAAAAAAAGTCGACGCATTCAATGTAATTTCAATACTAAGAAAATAATTTTATACTAAAATTGAATTTTAATGACACATCATAATTTAAAGCATACAAGTAATATTAAACATACGTTATTTTATAATTAGAACACGTGGACACGGGACAGCTCCACTGAGGGTGAAAGAGGATCTCGAAGATGTTTCTAGTGAACTGGGCAATGAGGGTTAAAAGTTGCACTTCTTGGATGAAACGTACAGAACTCTATTGCCCTCGGCGAGTTAGGATATAATAAAACCAACCAGTTCAAGATTTATGATCAGCATAAAATGTGTTAAAGAGAGAATAACTTGAAATTTTTTTTTTCAGAATTACTTTTAAAAAACAAAAATTGAATCACAAAAGAAAAATTCGTTACATAGAAAATGCATATAGAGAGGCTATTTTACGAAGAAAATCGGGAAATGTGCAAGATTCCAGGAAAAAGTTCGCTAGATAGAAAAATTCGCAATATAGAGGTTCGACTGTACTTACTTTTGCTTTTTGTTAAAGTAAAAAATTTATAGTAGAGACATTCTTCCTTTGTAAACACGTTCCTAATCTGATGACTTGTTCCTTTCATCTTATCTATTTGAGCAAAAATATTTCATCTATTTGACTTATAACATTTTAATTAATAAGAATGAAAGATGAAAGGGGAAAAAAACTGAGACAAATATGGGAAAAATGAAAAATAATATAGTTTTGAGATGACTCAAAAAGTATTATTTTTCATTTTCATCAGAATTAGAGGCAAAGTCAGTGAACTATATTGAATTCACAAAACATTACAAATACAAAGGTTTTGTTCTTTTTGAGCAGTTATTTAACAGACTAATTATTCTTACAATTCAAATATCATCGGCTAAATTTTAAAATACAGTATCTTTTATTAAGAACACATAATCTTAATAGGCAATTGCTGTTTACTAAAATAATAACAATAGGTAACAAAAAAAACAATACAGTTATTATAAGAATTACTTTTAATAATATAATTACGGTAAAATTCGGCATATAAGGCGCACCAGTGTATAACACACACCCATACTTTCAGACAGAATTTTTAACTCTCAGGTATATTCGTCGTACAACAAGCACCCTCTTTTTATGAAGAAATCTGAAATATAGGATGTTTTTTAGAGGTATAGAACTTTAAATTGCAATAAAACAACGATGTATTATTCGATTCACATGAATTTTTTTTATTCGAAAGATAATATTGTGGCATTACATTTTAAATATGATTTCTAGCATAGGACTGCCACGGCTGGCTTGGATGTAGTCCAATCTGGGCGTCCAATTTTCGATGACTTTTTCCAACATTTGTGGCCGTATATCGGCAATAACACGGCGAATCTTGTCTTCCAAATGGTCAAGCGTTTGTGGCTTATCCGCATAGACCAATGACTTTACATAGCCCCACAGAAAATAGTCTAGCGGTGTTAAATCACAAGATCTTGGAGGCCAATTCACAGGTCCAAAACGTGAAATTAGGCGGTCACCAAACGTGTCTTTCAATAAATCTATTGTGGCACGAGCTGTGTGACATGTTGCGCCGTCTTGTTGGAACCACAGCTCCTGGACATCATGATTGTTCAATTCAGGAATGAAAAGTTAGTAATCATGGCTCTATACCGATCACCATTGACTGTAACGTTGTGGCCTTCATCGTTTTTGAAGAAGGATTCCACCAGCCCATAAAGCGCACCAAACAGTCAGTTTTTCTGGATGTAACTGTGTTTCGACATACACTTGTGGATTAGCTTCACTCCAAATGCGGCAGTTTTGTTTGTTGACGTAGCCATTCAACCAGAAGTGCGCTTCATCGCTAAACAAAATTCGCTTATGAAAATCGGGAACAACGGCAATCTCGTTTTGGGTCCATTCGACGAATCTACGCCTTGCTTGATGATCGTTTTGATGAATTGCCAAACCAAACTGAGAATAAATCACTTGACAGCTGTTAAATCGGTCGCCATCTTGGAAAGTAATGCCAACTTAAACTTCTATACCTGGAAAAAAAACACTCTTTATTTGCTTTAAAACATTGTGAAAATTATAGATAAATGTTGCTCGATAAGCTGGAATCCAAGATTCCTTCCCAAGTTTTCAGTTGCTGGTTTTCCTGAGAAACTGGTTATGTAGCTCTTAGTTTTCCTCGGGTGATATCGTTCCACCCTCTTTGAATAAAAAAAAACTATTAATGACTCTAAAACCTGTCGAAAAACAGTCACCATGTTCTGGGTACAGCTAATTATTCCAAAAAGCAGCAATAAGGGGGAAATAGCCTCGAGTGTGACATGAGATTAGGATTATGATGGGAAGTCTTAAGGTATCCGACTACCCTAAAATCATGATTTTTTTAAAAAATTGTCAAATTTTTTTTATGATTTTATTTTATAGGTCCCCTTATTAGCTTTATAAAAATACCAAGTTAATTTTTTCCCATTCACTAGAACAAACTCTACAAGTGATTTAGTAAATGCATATACGATAACTTTACATAAGATGTCAAACTTTAAAATGCATTTTACTTGAAATGTGTTTTTTTCGAAAAGTTCAAACGGGGACAGCGATTGCTCAAAAAGTTTTTAAAATAATTTGCTGAATTTGTTTGTGTATGTTCTGTGTAAAAGTACAAGAATTTTAACCTTCAGATTTATCAATCATTGTTTTATTTCAAAATTTACAGTCATTTATGTGAATTTAATCACTGTTTTTAAAGCAATTTCATATCATCACTAATATAAAGTGCTCTAGTTTTTGTAAGAATTAAAATATCTCTTATCCTGATCATTTCAAACATTGCTCACAAAGTAACACATCAAAATTGAAAAATTGAGAATTTATTCATAAAATTTTTGTACAGAGCGGGCCCCGTTTATGTAATTTTTTGTACATTTTCACCAGTTTTTCCCCATTTTAATAATAATGCATTTTTTTCTGTTTTCAATTTTAGGATTTTTTCCTTAAAATATACTAAATAAATCTAAAAATCACACAAAAAATCCCATACCTCCATTATTTTTTAAAAAAAAGTTGTCGCAAGTAGTCGGATACCTTAAACATGGTGGAATATAACTTTTAAGTTATAAAAATGATGCACTTTTAAATTATTCAAGTTTTGTGTGTAAAAAAAAAAGAGTAAAAGGATAAATCTTTAAATAAAATGGCAAAATAACAAAGTTTTTTTATGGGGATGTTGAGTATACTCTAAAGACGCTTTTTTTCAGATTCCTTGCAGATTCATTTCATGTAGGTTCTTTTTATGTAACTCCTGCTCAACTTTTCAATGTCTTTGGTGAATTCATTAGGGAAAAAAGTTCCATTATTGAATTTAGTAAATTAAAATATTACCTGTTTTTTATTATAGAATATAAATGTTCAACTGCTTTTGTTTGCTTCATATTAGGTTAATCTCGAACTGAGTGAAAAAATATTATTTAAAGTATTAACGAGATAAAAAAATAAGAATTTTTTTCTAAATGTAACAATGTTGTGTGTCTTTTCTATCAAAGCAGAAGAATCATGAAATGTCAATAAAACCCCTTTTATTTTACTATTATTCTAAATACATGAGATCGAAACATTAAGCATTTCATTAAGTGTAAAACAAAGTAAATATTAGTAATATTATTTCATTTCATCTCAAATGACTCATTAGAAAGATATTCTGGCTTTATTTCGTTTTTCCTTTAAATATAGAAATTACTTGTAGCTAGACTTTATGTTGTACCTTTAATTGGTTCGATTTTCTAATAACTTAGATTGCATGGATTGGGAAAAAAACACTATCATTTTTCTAAATTCTTATCGGAATTATTTTTGATATTGTTAGTAATTTTATTGGTCAGTTAATAGTCCATTTAAAATATTCCACTTTGTTTAGATGGGGGAGAAAATATTGTTCATATATATAATTTTTCTAATAGAGATATAAATTAAATCCCATTTCTTTAAGTGTTTAGTTTTTGAAAATATTGTTAAATATTTATTCTGAAGTTGAAAAGAAATTAAAATTAAAAGTTCTGATTTCCTAACATCTTTAAAGTACAAAATTAACGACTTTCATTTAGTAATACATTGTATGTAGTTGCATCCCTAAGTCTTTTAAAAAGGATAAACCACTATCCAGTCCATTAGTAAATCGTATCAAACTGAGAAGAATTAAACTTAGTTAAATAAATTAATCTTTTAAAAAAGAATCGGCAATATATTCCAAAAAGAAAACATCTTAATTCAATTCTAGCTGCAGTGTAAGACTTTCAGAGAAAGCCCCACAATTCAAAAGTGTTTAGCAATGGTGAATCACTTTGTTCGAGAAAAAACAAGCGGCGTATAACTGAAGTATTTCACAAACAAGGCGCGGATAATTGAGAGGTCACTATAATTCGTTTCTCTCTCCGGTAAATCAACATGGGAAACTCTCAAGTGATGTGTTAAAAATCTTTCGGCGCATCTTGCACAGAAGCGTTCAAGCGTCAATTCCAACTTCCGAGAAACTATACACACTTAAACAATACAAAACGATACAGAGAGAGACTCCGTGGTGAAATGCGTTTCCCATCTCACACAAAGGAAGTTTACACGCTCAACTCTGCTCCCGATTCACTCCAACACACCCTCGTGGAAAAGTCGAAAATTAGAACAGCAATGTAAACCTGGATGCCAAATCCCTTTTGGCTGCAGGGTATCTCGAAAATTCAATGGCCGATTTAATGCAAACACTCCGACGTAGCCTAGGGAGTCGGAATGTATAACACGGATTGGCTCGATTCGGACAAGGATAAACAGCAGGCGGTAGTTTTCAAGGGACAAATCAAAGGCAAGGGTAGCATTTGAAATTTCCCTTTGATAACGAAGCGCGCTTTCTGATTGGATGGCAGGAAAGACAAGCTTCGCTGAGTTTCGATTGGACGTGTAAACGGGACCTGGCTCTTTTATATTTGCATCCTGCAGTGATTTCGCTTTAGAGACATAAAAGCCTCACCGGCAGAGACCCACTCTAGGAGTTTTAATTCCCTCTTTCCAAACCCCCTGGATCCTTCCCTCCCTATTCGGGGGATCCTGCTGAAATATTCCCTCTCTCTCTCATCAGAGTTTCAAGTCAGAGATATTTGCACAGAGTAGAGCAAACAACTGAAAGATGGGGAGCTTTGGCGGCTGTCATGCAGGGAAACTCTCTGTAAAGGCTTCTCTCTATGTCGCAGAGGCTTTGAAGCCCTTCCCCTCCAAGTCAAAGGATTGTGATTTTGTCAAGTTATGCACACAGAGGAAGCAGGCTGTTTGAGGGACGATTGAGGGAACGGTCCGCGAATACTCAAGTGTGTACGGACCAAGAGTAAATACAATCTTAGAAGTCTGAAAGGGCACACATACATGTATATATCTGTGTATACATATCAGTCTTTTTCTATTCCTTGTTACGTGAGGTGATGCTGTAATGTTTTTTCCCCCTCTTCTGTCTGTTTCTCCAGGTTGTGCGGAAGTAAAAGAAAGTTTTTAGTCAGGGTGAAGAGAGGATCTCTTTGCTCCGTTGTGTTAAGTTTACTAAAAGTAGATTGTAATTAGAGTACTGGAAGTTTGTTTTCGCATTTTACTTGATTTTGAGGATAACAAGGTTAATTTTTTTGATTATAGTTACTAATTTTCACGTTAAGTGATAAATGAAAAATATTTTGGGGGAGAAAAGTACTAAAAAAGAAAGGGGAAAAAATTTAAATATATATACAAGTGTAATTTACATTTCCAGCGATTTATTTTGCTATTGTGTGAAGCTAAAAGGTTTATTTTGTGGTTTTGGAAAATCCTCAAAATAAACTTTTATTTTATGATTTCGACTGTGTATGAAATTGAGAATGAAATTTGTTTTTTCTTTCTTCTATTTTAATTATGGTATCTATAATAAATTATTGTATCATCTATACGTCTTAAGCCTTTCTTTAAAAACTGATATTACACAAATAATATACAGCAGTCTATATTTATATATAAACATAAATAATAAACTTTATATAAGTACAGATTGTAAAAATCAGGTTATATATATATATATATATATATATATATATATTGCTAAAAGAATGATATTTAGAACACATTCTTTAAATAGATGGTAAGAAACCAAATAATTTGAGAATTGTCGCATTTAAAAGTTTATTTCATGCATAATGTATAACAATTGTCTTGAATAAAATTATAAATCACATACTATATGAAAAGGGTAATATGATTTCTAAATTCTTTAACTTACTTCAGGACGTTTTATTTTCTACTAAATGTAATATGAAGACGAGAGATTTTATTTTCCGACTAAATTTAATACGATACATTTTTCTTGGTGATCCCATAAATATATGGATTACGACAGTATTCTTGAAAAAGGCACTTAGTAGAAAAAAAATTTCAAATATATTTAATCTGAACAATATTTAAATAGAATTTCAATAAAAAAATGTGCCGACAGGTGTTTCAATTTAAAATCTCGAAAATGAAGTAAGTTATTATCATTTTCGTCACTCATATATTAGATTGGAAATTTCTTAATTCAGTTATAATATATTATTATGTATAACTAAACAGTATAAAAACGAGGGGTTTCTTTTAATATTTATGGCGAGAGAATATTGTTTTTGAAACAAAATACAAATACTACAAAAAAATTTAAGAAAAAACAAATTTATAGCTAAATTTCATTAAAGTTCACATTTTGCACACGAAAAAATAAGGAAAAAAGGGATTTTTTTTCTTAAAACAAAACGCAATCCAATGACAAAATTGCATGATTGTATTATAAATTTATGAGCACGTAATAGTAAACTTATCATTTTCTTTAAAAAGTACTTACATACATTTTAATATTAACCATTTATTTCATATTTGATAAAGACCCCAGTTCGTGAAAGACTGAAATAAGAACTTTTATTCGAAAGATATTTAAATATTCGTCTTGGTATTTGTTCTAAGAAAATATATAAGCTGCGTAATCACTTCTAAAATATTCACCTCATAATCTTAAATCTGATCAGGCAATAAAATCAACAGGCAAATCCTGGACTAATATTTAAAACAATAGAAAAAAAATTTTCAACAGCCCCGTAAAAAGGCTGTGTCAAACTTCAGACTGCAAGCAAGCCGTGATTACAGGGCACATCATCTTAATAAAATAGGCTTTCTCCCCTCTAGTATATGCCAAATTTGTAATTCGGGTATCATAAATGCAGAGGATCTTATTATATGCCCAGAACTAGATAGTCTCAAAAACGTGGTGAGGTAAACAAGCATGTTAGAATGTCAGAACTTTCACGAATTCCTTGTAAAGACAACATCTCTTATGTTTCCTTTCTTTTTTAAATTTTCAACTTTTTACTTTTGTTCCCATGTTAATTTGTACAGGTTCTTACTTTAAATGTTGATTCTTTTTTATTATTTATCATTGTTTTTGTGTGTTACTTGGGCCGTTTTATATGTTTGGATTGTTTCTTCCAACAAAGCCATATGTAACAGCATATTCCTTTCATGAGCATTTAAAGTGAACTTTCATGGTTAACAGAAATTGTTGAACTTAGTGCACCAAGGATTAAAAATGCAACTATCTTTCAAGTATGTGTGTCTTACAGCTTTTATATCACGATTTTATAGAATGATACATTATTATTAATGAATGACCTACTGCTGCTATATGACTTCTAGCTATAAAGTAGCTGTATTATTCGAACTTATAGCGAAATATATAATAGCTCCTTTTTCTAAATTCTTCTCTATTGCAATTTTTCTTCAAGTGACATGAATTATTTTACTCTGAAATATATAAACTGGACGATATTGCAAAATATTAAATTTATGAATCGGTTGAAAATAGAAGAAAAACAGTGATATATATATATATATATATATATATATATATAAAAATTATTTTTAATAACTTTAATAATATATAGCCATACATTGACAAATTTAGCTTTTTGCTTTAAACTAATTATATAATTAATTATACATAAAATATATTGTTGAAACATCACTTTCAGATAATCATTCAGACTCAGTTTTTATCTTTTTTTATCGCTACTTACATAAATAAAAAAATTTTAACATTTGCTATAAAAACTGTTAGTGACTCTTGATTAAATTATTTTCAATAATTATACTTAATTACTCTGATTTATTCTCAACCATTAGATTTCCTATCAATTTAGAATTGTTTCAATTTATAAATAGAAAATATTGGGGCAATAAATGTAAATAATACATTGTAGTTCGAGTATCCGTATTTTACTTGTGTATTGGTGTGAGCAAGTAGTATTACTTCATTACTTGATAGTGAGAGGGCTCACACAGCTTTTCGCGCTAAAAGGTATCTTATTCTAAATCAATAAAACAAAACATTAAATTCAGAAGTAAATTTTTACTCTTGATAGCCTTTCGTTGGAGAAACGTTC
This sequence comes from Trichonephila clavipes, assembly GCA_019973935.1. NCBI lineage: Eukaryota > Metazoa > Arthropoda > Arachnida > Araneae > Nephilidae > Trichonephila > Trichonephila clavipes. Next base: position 860,919 of record BMAU01019231.1, on the reverse strand, counting down.
TCCCGTTTAACTCTTTATCTACCGACAGTAATTATATGTACCACTCAGTTTAAAATTACATAGAATAACCATTTTTACGAATACTCTGCCGATATACTTAGTAGGGATATTCTTTAAATCCACTCTTTCGAGATATATGGCAGCACGGGTTTTATGATGAGTATTTTAGTGGTGCAGGCGAATAGTTTTGTTGCAGAAATTGCGTTTTCAGCGGATTACCAAGATTGTCATTTTTGTTGCGAAAAAATAGCTAATGTCAAAAGATGAGTGTCTTATTTTTTATATGTTAATGGAGACCTTTGAAAACGATTTGACTATTTATTTTAAGTGAACAGTGTATATATTTAATTTTACAGTTGAAAATTTTTAATTAATTAATTAGCGCCAGCGGATTAAATTTCCGAGAGTTGAGTAATTTATTTATGTATATCCCTCAATTTTCAATGTAGAGATAATGTGATAGATAAAAGGTTAAGGTTTGAAATCTTGAAATGACTGGCTCCCGGGGGCGACTGTCCCAACAATTCCTTTCGCTATTATCGTCCAAAGTCAATTCACTCAAACAGTTGCTCCGAAAACTCCGAACCTCAAACTTTAAGACGCCATCATTGTTCTTCTCGCTTAGTCTTTGGGGTACTACTGCCCTCCGAACCTCTATTGCGCGTCTTCGAAGAAGAGTAAAAGCTCATCCAGAAGTGTTGCAAAAGATCAAAAGAAGATCCTCGTCAACTTGTGAGCTGACCCTTTAAACCCCCTAGGCACGCCTCTTTCACGCATCCAATAATTTCTGATTGGCAAGCGTAGCGGATTTGTAAACGGCCCTCCTCGTTTCTGTTCAGACATTAGACCAGCATATCTGCAATCAGCCCCGTTGCCTTACATCGAAAACCATATGGAGGTCTTTGAATCGACCTGGGCACTTTCACATTGAGGTCCTCCTCCAGGGAAAATCTTTATCACGACAGACCGACGTTCTTTTCCATTCAAATACTTTGCGGTTTGCATGTGCGAAGGGGACCAACAATGGATACTGCTTCACAGGAGTGTCCGAACGTTATCTGAGGGTCTAAGAAGGAGGAGGTACACTTCAGTCTCGATGAGACACCTGTTTTGCCCTAAGCACGAGGAAAGAATACATGGTCTCTTTTGAAAGATCACAATGTCCTATCTGAGCATTCGGCTCACCCTGTACATCAAACTTGACAAGTATTGGCAGGAAGTCTTCGTCTAATGAACCTATGCTACACCTGTATGTGTATGTGTGCATCCTAAATTCGAATGTATAATCTTTTTTTCTTAAAACGAATTCTTTTTTTATCTATTGAATTATCAGATTATTAATTATATCTAATATATATTATAAATGCGAAAGTTTGTGAGGAGGTTTGGGGGTCTTTCATGCAAAAACAACTGAATGGATTTTAATGAAACTAAACAGTAATATAGCTTATACATCAGAATAACACATAGGCTATAATTTATAAAGATATTGTATGAAGTGTCCAAAATGTAACGATATTTGTCAAGTAAGTAGGAAAAAATTCTGCCATCTGTAAGCAATTCTAGCGTGCACTGCAAAAGAGCCCACCACAGCATATATCTCTTTTGTTTGTGAAAAACCCTTTTTATTTTGGCTACGAAAGGTGCTCGCTTCTAATTAATTCCCGTGAGAAGCATAATGCCTATTTTTTTATTTCAGAATTAAACTAAGTTTTGAAGGGAGAGGTTGTTATAAATCTCTCTTTATTTTAATGTTATTTTTTTATGATTTTATTATGCACATTTGGTAGTAAGATATTGATCTTTCTTCAAAATAAATGCTTTTATCAGTTCTGGTACTTAAAGTAAATAAACTTTCTCTTTCACACTGCATCATTTGGACAAATTTTCAAAATTTGTTTGTGGTTAGTAGTTAATTACAACGCTATATTTTAATTGATAAGGCACAAACAGATCTTGCATTTTTAAGTATAAAAATAATTATAACTACTGTACTGTATTTTTTGGAGTGTGTGAGTGAGGGAATATTAACGTCGCACTGTTCAGCTACACGAGGGCTTTGGCAACGGATCACTTAATTTTGAACCATGGTCAAGTGACGTGGACGACACCTGAGCTGGCACCTCCTTCTCCTAACTACCACATTACACCAACTTAGAAGGAATATTCTACCAATACTTGGCAGGAATATTCTTTGAAATCCACTCTTCCAAGATATATGGCAGCACGGGTTCTATGACGAGTATTTTAGCGGGGAAGGTGAATAGCTTTGTAGCAGATATTGCGTTTTCAGCTGACGGCGTTTTCAGCGGATTGCAAAGATTATTATTTTTATGCCGAAAAAATAGTTTATGTCAAAATTTAAGTGTCTTATGTTTTTGCATGTTAATGAAGACCTTGGAAAATGATTTGAATACTTATTTTAAGTGAACGGTATACATAATTAATTTTAGAGTGGAATATCTTTAATTAATTTATTAGCTCTAATGGATAAAATTTTCCAAAGTGTAGTATTTTGTTTATGTATATCCCTTAATTTTAAATGTAGTGATCCAAAAAAAAATAATGTATGAAAAAACTGCAGTAAATCATAATGCGGTAGTTAAAGCATTAACGTGCATCGCTCACCTACATGGCGGGTCTTACAAAGCTCTAATAAAGCTCGATCTATGAAAGTAGCTAGGGATTTACCAACTTGACTTTATCGTTAACATTTCGCTATGTTTTTCATTGAATCGCCATTATAATTTAAGAAACGGCGTTGCTTGCAAATATTACAATTTTAACATAAAATAAATTCAACAGAAAGTAATATTAATGTATTATACTTTCAGATATAAATTATTTACACTATTTTAAGCGTTCATTACACAAAACTTTTAACAATGTGTTACTTTTGCTGAGCAGAGATCAGCTTAGGGAGGTATTTTCAAAAATCGACCCTCAAGAGTGTTACGGGGAGTTATAAATTTTAAAAAATTCTTTTTATCAGCTATTAGGTCTATAGACTTAAAATTTAACAAAGGTGTTTTTCTTTGATCAGCTGAGATATGCAAATAGCTATGTTTCTTTAATTTGCAATTCAAGTAAAATTAACACATTAATAACTTCTTTATCCTTCAATCTGTGTTGTTCAATTTTTCAGTTCACCCGTGCGAAAAACGGGTATACCAGCTAGTATATTTATATATATAATGCAGTTTCAAAAAAATTTTTAAAATACTTCATGTCAATCATAAAGGGAGGGAGTGTTTCATGCGTCTATGTTTTCAGCGTTTTCAGCAGTGCCGATTTAAGCTCATTTCGGACCCTGAGCGCAGAAGATCTAAAGGGTGTTTTTTTAGAGGTATAGAACTTTAAATTGCAATAAAACAACGATGTATTATTCGATTGACATGATTTTTTTTTATTCGAAAGATAATCTTGTGGCATTACATTTTAAATATGATTTCTGGCATAGGACTGCCACGGCTGGCTCGGATGTAGTCCAATCTGGACGTCCAATTTTCGATGACTTTTTCCAACATTTGTGGCCGTATATCGGCAATAACACGGTGAATCTTGTCTTCCAAATGGTCAAGCGTTTGTGGCTTATCCGCATAGATCAATGACTTTACATAGCCCCACAGAAAATAGTCTAGCGGTGTTAAATCACAAGATCTTGGAGGCCAATTCACAGGTCCAAAACGTGAAATTAGGCGGTCACCAAACGCGTCTTTCAATAAATCGATTGTGGCACGAGCTGTGTGATATGTTGCGCCGTCTTGTTGGAACCACAGCTCCTGGACATCATGATTGTTCAATTCAGGAATGAAAAAGTTAGTAATCATGGCTCTGTACCGATCACCATTGACTGTAACGTTGTGGCCTTCATCGTTTTTGAAGAAGTACGGACTAATGATTCCACCAGCCCATAAAGCGCACCAAACAGTCAGTTTTTCTGGATATAATGGTGTTTCGACATACACTTGTGGATTAGCTTCACTCCAAATGCGGCAGTTTTGTTTGTTGACGTAGCCATTCAACCAGAAGTGCGCTTCATCGCTAAACAAAATTCGCTTATGAAAATCGGGAACAACGGCAATCTCGTTTTGGTCCCATTCGATGAATCTACGCCTTGCATGATGATCGTTTTTATGAATTGCCAAACCAAACTGAGAATAAATCACTTGACAGCTGTTAAATCGGGCGCCATCTTGGAAAGTAATGCCAACTTAAACTTCTATACCTGGAAGAAAACACTCTTTATTTTCCCATTTGGACTAGCGGATCGAAATTTATAACTAAAAAAATCTGGTTCAGTCCAGCTCATCCAAACCCCAGGCCCCTGGGTTCTCAAGGGGTAAACCGTCACCGGTTTTCAATTCATGATATTCACAACATATTGAACTTTGGAATCTGTATTTAAATTAAATTCGTGGGAATTTATATAATATCTTTCAAAGGCTACAGTTGGAAGGAAATTCCTTTTAAGCCTGATGTACTTCGACATTTATTTTAAATGCTTTAATTCTTAGAATTTTGAAGTAATATCTAAAAAACATTGAATTAAAAAATTCGAAATATTTGTAAAAGGAATGAAGAATACTTTGCTAAAAATATGACGCTCATGCTGGCACAGTTTTCATAAGAATTAACTATTTCCGGGACCAGTAGCACACACAGGAATTTTTCAAGGGAATGGGAGGGGGGGGGTCGAAAGTTCACCACCCTTGTATCATGCTCCTTTTGATTTTGTCGATTTTCGTAGACAAAATACAGTAAAAAAACTAATTATTGAATAAATAATTAGCATTAATTAATAAAATTAATAATTAATAACAAATAGTTAATTAAATTTTTCGTACTGTATACTTAGAATTATAATAAATCGAGAACAAAAATCAAAGGCTTTGGAGGGGGGTCCGGACCCCCAGGTCCCCCCCCCTTGTGTGCGTCACTGTCCGGGACTTATTTTTATTAGCAATAGATATACATTTTTTAGAAAATGAATCTATTATAGATAAATAAATTTACACAGCAAAGGAGAAAATTTATTTATTAAGGTTTACTATGAGCTTTGAATAATCAAACTTCATTTTTAATAATTATGTGGTAGAATGATAATACAATGTTCAATTTAATTATAAAATTTTGAAGCAATATTTGAGTTGAAAGGCATACTTCAAAATTTTTAATTTTTAGTGATTATAAATTGTCTGTTAAGATATACAAATCTATGTATTTAATTGATAGCAATCTGTACTCCCATCAAAATTATGTTAATACGAGGATTATTTCAAAAGTAATGCACACATTTTTTTTAACTATATGTTTATTTAGTTGGCAATATTTCTTCACGAGCTTTCGGTGTATTCCCCCTTTACCACAAAGACGGAGTTCCAATGGATCGGAAGTTGTTCAGTTCCATCTCATTAGTCATCTTTGTTCATCAGTTGAATGACTTTTAATGGCGACATAAAGATCAGACTTAGATGAAAAACGGCATTCTCGAATAGATTTTCTTTTTCAATTTTTAAATAAGTCAAAATTTTGTGGACTTTTGGAGGACTATGGAGTGCATAAAGTAACACTTCTTAACAGTATAGAAGCAGATGCCCCTTCACGACATGGGGAACTTGCGATAGAGTACTGTTATCGAGAAGGAGAGCCATCCTAAGAAACTGAGATCGGATCTAGTGTATTTTCCTGTTTAATGTTTGAAATAATACAGGATAATATAGTCTTGTAACACTTTGCACTCACTTAGTTCTATCTATAATGATGATGTTGTGTTGATTGTAAGTAAAATCCTCCTTTGTTTGATCTTCGATAGAGCTGAAAAAATTTGGGGGGTCGTGAGGAAGAGGGAATTCTTCAATGAGAAATTTTATTGACCTCCATTGCAAAGAGCATTATAGATTTCCGTTGGGGTTTCCACCACCTACTGCTTCAAGCTTACCGTGTGAGATTTCAACTTGAAGATTCAAGCTCTATTTGTAATTCGCCAAAATAATAATTTATTAAAGCTATCGCTGAAAGAAAACCTTAGTGCTTCCTCGATTCCTCTACTACAGCACAGTAGTACCATCTTGTGCTTTATTTTACAGTGTTTTAAAGTAACACCCTGTAACGCTTTTGCATTTCATTTTAGACTTTCAAATTCTTCAGTAAAAATTGTTTGCTTTGTGAGTACTATCACCACTTAAGTTTCCACCATTTTCTTAAAAAATCACCCTATGTACCTATTAATATAAACAAGAAAAAAAAAGATTTACATCTCTTTTTAGGTAAATTGTACAGACAGGATGATTACAAATTCGCAGGGTAAAATTAAAAGAGTGGAAAAGTACACAATAGTCTTTTTTCCCCTTCTTTTTTGTGTAGAAATGCATGGATGCAATTGTTGTGTCATAAACGCAAGAACTAGATATATCAGTTAAAAAAATAAAAATACAAACTGATTAAAGCATCATTTAAATGACTCAAGTATTGTGACAAGTATCTATCATCGTGTCAGGTAGACAGCCTAGTCCCGTGGGAACATCTGAAGAATTGTGTTTACAAGCTGTTTTTCATTTGACTTCATTGACGGACTTGTTGCTGGAATAGTTATTGCAAAGCGTGTGCAAGAAACGCTTGGTATCTTTAAAATTGTAATTTAAATCACTTAGCTAAACATGCATTACTATTGGTAGATATGAGTTTAAAAAAATTTAGCAAACATTACTGTTGGAAACACTTATGAACAATGTTCCAAGTAAACATTTATACTTACTCTCATAACTACTTATTTTTATTTATTTATTTATTTTGTATCTCCATGTCCGTGAACTTACTAAGTTCTTTACAAGAAATTCATAGTGGCACTTACAGACAACTTTTATGGGAACTATTATGTTCTTAAGAAAACGTAGATGACTGCTCTGAAACACAATCTTTATTCTAAAAACTAAAAGTTTGCTTGTTTGTACCTCCAAACTCTCCCCTTGTATACGCCACTGATATGGCTCTTTAGTTATAGACTCAGTGGCGTAACGGAGAATATTAGGGCCCCCTGCAAAGTCAGGTTTTAGGCCCCAAGTCGGATCTTCCGTATTTGGCATCGCTCAGGCTTTATCGCCCCCGCGGTGCGGGGTTGTACATTACGCCACTGTATAGACCACACAATAGTATAAAAGAAAATTGTATTCACACTATATCAGTGTTTCTCAAACTGTGGGGCACGCCCCCTGGGGGGCGCGATAAACCTACAAGGGGAGCGTGAGCATATCGAAAATAAAAGATTTAAAAAAAAATATTTTCTAGAATGAAGTAAAACAAAATACTTTCTGACATAATAAAAAATATACACATTCACACGGAAATAATATATATATATATATATATATATATATATATTATCTGCGATTTTACATCATCAAAAATAAAAGCTTCTACTTCAAAACCTCATTTTTAGCTATCTTTGATACTATAACTAAATAAAAAAACGTTTTATTCGATTTGCTGTAATACCATGATGAGAGATTTTTTTATTACGTTTTCTTTTCAAAACGAAAATGCTACTCTTTCAGAGGAAAGACAAAACCCAGACCCATAATCAAAAAAATTTTTAGGAAGATAAAAAGTTCATCACTGTTACATATTATTGCCATTAGCTGTAGGCAGCAGAATCTATTTGCTGCGGTTTGATCTTCGAGCTTACTTGTACGGTTAGTTACGTCCCTGCTCTTATGTATTTGTTTTTTCATTTAGGGAAGTTTGAAGGATTACTAAGCCAAGCATAATGAAAAACGTTTTATATAATTTTTTTAGAACATCCATATTGTTATAAATACACTTTTAATCCGGGAGCGGTCACGTCGAGCACAGAGTGCACGAAATCGGTAATTCTGGCAAAACTGTTTAATTGTTACCAATGGCCCTGGCACTATCCTCCTGTTTGGCAATCTTAAGGTGAACTAAAATAGTATATTTGTCTCATATCTCCCTCTTTTTTGGGAGTGACAGACGTTTTTTTACGATCTTAAGGTACTTGTTTTGTCTGAGTTTCCGGTGTAATAACTTTTTTTCCGAAATATTTTCTGTGTCCTTGAAAGTAGGTGAGTATATTTTTTCTTAATCAAATTATTCACTGGAATTACAATTTTTATTGTGTACCATAAAGATAATTATAAAAAAAAGATTGGGGTGACTCAATAACCCCGCTCGACCATTAGTATCGAGTGCGAGCCTGCTCCAGGGTTAAAACATGTTGAAGTCTTTCGCTTTAAATATTAAAAATAATGCAATTATTCTTCATCAGAACTTTTTTTTACTGTTCATTATTCAACATCAATTCTAAATGCTAATTCTTTGAGGCTTAAAATTACAGTTCGCTTAAAACTAATTATAATTTGAGCAATCATTTAAAAAAAATCATTTTACACTTTTGTAAACATTGTCGCACACTTGGATTTACTCTCCTTACAATTAAGCGATTATATCAATAATGTTTTATTTTCTTATAAATGAACTTGTGCAAAGAGTGGGTACTTCGGCCGGTATACTTTTAATGTATCAGTGCTGCACAGAGTATTTTATAACTAATTAATTAATACTAAATTAAGAGCAAGTTTAATAAGTATTAGCGACTTCCATGGGCTTGTCTTGCAGAGCAAAGTTTTTCAAAGGAAGGCTTATGATTAGAAATTGACCCTCCGAGTTCTTTTTCTACATTTAGCTGATATCTATATTTTGTCTTCTAAGCAACCACCGCATTTTGCAATATGTTCCAAATTAAAATTTAGAGAAAGGAAAAATAACATAATAATTATCCTATTACTTATTTATTATTATTATTTTTTTGCTTAAAAGTAACATGTACAAAATTTAATACTTATGTCATGAATTTGTACGGTTTATAATAAAGATTGTTGCTTTAGCGTCAAAGTGCATTATTATTGCATTCAGTACATTATTAATGTATAAGGGGGGCGCGATAAAAATTGTGATTGAAAAGGGGGGCGCCAGTAGTGAAAGTTTGAGAAGTACCGCACTATGTAAAATTAAAAATTAATCACACTTCCTTTCCAAAAGTAGTCCAAAATTAAAAATTTTGTACTATTTTTACCCTATATTAAATAAAATATGAACAAAATAAATACATTGCTGCAATTCTTATACAGGTTTACATTTAGCCTCAGGAAGAGAAGATGAAAGTTAGTTTTCTAGTTGAAGTACTAAGCGTGATGGACGAAATAATCCATGAAGACTGTGGTATAAGCGTTTGAGCAAACAACGGACTATGCAATAGTCACAGATATTGCTTTTGGGAATGAGGGTTTTACTTAAATCCCCATTTGATTTATATCGGTAGGCTTACTTCAGGCAATATAGCAGTATGTGCATATCACTTCTGTAGCTTAAGTGTTTGGTAATCTCAAAGTCTATAGAATTAAAAACCGGTATGAATAAAAAGAAATGTATTTTTTTAATATTCCTTTAAACATTTATGTGCTTGTCCTGTTTAGCAAATTTTTACGTGTGTTTGTATGTGACGCATTTACAACTGATTTAGGTTATGAATTAATTATTTCACTGTCACTGGATTTTTTTTTTTTTGTTCTAAGCAGAATTGAAAAAAATTTAATTACAAAAAATGTTATATTGCTAATTCAACTTTCAAATTTTACATTTCTTGTTTCGGGAAGTAATCATTTCAATAACTTCTTTAATAAAATGCCACCAAATTCGAGGAAATTTTTAAATAAGTAAATCAAATATTTGTGGAGCATTTTCTTCCTTATAAATTTTTAATTACATGTATAGGTTTTCTGACAGTAGTGAATAAGTCCTTATTAACGTCGCACTCAAAGGCAGTGCATTATTGGCGATAAACCTCGTAATTTTGATGTGGAAGTTCCTGAGCTGCCACTCTCTTTTCCAAACTACTACACCCTGCCAAATGGGGAGGGGCTTTGAGCTTCAACAGATTTAACGTGCACCAGTTCGCTCTGCACGGTGGACCTTCAGTGGCCTATCAAGAAACGCAGGTCACGAGTTCGAGACCATAAATTCTAGGTTACCGCGGCCACTTGTCAGCAAAAGACGTCCTGCTTTTACGTCCTGAATGAGGGTGACTACCATATCTGTAATATTTAGTCACATTTCTTACATTTTCCGGAATCTTATACTATGGTATAAAGATATTAATAATTAATACATCTTCACCAAAAAATAATTATTTAAGTTATAAATGTATTGATAGTAAATTGTAATTAATTAACGTGTAATTTTAAAAGTATCTCATACAATTGTTTTATTTCAAAGTTGTTCAGAACAATAAAATTCGTAGATCAACAACAAGTTCATAGAGCAATAAAGTGTAATTTGAGGCTTTAGTTTAAAGGATAATGTTGTCTTATCATTTATTTGTTAAGTTCACTTAATTTTAAAAAATTACAAAATCCGCCTTGTACAGCATTTTAGTTTAAATTTTATCTTTAGGAAGTATTCTACTCAGTGGCGCACGCAAGGGGGAGGGGGTCCTAGGGGTCCGAAACCCCCCTATAGCCCTTGATTTTTAATTAGTTATAATTCTATGTATATATTATGTAAAATTTAATTATGTATTTGTTATCAATAATTAATTTTATTAATTAATGCTAATTATTTTTCAATATTTAATTTTGTATAGTTTTTCCCCCGAAAATGGACAAAATCAAAGGAATATGTTGGGCGGCGCATTGGAGCATGATACGAAAATGGTGGACTTTTGACCCTGCCCCCCTCCTCCACACCTTGAAAAATTTTTGTGTGTGCTATTGATTCCACTTAATGCAAAAATCCAAAAGCCATAATTTTCCAAGGTCATCATTTCTCTAAAATAAACTTGAATACATGTCATCATTTCTCTAAAAGAAACTTGAATACATAACTCTTACTTGAATATATTAATATGTAACGAGATCTCACCCGTTCTTAAAATTTTAATTGCCTATCTTAATCGCAAAATAAATATTTTTGGAATTACAACCATTTCCTCGTAAGCTTAATATTAATCCAACAATATTAATAGACAACTTTCAGATATTTCATTTCATGTCAGCGAAGTTCATTACATTTATTCATAGTGAAAACATAAGTCATCATTTCCAATCATCGTAGTTTAAGTAGGAAAGGTTAAGACAGTAGATATACATCAGGAATATCATCTTTACAATGAAACCTCCCCATCTTCAGACACGACTTGTGCATGTTAGAAGATCTCCACATCTTCCTAGACTCATCCGAGGCAAAGAGACAAGAAGGAGCAGAGGGAGTGGGATGTTTTGACGTTCCTCCTACGATCCCTTGCCTCCCGGTATTCTCCCTGCTCATTCGGGCATGGATAAGCGCTGAATCAGTCGAAAGAGGAACGGACGGACAAACCGTCCTTTAGTGAGAGGATAGGGAAGGCCTTCACCACAGGCGGGATGAGGAGCAGAGCGAGGGGGAGTCGAGCCAGATCTTAGCCGGAAGCTCGGGCCACTTCACGCAAGCGCCCCCCTCTTTTCATATATGAAGAGCACGACACATGTCACTTGGACAAGGGTCAGCGGATACAGAAGCGGAGAAGGGGGTCTTTTGGCAAAGGACTGTTTGGAGAAGATATATGTCCGTGCACACACAGTGTTTCAGAAGAACTTGGAATCTTTCGAGTTTGGCATGAGTCGGAATTTTTGTTTCGATACATTGAATCCAATTGAGACTTCGTCGGGTAGTTCTGTAGGGTTTAGAGTATTTTCTCAAATATTCTTGCTGTATACATGCAACAAAGTAGAAAAATAATGATATTACTCGTCTTAAGGTTCAGAATAAGAATATTTTTGCTTTATATTAAAAAAAAAATAACCCAGTTTTAAAACACTTTCGCTCATAGAAAAAAGGTCTAATATTAATGTAATATAGATAAAACATTTTACTATATATTTCGGTTTGAATAACTCGGATTTTTGTTTCTGCATTCAATATTTTGTTCTCTTTTCCGCAATCCTAAGTGAATTTTAACTTTATATATAAAAGTGAAAAATTTCGTTATTTATTGTTGTAAATTTGTAAGGACATAAATGGTATTTGTTAAACGTGATTTTATTTTTATATAAAAATTATACTAATATATGTATTTTTTTTCCTTGAGTGAGAAAAATTTGTAAGTTTGAATACTGTTTATAGCAAAAAAGAAATGGATTATTTTTGCTATTGGTTAAAATGCTGAATATTTTGAGCTAATTTATAATATTCTTCTTTTAATTAAGTTTTTAAGTAAATTAAAATAAGTGAAATAGTTTTTATTAACAATTATAAAATAACATCTAATTACTGTATAATGAGCTCTCTTAGTTTAGTTTTGTCTCTATTAAAAATATTGCACAAATTATTAAATCAGAGGGTCTTATCTGACGTGTAAATATTGATTACTTTGGAACTAATGCATTTGAATTTATGTTTCACTCAAACTTCAATATCCAGAGTAATAGTAACAGCACAAAAAATATTAAAAATAACACAGAATTATGTGAATAACCTCGTTGAAAGTAAAATGATAAATATTTATTTCTTATTTTGTAATTAGTTTATTTATTCTGCTTTTAATACAAACTCGTAAACTTTATAAATATGTATTGAGTTTTGTACAACACTGTAAATATGTTTAATTTTGAATATTATAATTATACTTTGATTAATATTTTTGATAATAAAAAAGAGGAAGTTCTTATTATTGTATTAAAAACTAACTATTTTTAGAAGTAAAAAATAATCCACTCATATTTTCCCTTAAAGCTATTAGTATTCTATAAAATATAATACAAATAGTTTAAATTTTTTAAAAAAATAAACTGAGAAGTATTATTGGTGTCTTCGTAATGATTACTTTCAAAAACACTCAAACTGCTTGAATGATATTTTAATGTTTATGAACTTAACCAATTAATGCTCTTCAGTCATGTGTAAAACTATAATTATTTATCACAACGTTTCAAAATTATCTATTTCCATAGCATTTCAAAAATCAAAATTAAAATTTATTATTTACTTCACTGATTGTATAACAAATATAAAGTATATAAAGTAATTAATAAAGTAAATTTAGCGAACAATGCAGTATAGTACATTTTCAGGATTATTATTACCTTTTATACATGCTTGCATCAGAGTCACTGAAGGGTTTAAAGGGAAAAAAGCAATAATTTTCTTAATTAACATCCGAATTACTGAAGCATAATCTTAATTAATGTTAAAAGGGATTCTACATAAATTAATAGAAAATGCATATGATAATCACAAAATTTTCCACCAGATGGTTAAAATGGGCTCTAGATTATGTAAAAATTTAAATTAAAAAATAATTCTGAGTAATCTAGAATATATTTTTATATTGAAAGAATTCAAATAATCGCGTCTCTTAAAGATTCATTAAAGCAATAATGAATTAAACATGTGCCTGTCAAATTAATTTGATTCAAAAAGACTATCAATATTTAACTACTAAATTAAATTGTAATTGTTTTTCAGATTACATTCTATATAGCAGACAGTAATTTTTTTCATTTATTTATAATAATATTTAATGCATTACGTGTATAAATTATTATAAATTCCTCTACAGAAAAAAAAAGTTCTTATTAAAACGTTCTTTCTACAAAAACATGCAAGCAAATAAATTTTTTAAAATATATTCATCTATTGTTTTAATTTCTTCGTTTTTAAATGAATATGCACATAATCCTTCACCCCCCCATTAAATTATATGTGTTTAATATTTGCACAACAGTGCATAAAAAGTTTTGCTAATTATTTTTTTCTGTTTTTAAGTTTTCTTGTTTATATAGAACATGCACATTCGTATAAGGTTAAAAAGTAGTTAACTGTTGTTTTTTTGGTATTACTTTAAAGTATCGATTTTAAAAATGAAAATAAATTAAATTTTACTAATTTTTACATGTAATCAATAATTTTACAAGTAAATCGATTAAAAACATAAATAAACTTATTTTTGGAAAGAAAAAAGAATCATATTAAGTATCAAATAAGTGTCTTTTTCCAAATGTTAAATAATCGAATGCAATATTACACTGAATTCTCGTATGAAGGATAAAAGAATGATTTCTAAAAAAACTATTCTAAGCAGTAGCTACTATTTTTTCATCTTTGAGGAAAATAAATAAATATAAACATTAAAAAAAAGCTTTGAGTCACATTTCAAAAAAGAAACTTTATGTCCGAACCTTTAAAATATCCCTAAAAATCCCTTTCCCCTTTTTCTTTCGCTTAAAACGTCCTAACTTAATGGAGCTTATACGCTCGATGGAGAAGCCATGCCATCTGGCAAATGTAGTGCAATGCAAATAACATCAATCCACACTTCTTAACATTACCCTTCCTTTAAGGGAGACAGACACCCTTTGCATTTGCAAGTCAAAATGTGTGACACGACGAAATGAAGCACGGGCCCGAAAAAGATAGCCCTTGAAAAATCACGAATGAAAGCAGGCAATTTCCATGCGGGCATATCCATACATAAACAAAGCGGATCAAACTCTCAAGGTTTGAGACGTCCGAGGGGGAGGGGGGAAACGGAAATGACCCTTCTCTCCAAAAGAAGGGGTCGCCTGACAGCTTTGCAATGAGTGATGAATACATGATAACCCGTCTTGTCCCTACAAGCGCACACAAACAGCCGGGCCAAAGAACACAATTGTCCGTTTTCCAATAGTCTTGGACGTTGATTCTTGCTGTATCGGGCGGAAATATAGGCTGTCACTGTTGAAGGACCCCGCTGGACATGAAACCTATGCTCCAACTGACATTATTCCACAGATTTTCTGCTGAGACCATCGAATAACCGTTAGAACCAGGACGAGAGGGGCTAGCTGCAAATCTAGATAAAATTAACATCTTGTTGTTGATAATTTTATTTAAATTAAAGGGTTTAGCCATAAAGTGTTTAATAATGTCTGTCCTAAAAGTAAAGAAAATATTGTAGTTTGTTTCTCAGATATTGCTTAAGAAGAAGAAAATTGAAATGAATGTACTTATATCAATAAATTTCTGCTATAGTAAAAAAACAATTGTAATCATTTCACAAAAATTAATCAAATAAAGTATTAGAAAAGTGTTCTACTGATTTCATAATTATTTGTTAAATAAAAAATGAGATTAAATTTGAGTAATAAACCTGTGGAGATTAACACTGGCTATTTATGCTGAATATTAGGATTGGCAATGATTAACAGAGAAATTTTTTAAACACAATGTTTCTAAAGTAACCAGAAACCTAAAAAATTTTAATGTTATTTTCAGAAGATAATAAAGTTACTTTTTGTTTTAAAAGAGTTTCTGGTTATTCAAAGCAATAATAATTTTTGCAAGTTTTGATTAATGAAATTAAAAAGTAAATGTACAATTTTTAAATCCTAGATTCAATTTTAACATTAAATATAAAATCCTATATATATAAACAAATAATATTTTCATGTTAATTAACATTTCGAAATTCAATGTGTATATAAATAAGATAACCTTTTACAGCACTACGCTTTTATAACTCTTTTCGAGTTCGATTGGGATTTATGTTTCTGTGAAAAAATATGTAGAATGTCTTTTCTCATGATCATTGATTGGTTATTAGATCTTGTGGAAAGAATGTTATGACTAAGGAATGCAGAAACATATTTCAGGTGAGAAATCAAAGCGATTTTGGATTTTAAGTGTTGTGCGGAATGTTTTTAAAGAATGGCAGTTTTTTTTTTTTGAATTGGTCATTGATAACCGAGTAATGGCTATACATTCGATTGTTAAAAAATGATTTTAAAATAAATATTATACTTACAGCTAATCTTAAGTCTCTTGACCGAATTACCTTAAAAATTGAAATCGCCTTTTTCTCTCAGCGAAATTAAATTCCTTGTACCATTTTGCATCGTCAAAGCTCAGGTGCTTCTCTCTGGCGGGGAAACTGGGCTTTAAAATTACATTGCGGCAATTGGCATTCTCCCTATATGGTGCCACACTAAAAAGAGATACTAGCTCCCTGGTAATGTATTAGGTCTGCTAATGGTAAATACCAATCCACAACACCATCACAAATTAAAAAAAAAACAATAATAATTTCAAAACAATATGATTCTTTTTATATCTACCATATCAACATAACGATACGATTTTGAAACTGCTGCTCGTTGGTGTGGTGTGGTAGTTAGGAGAAGGGGTGCCAGCTCAGGTGTCGTCCACGTCACTTGACCATGGTTCAAAATTACGTGGTCCGTCGCCCAAAGCTCTCGTGTAGCTGAACAGTGCGACGTTAATATTCACTCACTTGAAACTGCTGATTCATGTGAGAGAAGACCTATTCTAAATATCACTGAAAAATAACAGAAACAGGTAACGTAATTTTCTAATTAAAAAACATCCCTTGAAAACAATAATAAAATATATAATAAACAATATGAATAATAATACAAACAATATTAAACTAATTTAAACACTTAACGCAACCACTTTCATTGGTACAAAAGCTCTCAAATAAATGTGCACTCAAGGCTTTGCATTCAGGCGATTTTCAAAACTGTCCTGACCTAGTAGGGAGCCCAGTGTCTTCTAATAACCGCCCCCTCATGTATCTCCTTTTGTAGGCACCCCTCTCGTCGCCAGCAAGCGCAGCTCGATTTAAGAAGTCACGTGCAGAGGGAAAATAATATTTTATGTCACCATGGGAACATGTCACGGGGACACGCGACCATCCCTCTCTTCCCCCTCCCGACACGAACCCCTTTTCTTTGCAACCTACACAGTTTTCCTCTCCCGGCGGATGCACTGATGAGGATGTTGTCGAAAAACCGATTAGCATCCAATCACGGGAGGTGGGAAGGGAGTGTTAAGCATGCGCCGTTGCCTAACACGTGAGGTAGCGTTTAGCACAAAACACGTCGGGTGCTTTTAAGTCAGACCTATGTGCGTTAATCCGTAGCATGAGGATATAATGATAGGATGACATCATTAAAAAGTGGTTGATAACATACTTTCAATTTTACATGAGAAAATCTAGCAAGGAAATCGTTCGAATACATATTTATGTTCTGATACTGATGCTCAAAGATCATATTTTTGGACTTAATAGTTGAAATCAACGTTGTAATTTGTAAAAGTACAATAATTGTTTCTAATAGGTCAGAAATTAATGTTGTTTGCAAATACAGAGGTACTTGTTATGCATAGGGTACAGACAAATGATTAAAATATGTTAAAAAATTTAAGTGCCTATTTCTTTTTGTAGTTTCTTTTTCACAATTAGTTTATATGTTAATCAAATTGTTTATTCATAACACAAGAGGAAAAATAGTTATGGAAAAATTATCTAAGTTTTCTACGTCAAATGAAAATTAAAATGTTAATTTTAAGCGAAGATTTAATTACAAAATTTTTAACAGTGTGATGAGCATGAAATCTTTGTTTCTGCTTGCCAGTATATTTTGATAGGGATCGGAATGCTTTAGTAATAAGGATCAGGTTATATTATTTTTTTTAAATATCTTCTTTTCTTAAATGCAGCGAAAAACGTGGATATAAAGAATAGATATTTCGATGCAAGTACATTTTGCAAAAAATACATATTTTTAAGTATCTTGATATATTTATAAATATTACTATTAAATTTCGTAAATAAAATGTTCAAAACATTTTTTTTTAATTTAATGTATGTACAAACAGGGGAACGAGCATAAAGAAAAATATACAATAAGGAGTTCCACCGGCATAACTCCTTTAAAGAGAATTCAAAAAATCCTTCAACCAACAAATTCTATCATTAATTACATTATTGAATCTTTATCTTAATAATTAAAAAAAATTTTTAGGAGTAAAAAGAAATATTCTGTTAAAAAAATTTTTGTACATGAAAAGCGAGAAAATTTTAGAACTTCTAAAAGCCAACTTCTGAGTTCATTGCGCCATCTGTTGAGAGCAAGTAGCATTATACATTTTACTTTTCTCAGAGAGAAATATCTCTAAATACTAACTTTCATACATTTTATAATTCATTGTAAATAAAATTATACACAGATTAAGAAGAAAAATATTTTCTCTTTTATCAGTGGTTTTAATAATCTCTTTTATCTGGGGAAATTTATCCTGAATTAGGATTATTTTTACAACTTGATATACGATCCAATTTTCCGAGATAAAAAAAATAATTTATTAAATTTAATAAAGTTATATCGTTAATATTATTCATTAGATAGCTAAAAATCTATAATTTTTAAAATAGTAAATTTCTGAGAAAAAAGATGGGAAAATGAACACAAATATACATTTAACTCATTGATTCTGATATTTAAACAAATGTGATCCTTATCAACATTCATTAGATAATTTTTTATATAAGTAAATAATGAGAACAATCGTTTCTTTCTAATATTAGCAATTAATTATGGAAAAGCGGAAAATATCATGTATTATTTTAAGTTAAAATAAGTGGAAACACGGAAGAAAAATTATGATATTGGAGTTTTAGATGTTATTTTTGAAATAAAAAATAAACGAAAGACAAAAAAAAAAAAATGCAAGTGAGAGAAACAAATTGTAAATATTGGTAAAATAAATACTTCAGAAGCACACAACTAACGTTGAAAGAACAAAAGAACTATACACATAAGCATATAAAAAGCCGCGAAATATCCCTAAATGGAAATGTGATAATGGAAAAATAGAAATCATGAAGAAAATACATAAAACAGAGGGCAAAAAAAGAAAATTTCCAATACTTTTAGAATTAATATTTGGTATTAAAAAAAATTTTGCTTTTCCAACAAAGATTTATTCTGTTATTTTACACAATTTTCTTCAATTCCATGCAACCAATAAAGGAATAAAAAAAATTAGAACTATATATCAATGAAAAATATCAGCATTATTTTTAAAAAAAAGAGCAACAGCAAAGAAAAAAATAGGAGAGGAAAAGTATTTATCAATATTTATAATGTAAGAGTCAATTTATATAAAAAAATATATTAGAAATAGCACTTAAAAAATATTAGTTTGTATGTGTGTGTGTGTGTGTGTGAGTAAATTGAAGCTACATTAAAAATGTAAATACTATTAACTAATGCAATATAAGTTAATTATATTAGTTCTATAATAGTCATCAGGAATAAAACATACTAAAGTAATTTTCAAGGAATTTTATACAAACCACAATTCTGTAATCAGATGAGAGAATGCAGCAAAAATTTGAATTATGCGCAATTTAAAATTTTCCTTTATACTACAAATCTTCACTCTCGAGTATTCATTTTCCAAAACAATGTTAACAGGCGTCCTACTTCTGGTATGAAATATTCTCGCAACCAACAAGAACATATCATATTCCAACTCACTCCAAAGGAAGCCAATTAAGTAAAACTCAAAATGCATTTTAAAGTGGTGAACTCATTATTAAATATTAAAAAATGTCTTCTCTCGGTGAATTAAATACCCTTAAACAGACTCAAACAAAATTAAATAGTCTTTTCTTCAGGTCCACTTAATTGCCTTTAATTCTTTCTAAACTACCAACAAGAAGAGTATTATGTCGTGTAATAACTTAAAGCAACGTCCAGAGTGATGACTTCCGTTCACACCCTCGTAATCATCATCAGCGCTAACTCTGTAATTGTCGTGTCACACGTGGTATGCCGCAAATTTGAGAATTCCTTGTTTTTTCCCTAATATGCCGTTTAGTGAAGTTTCGTCTTTTGATTAATGCTCTCAGGCGAGAGCACTCTGGAGGCAGGGATGGGTTCACTTTTGTTATTTTTCATTTCTCTCTGGTTTCTTATTTTTATGCACCAAGTGCGAAAGCCTTTTTAAAAAGAAGTTAAAAAGCTGTGCACTGTAAAGTTCCCTGTAGTAATGACACGATATTTAAATTAACGAATTTTGAAATGCTGTGAAGAATAACTTACTGAGTTTGCTTGTAACTGATAGAATTTTTTTTTCTTTTGTTCTTGATGTATAAACTTTTTAATAACTGTGCTTCTTTTTATGCAATTTATTAAAATACTTGTTACTTAAAAAAACATAAAGATAAAGAATATTAAAATGACATTGTATTGAATTAAGCAATTTGCTGTTCACACAAAAAATTTCAAATTCGAAATATTTTTATCTTCGTTTTGATTCAAAATTAGCTGAGGTCTAATAATCCAAAGACTTAAGTGGATAGAAAAAGAAACAAGTCTTTTATATAGAAGAGGAAAATTATTTTGAAAATAGTAAAATATATGTAAAGAACAAGAACTGCAATAAAATAAATATTTTCTTTTCGATATTTCCCTATTATCTACAGGAAATCTTGTTATTGATTACTTTCAAAACCGACACGAGAGAACATTTAAAATTTAGAATTTAGCAAAAGAACTATTTTCCTTCATATGGGAAAATAAGTGATACCACCATACTTCCAGTCGTGGAAATAATATTTCATATGAAATCTTTTAGTATTCTCAAATAAGACTGCACAAGTTTCATACACGTTGACCACTTAATTTGTTTTCCCCTTTAAACATAAATTTTGTCATGGATCAATATTGTGATTCGTTATTAATATTTACAGCTTCGAATACTAAACTATATTTTTTTTACTAAAATATTTTTTTATTTCTAATGGGCTGCGGATTGGTGTCTTACCATTGCAGACCTCGTACATCCGCCGGAAGCTGGTATCTCTCTTTGGAGCGGCACCATATAGGTAGATATCAATTACTGCAGGTAATTTTGACACCCAGTTTACTCCCTAGAGAGAGGCACCTGGCGAACCTGTACTAGGATTTACTTTTGCCGAGAGCCTCAAAGCCAAACAGACACTTTAAGGATTTTTCACATGCCGTATAATCAAACGACATGGCCACCGTCAATTTTCTGTATCATGAAGATCCACCGACATGGGCTGGGGTCGAACCCGCACCTTTAGGTGCAGAAGGCCAGTGACAAACCAATCATTCCATCCAGCCGGCTTTTTACCAAAACAACTATTGTATTATATAATAATATATTGTCTAAAATCATAAATATTTCTTAATGATCACGAGTTTAACATGCTTGGCTTCAGTATAATTTTTGATTTCTAAGTGCATGCGACTCGGTTTTATATACTAAAACTAGAGGTGTCGAAAGACGTTGTCCTGTACACACATCTTAAATTCAAAAGATATTAATTAAAAACGCTAAAAAGCGTGAATCGTCTGCATTTTCGTAACAATAAAGACCGGGTTTGGTCAGTTTGGCTGAAACTCAATTTTCGACGCCAACTTACGTCTTTTTCAATTCCTACTATTAGCTCACGATCTCTATACATATTTTATTTGCTTGTTTATTTATTTATTTATCTTAGTGGAATTTTCAATCGTTAATAAAATACATTTTAAAGCGCTCAATTGAGCTGAAATGTAATGTACATGATTATTTTGGATGACAATACAATAATTTTTAATTATAATTAATAAAAATTAATTGATTAAAACTAATTATTTAAAAAATTACAAATACAGCCACGTTGGCGACTTATGTCAAAACTTGAAAAGGTTTTTTTCTCACGTGTTAGAGCATTGAGTTAAAAGGAAATTTAATATATACGATTGTTTTGGAGGACAATACATTACTTTAATGATAATTAATAAAAATTAACTAGCACTTAATGTTGTGATTCTGTCATATGTATATACATACTAGCCGTTACCCACCCGCTTCACTGGGTATTTCACGATGTTGTATATATGTATACTGTTTACATACGTATTAATTATTGATATCTAGCATTAAGAATTCTATTGTATTGAAAAATATATTTATAGCTGTTACACTCTCGCCCCTTGATATAAAAAGAACATAAATTATAATATCTAATTTCAATTTATATCTAAAATAGAAGTAGAAAGATTTTTTTTCGCTCACTAAACCTAATAATCAAGTGGATTTCCACCAAAGCAACTTTCAGTGGATCTCTACTCCATAAAATGAACATGCGTGCTAAAATTCAAGTCTAAATCTAACAGAGCAAAAACGGAATTTTTATCATCAATACCTCGTTGACAGCATTCTTTATGGATTCCAATTCAACAAAAGAAGCATACAAACCAAATTTTATTATTATAGTCTTAGCAGTTCAAAAACGGGAATTTTATCTATCAATACGCCCCAATAACTCTCCCCGTTTCCCCCTGGAGTTGATTTCCGTAAAATCCATTCTTAGTGGAACTCTATTCAACTAAAGAAAAGTGCTCAACAAATTTCAAGTAAATGAGTTAAATTCAAAAACAGGATTTTTTCTATAACATGCCTTAATCCCTCGCAATCCCACTCCTTTGGGGGTCCGTTTTCGCAAAAAAATCTTTGTAAAAAGAACTTTATTCCATGAACGGAACATTCCTTCTGATTTTTAAGCAGGCGATTCTATTAGTTGAAAAGCGGAAATATGTATCTATTACGCCCCTTAATCCCCCTCAGTGACCCTTGGGGATAAATTTTGCCCAAAACTATTTTGTAGCGGATCTCTACACCATGAAAGGAATTCGCTTACCAAATTTTAAGACTGTACGTCTAATAGTTTAAAAATGGAAATAATTATCTATAACGCCCCTTAAGCCCCCGCAACGCCACTTAGGAAACGATTTTCACAAAGCCCATCTTATGACAGATCTCTACTCAGTGAATGGAATCTGCTTACTCAATTTCAAGATTTTACGTCTAATAGTTTAAAAAAGGAGTTAATTGCCTATATATAACGCCCCTTAATTCTCTACAACGTCTCTTGGGAGTCGATTTTTACAAAACCCATTCTGTAGGGGATCTGTACTCTATGAAAGGACTCCGCTTACCAAATTTCAAGACTGTACGTCTAATAGTTTTAAAATGGAAATAATTATGTTTAACGCCCCTTAAGCGCCCTCAACGCCCCTTGGAGGTCAATTTTTGTAAAGATCATTATTTAGGGTATCTCTATTTTACGAAAAAAATCTGTGTACCAAGTTTCACGACTGTATATCTAATAGTTCAGTAATGGAAATAATTATCTATAACGCCCCTTAAACCCCCGTAACGCCCCTTGGGGTTCGAACTTTGCAAAATCCGTTCTTAGCTGACGTCTACTCCATGAAGGGAACCTACCTACCAAATTTCAAGTCTGTAGGTTTAATAGTTCCGGAGATATCGTGATTAGTCAGTGAGTCAGTCAGTGAGTGAGTCGTTTTTCTCCTTTATATATATATATATAGATTTATATTAATTGCAACTATTTAAAAAAAAGTAGCTAAAATAAATTTTTTCTTGTTTAATCTGTAGGAATTGATTTTAAATTTTTTTATATTAATTATTTATAACAATAGCGTTGTTATAACAATGCAGGTGAATGTTGAGTTGTATTTTTGGAATGTTTTTAATTAATATCTTTTTAACTAATTGCGATATCAGACTGAATTGTAAATCTAAACCATTCTCGAATTTACTTGAACCCACACAAAAATTTTCATCGAAATCGGTCCAGCCGTTTAGGAGGAGTTTAGTGACAAACACACGCACAGAAGATTTTTAAATATAAAGATATTATGGATGAAATTGATTCATATAAAAGAATTATCTTTCTATGACTCAAATCACTAATTTATGTTTAATCTAGACTTCATCTATATTATTACTTTGAACTTCTTGTCCAAAGATAATTTTTTTAATGTATACATTTTTCACTTACTAACCCTGAAGCATTTAAACTAAACGCATAAGCCATGCAAAAATTCCCACACATTATGCAATAATTCTATAACGAAAGGAACACAAATAAATGAAATATTACGAATTCTAACATATTATGTAACAAATAGATTTTGAGAAATGAAAAAAATGAAATTTGTTTTAATATTATTATGAACTTTTTAATATTACGAAAATACTTAAACATAAGGTTTGAATAATATGAAATAAGAAAATTGTAAGACTAAATCAATTTTTTTCGAAATTACTTTAATTTTTACTCTTATTACATAAATATATGTATTGAAAAATTTTGAAATTTAGAATTATGTTAAATTTTCACAGAAAAAAATTTGCTCTAAATCCTAATTTTTCTAGAATTCCTTAGTAATAGCTAAGCTTCTGCTCTTGCATTGCATTCTCGGGCAGTTCGTAAAAACATATAAATTTCAAAATTCAACTCCTTTTATAGTAATTATGCAATCTCAGAAGCATACTTTTTCTAATAAATTTTCTATTCTAATAAATTTTCTAAGTACAGAAATCACATCAGATTTAAAATATTGAATGAATATCTATTACTTTTTATCGGGTTAATTTTTAAAAATTATTTGTTTCATATGATTTTTCAATTCCTACTCTTAGTTCACTCTCTCCCTATATATATGTATCATGTTAAAATTTTCAATCTTTAATAAACTATACTTTCTATTCATCTATTCAATTTCAAATATATTTTTTAAAACTTGTAGTGGGTGACACTTAATGTTAATACAGCTTGTTCAAGTATTAGTTCATTAGTTAAATTAAAAAATGAATAAATAGTAACAAACAAAAATAATAGCCCAACAGCATATATAGAAAGGAAAATCATTCGTTGTGTCCCTTTAGCGCAATGGATAGCGTGTTGGACTTCTATTCCAGAGATCATAGGTTCGAATCCCACCTGGGATGTCCTATTTTTTTTTCGGAGAATCTTATTTCTTTTTTTACTCTACTATTTGTTAGAATAAGTAAATTTAATTAATGAATAGTAACAAACAAAAACAAAAATAGTCAACACCATATACAGAAAGGAAAATGGAAAATTTCTTTCTGTTTTATCACTTAATATTATAATTCTGTCATATGTATGTACATATGTATATTAATTGTAACTATTTAATAAAAAGTAACTAAAATAAAAAAATTTCTTTGTTGACCTAAGCAGACATTGACTTAATTTTTTTTTATCTTACTTATTTATAAATTTAGTTGTATCCCTTTAGGCTACTTTTAGGATCTTTAAAAATGCTTTTATTTAGCTGTAATATGTATGTTTGTAAGATGTTAGCATGTTAGCTCCAGTAACGTTTTTTATAAAGATAAAACAATTTTATTTAAAAGGTGTAAAGGATATTCACATATAGATTTATACCAATGTATTCTTGGAAAGGAAAAATATTAATGAGAAATTTGCATATCCACTTAAGGAACTGAAAATAGTTTTCGATATGATTATGCAAGTTTTCTTTTTAAAGGAAATTGTTAATATATTCAAGAAAATTAAATTGCCAATAGTGATGTGATTTTAAAACAACTTGTTAATTACTGAGTTAAGTCTTAAAAATTATTCAAAAAATTTCTAATAGTATTTTATTATTTAATCAGTTTTCTTTGGAATAACAGTTTTTCTTTGTATATTGCGTCGTACTCTCAGGAAATAATCTGCCAAAAACAGGATTTCACGGCAACTTAATTACATAATTTTCCAAGTTATATATTCCATTAAAATAATTGTATTTACTATAAAATTACTGTATGATTGTTTTGTTATATTATTCACTTACTTATATAATGCAAATGATATCTCCATTTCATTCTTATTTAGTAGTAATGTAAATGATCTGCGCAGTGGCGCACACAAGGGGTCCGGACCCCCCCAAAGCCCTTGATTTTTCCCGATTAATTATAATTCTAAGTACATAGTACGTAAAATCTAATTAAGTATTTGTTATTAATGATTAATTTTATAAATTAATGCTAATTATTTATTCAATAATTATTTTTTTACTGTGTTTTGTTCCCGAAAATCGACAAAATCAAAAGGAGCATGATACAAGAACGGTGAACTTTCAAACCCCGGACCCTCCCCTTGAAAAATTCCTGTGTGTGCCACTGGAT
Source organism: Trichonephila clavipes (assembly GCA_019973935.1). Taxonomy (NCBI): domain Eukaryota; kingdom Metazoa; phylum Arthropoda; class Arachnida; order Araneae; family Nephilidae; genus Trichonephila; species Trichonephila clavipes. Next base: position 835,038 of record BMAU01019231.1, on the reverse strand, counting down.
CTGCAAAATTAATTTAAGTTACTGTTATAGTCTACAATCTACCAATCAGTGAAAATATGTCAAAGAAAATTTCGCTGATGCTAGAAAATTTGAAAACTAATACTTTTTTCTACAATTGACAATATACTGTCAGATGTTAAATGCTTATTGACGGTTAAATAATGTTTTGCGAATGTTTTTCCTTTGGTTCTTCCATTCAAATATGACGAAAATAGAATCAAAACGAGTTTGAGGAGTCTGCACATTATTAAGGGCTCCCCTGAATGGATCTATGCTAGTTTTTTCGCAGTCAAAATTTGTTACTTTAAGTAACAATTACAAATTGTAATTTTTGAAGTTTATAATGAAGAGGTGGCATACTTCTTGAAAAAGTTGGATGACTGTCACTTAAATCAGGGGATATATTTTCTGAAATATTATTGGGTGTGAATTTGGTATTTCATTAAATGTATCTATTTCCTTATTTTATACTCTGTATGTTTAATGTCAGTTTTCTTTTACGTTGAAATTTGAAGGGTTCGAGGCGGGAGTATATGTTAACTCATGAAATTTGACATGCTTACACATCTTCCTCAGAGTGGGGTCACTGGTGGTTCCTTTGATCCATATGATGTCCGGTGCCAGTTATCCAAAAGAGGACAGGGGTAATAAAAGATTTTTGAACATAGAGAGCCGCTGAAGATGTTTTATTTTAGTCTTAAGTATATTTAATATAAGTTCAAATAAACGCTTGGGATTCCCACCTTCAGTATAACCTTTTTCGGAAAAATTGGTCTCCTGACATGGGTGATTCCCTTTCTTGCATTTTACTCGATTGAAATAATAACTGATTACTATGTCCTTAATTTCAGATTATTTGCATTTTTAGTACTTAATATATTGCTACGCTGTCTTTTTGTTCGCAAAAATTATTCAAGTTTTATCGGTGTGTATCTATGTGAACATTTTATCTTTTTTTTAATTACAATTTTTTTTTTGCTTTAGAGAGAGGGGTGGCAAAACTGCTAGAGCTTAAATACTTTTACCTAAGAGATATATAATGGTAGTGTAAGCATTGAATTGCGCATTTATGTAATACATTTTATTTTGTATTAAACTTCACTACAGTATTTGAATGATATTAATCTGTTCTGGCATTGCATCTTAAAAGGATGGATGCAAGTATCATAATAATAATAAGTTTATATATAATTTCTTATTTTTTTAAAAAAAACTTTTTAACAATAAGTAGTCACGATATTGAGATGAATATATACAAATTATAAATATGAATTTACTTTAACTAAATTAATTATTTAAGAAAGTAGATGGAACACTCACAAAAAATACCATTTTGTTTATCTTTAACAAACGTCGCTTTTGTATTATTAAACTTAAATTTGATGTCAGTTGATAGTTTGGGTTCGCAATGATTTCTAAATTAGTTTATTTCAGAGGCTTTTGCTAAAAAAAACTCATTGTTACATCGTAATTTTTTATACGTCCAATTAAAAAATTATTTCAAACAAAGGGTATAAATGCATTATTTTCTAAACCAAAAATTCCACTTTATATTAAAGTAATTGGTATGTATAAGAGGCGAGTATTCAGGGAAACCTGCTGTTTCTTGAGAAGAGAGTTAAAAACTTTTCATTCACTTTTTATGCAGTAATTATTTTTTAGAAAACAATAGCTCGTTTTTCTTCTTATATTTTTTAACCTACAGTGGAAAAAAAAAGCTCTACAGAGAAGCAAAAAAAAACAACTTTTTTTTAGCTCCTTGTCTTCACTTAATAACTTTATTAAGTTAAAGTCCGTATCTTTTCAGCTTGTTAAGTTTCATAATTAAGGCAGTAATTTTTTCTCCCCTTTCGTTTGATAACTTTTTTGCAGGTAACTACTCCCAGGCAAAAGAAAGAGGGAGAGAGAGAAAAAAATATATATATTCTTACTTTTTTTTAAAGTATTTTTTTCCCAGCTCGTGCGTGTGACATGCATATTAAAACGTAGTTCAAAAACAAAGAAACTATCCTTTGTTTCGTATTTTGCAATTTCTGAAACTAAAAAGCGTGAAGAAATTTTTAATGAAGTCGATTTCGAGCACTTTTCCCAAAAAATTAAACTTACTTCATGAAAATAACAATTCGTATACACTTATTACGCCATGTATACGTATAAGTCATTTTATACTGCAAAACTCAATTAAATCTGACTTTACTCATTAATTAATGCTGCTTTAAAAATGTTTTAATAACAAACTCTAATTACTAACAAAGGAATTTCGTACAATGCACAAGCGTCTCAATGGAAGCTGCAAAAACTAAGTGAAAGGTAGCTGCGTAGTTAACAAAAAGAATCATCAAAAATATTGATATTGCTAAAGTATTCAAAAAGTTAAGAAAAAAAATTATGCCATACTATTATTTATTTATTTATTTAGTGTACTCTATCATTTTTTAAAAAATAAAGTATAGTGTTATGCCAATGCAAGATCGAAAAATTAATAACATGTAAATCGCTACTAAAACCATTTATATCCCTGTAAAAATAAAAAAACAGAATCTAGAACTTGATAAATATTCTAGTTATAAGGTTCACAATATTTAGAAAACAATAAAATAATAATCAAAAACAATTAACGGCAAAACGCAGAACAAAAATACACAAGGAGTCGAAAATTTGTTTTTAAATATTTCAAAAATTAAATTTTTTTTTAAAAAAAAATTAGGCGAACATTTAATTAACGCTTTACCGTTATCATATACATAAATGTATTAACCTTTTTCATATTTAATTCATTAAAACTTGTTACATTTTTAAAAAACCCTTTTTTATTACTTCAAAAGCAAATTATGTATATTCTACAATAAAATGAAGATCCATAGATAGGCTATTCATAATCTTGTATAGATAGTAACAGTCAATCACACTTTGCTTCTGACAAATCTTATTAAATAAATCCTGTACGTAATCAATAATTTTTGGCACTAAAATTTCTTTTATTTTTAGATTATTAATTTTAATCGAGATAATAAACTGGTTATTAATCATTGTAGAAGGAATAACTATGCATTTTTTTGTCTTTATTCGCTTTAAAACTGCGGTTTGTTTGTTCTAAATTTACACTTTTTCATCAAGTACTTTTATTGATAATTTCTTTATTCTATTTAAAACTCCTTTGGAAAAATTTTGCTGTAAAATGGAATATTCAAACATATGAGATTTATAAATAATGTCAGTTTGAAACTACTAACGCTAAAATGCAGTTTTTTAGAACATGATCTTACCATATAGATTTGACTAAGACAAAGGGAAAAAATACTTATACGATTAGATTTTTACGCAAAAGAATAATTTTTTCACATTAAAAAAGATGAATTGCTCTACGTCTCACTGGATGTGCTACTTTTAACTAACAACATAAGTTTAAATTCAAAATGACAACTTTTTATGGGAACAAAGAATATATACTTATTTTTATTGAAGATCCAAATTTTAAATTACATGTGTAATTATTGTGTTCTTTAAGTAAATGGGAGTTTTATTATTTCCGCTAAAACTGTGATTATCTTATCTCGCTTTTGTTTCAACAAAATGTGCAGATTACAATTTTTTTCTCAGTCATCGACTTTCTAAATTTTTCTATTTTTTTTTAAACATATCTCTCATAAAAGAAACTTCACGAACTTAAAAACGCGTAGATGTTCTTCGAAATATATTCAAACCATATAATTTTTTAAAAATTAATACAAAAAAGAACGGGTAAAAAACTACCTATTCATCACATCTGCCAAGCAAGAACGTAATAATTACACCCCTCAAAAAAATTCAAGCAAGCCATTGTGGAAAAAAAAAATCAGTGATTTAGTTTCTGAAGTCCTAAAAAAGGGCATACCATTCATTAACAAAGAAATTTTAGGCACTTTCTCTTGGTTAATTTTTTTCAAACTCAAAAGAGAAAAAAAAGCAGTTTTTAAGTCCTTGATAATACTACATGCTACAAAACATTGCTTCCCCGCGTGTATTGGCGCGGAATTAACTCATCTATTTAAGAAGTGCCAGTCACATGAACGCAAGCAAAGGGGGGTAGAGGGATACAAAAGAGAGGGAGAATTTTAACAGGGGGTGCTTGAATGGGGTTGCAACAGGGGGTTAACGCTCCCCAACTGTGCATATTGCCATAACTCAACCCCCTATTGTGGAGACCCCAAGTTCCAGAGTAGGCCATGGCACATCATGTAATGACCATGTCAATTACAGAGTCTGGCTTATGTTATACGCTGATAGGAAGGAACATGGGATTATTATTTCCGATAAGCCATCGGTTAGCAGTGCTGATTTTGAGAGGCTTCCGGGTTGAGTTGTCGGTGTGCTGATCATATTGTCTAAGGTCTGTCTTGCTGAGATTATAGATAAATATCTATTTTTATAGGCAAATGATATCAATGAATCAACACGCGTAAAAACAAATTTATGAAAAATAATGGGAAAAATGTTTTAATAATAAAGTTAATAAATAAGATAAATTGATATATAAATGATATATATATGTATATATATATATATATATATATATATATATATATATATATATATATATATATGATGTGAGCAATGAAGATGCAGAGTTTATATATATCAATGCATTCTTTTGCCTATTATTGAAGAATTCTAATTCAAATATATAAAAGTGTTTTATTTAATAAAGAAATAGATCATTGAAATTTTACCAAAAAAGAAGGAAAAGAAAAGGTGGCTAGTGTGTTTGGGTAAAATTTTTGGATAATTTTATCATTATGTTATAAGCTAAAATAAAGTAAAATATTATTTAAAAAATTGGAATCCGTTGTATTATTTCTCAAAAATGTTAAGTAGTTATACTCTTTTTAAAACGGAAGCTTTGTAATTGATCTTGAAGTTAGTTACAGAGTTGACAAAAAGATATAATTTTTTCATCTTGAACCAGAATATTGGAATGTATCAACAAAAGTTAGACGGAGAAGCATTTATTTAGCTTACATGTCCCTTTGTTTTATAATAAAAAAAGTTTCAAATGTTTAAAAGTTGCTAAACTATTTTATAAGTGATTTCTTTTCAGAAAATTTCTTAATTTCTTGATGATCGGGGTAATACGCAGGGTATCTAAAAAATAACCGACCTTCAATTTTCTTACACATAATGGTGATGCTTGAGTTGTTCTACTTTGCATGGTGAAAACAGACAGCTTGAATTTTTTTTATCCGTGTTTGAGCGTACTTGTCACTACCTGTACTGGATACCGAATAAGGTGTTGTAAAAAGAGAGTTCATCTACTTTTTTATTTCTTTCATGCTGATTGGATGAATTAAACAGAGAAATTGCATCAAATTTCGGCAAAAACTTGGTGATTCTGAAAAGTATAATAATTCGTATGATTTAGCAAGCGTTTGGAGACTATGCTATGGAGGTAAAAAATGAATGAGAGTGAGATTCAACCGATTCAGAAGGGTCACACATTTGTGGAGAATGGTCACTGATTTGGGTGGTCACAAACCACTCGGAATGTTACTGTTATTAAAATGATGAAATGAGAAGATTTTTAACCTTTTAAGAGATTTCTAAAGAGGTTGGAAACAGTAAAAATGCCACACATGTCATTTCGTGGGAATATTTCAACTGTCACAGAATACCTCCGAAATTTGTGCTCTATTGTCGGCAGAAAGAACTCCGCATTCTTGGCGAAAATGTAATCTTAATCTTTCATCAACTTCCCTACTCTCAAAGGCATGGGTCCATGGGTTTTTCTAGTTATTTCCGAAATTGAGGATGTGTTTGGAAAGGTAGCGTTTTGGAGAATTAGAAAAGGTTCTACATTTTTTCCTCGCCGCCAATATCACAATCACAAGAAGATGGCTAATTTTGTGTTCAAGTAGCTTTTAAAGTTACCATGACCAGTTATTAATTGGGTTATGTTGAAATTAATATAAAAATGACGGCAGGACAGTCTCTTATTAATAGTAGGAAAAAATTTCGTTGTAAAGCTCCCTTTATTTGAAATGAAATATTCTTGGGGTTCCAAAACTATATTGTACTTCTAAATTTCATTATTATATAGCTCCATTTTTTAAATGGAGAATTCCAAACTAATTAAAAATTTTACCAAAAAATTACCCATTTTTACAAATAAAATATATTTTTATAGGGGCAACATATTTCTTATGCACTAAAAACTAGAAAATCTTAACATTTTTTTTTTTAAAAAAAGGCTTTTAGAGTTAAAACAAGTCAATTGAATGCTGAATAAAAGCTTCATGACTCAATTATCCCACTTGCGAAGCGCGAAAATGAAGAGGGTTGAACATCACCCATCCTTATCCCAAAGGTGGTAAAGCTCTGCCCAAGTCACGATGGATCACAATAGGTCTCAGGTTTCGTGGTGAAAGGAGCCCCACGTAAAACCTCTCTGTGCACACACACCTTTGAAACGGATCGCTGACGACCGTTAACTGTGTGTGCTGATAATAGACGAGTGGGGGAAAACATTTCTCCTTATCCAGGGAGGGAATGGGGAATAATAGGGATGAATTCAATGGATTTTAAAAGTTTGTCATTTTTGCTTCGATTATGATTAGTGTATCTAGTAATAGTTTTTTTAAAAAAGATTATGATGCACACAGAGAATATAAAAAGATATATCTTTTTTGTATGGTTTATTATCGAACAGAAACGATACTATTATTATTTTTATTTTTATTTTTGTAATGGTTTCTGGATAAATTTATACCAAAAAAATAATTCGCGTCGTATCAAGAAATTTTACTATATAATGTTTAATATTATGTGTGTATGGATTTATGTAATCGTGTTAAAAGGAAAACATATAAAAACAAAATTAATCCTTGTTAATAATAAATAAAGTAATAAACATTTATTTTAATTTTAGTATCGAGTGTTGTTTATCTGAATTCATAAATTACTAGCTTTTTCTTTCATATTTTGTTAAGAAATTATTGTAGTTTATTAATGTGACTTCAACACTTTTTAAGTGATTGTCTGTTATTATTCTATCCCAAATTTTTTATATATATTTAAATTTCAAAAATGTTTTCAAATTTTAAATTCCAATATTTTCTATTCAAATTCCTAACATCTCAACAAGAGCACACCTGATTCTAAAATATGACTTGAATGTATAATAATACATATTTTTACTTACACTAACCAGTTTTATAAGGAAACCTATATTATTCAATGTTTAAAAGTGTATTTCGTATATTAAAAGCGTAAAAAAGATTTTTAAGAGGATACATGTTATTTAATTAAAATCAGTTCAAATTTAAAACTCATTTAGTCTTTTTTTTTTTTGTTGTTTCTCTCTCTTTCTAAGCAATTGTTATTCCACACTTTCGCGTTTTTAATTAAAAGTAAAAAAAGAAAAAGAACAGTTTAAAGTAAATTATGGATCGTATAAAGTTGTTGTAAGAATATTATTTGATATGAATATATAAATAAATTTATAAACAAAAACTTTTAAGAATTTTTCCTAATTTCTGTCATTCCTTTCCCCCACACCTTTTGTATGCTTTATGGATATTCTGTAATTTAAAAAAGTAGAATCCTAATTTCAAAAATTACTAATATCTTTGCTCAATTATTTTAATTCTGTCATTTTAAATGTATACCACCAAAGAAATATTTCAGCTGTGATACGGATCCGCCTGATATGTCAATGTCGTTTCGTATGTATAATTATCTTTCTTTTTCAGTCTTTTCAAAAAATTTATTTAAGTATGGATGAAACACGTATTGAATATATATATATAAATATTTATAAAAGTAACTTTGTAACTTTAGAAATATTATTAACCTTTAGTTAGAACTATAAACTTTAGTTCAAACTAGAACTGTTCCTACCCCATATAGTTTCCCATGTTTTTAATCTCACGCCTAACTTACAGTAGTAACTGTATTTGTTAATATATACATACGAAACTCATAGCGGTAATATAACCAATATTTCTGAAGCTTCTCACAGAAAAAAGTTCATCGAAACGACTCTATTTCTTCCCTTCCTTTAAAGTATGAATATGAATATCTTACGAGTATAACTCGAAATCTTTTAATCTTCCGTCAGTAAAGAAAATTAGATTAGAAAAACATTCTGAAAAAGATTTAATTCACTTCTTTACATTGACGTAGATGAAGTATCTCCTTTTGATGTTCTAAGAAAAAAGAAGGATGAAAAAAAATGGAAGGAAAAAAGGGTTGACGGAGTTAGGATGGAAAAGGGGATATAGATCCACTTTTCTTATCCCTCTCCTCCCCCCTCAGTCCTTTCCTGCTGCTCCCCAAAGTCAGATCTGCAGATGATGCATCTCTCTCTGCATTTCCAAGACTAAAATTTTTGGGTTTATCCGTGCATGCATTACTCGTTTCGATTTTGATACTTCTCCTTGTATTTTTCCTACTTTTTCTCTTTTTTTTCTCCTTAAATCTTTTCCGAGAAGTATACTTTTTTATTATTATTTCTGCTGCTAAAAAAGCCGTGGATAACAAACTGAAATACAGCGAGAAAGGGTTGGAAAAGGGGGTATGCGGGGAAGATCAGAGAATTGGGTGCTTCAAAATCTCTAACTCCCTTTTCTCCCTTCACTTCAATCTTTCTTTTTGCTATTTCCCCCCTTTTTTCCTCTGAGAAGATAGCTATCTATATAGCCATCCGTTTCTATAGCACTTAGTAACTGGTTTTAAACCGGTTTTTGCATTCCCAGCACGTTGATGCGAAAATACAATTCTTTTATTTTTGAGATTCTTTTTCTCGCTCTACCCCTTTCCCCCAAATAAACTTTATCTCCTCCCTCCCCCTCCCTCTTTCTCTTCTAAACTACCCTTTAGTCTTCTGCCTGGAAATTCAAATCTCTGTATTCATGTCATTTCCTCTTGGAGTGAAACTTTTCTTCGAGAAAAAAACAGCAAAGTATAATAAAGGTAAACAGTGATATGCAAAGGAAGGAGTCTTGAAAAGGGATCAGCCATACATTTTCGACGAGAGCTCGTCACTTAGGCAACGGTGCTCTACATTGGATACAAGGAAGGATATGGAGTCATTTTATAACGCAACGTTGTTTCTTCAAAACATGTTTTTCTATTCCGAATAATTCCTTGTTTATTCTATTCATAATAATAACAATTCACCATCGCAAGGAAACAGAATTCGTGGATATACTTTTGCCAATTGTTCTCTAGCTCCGCATAAAGTTGTTAAATAATTTCTTTGTTTTTAAGGGGACTTGGCACCCTTTGAGCAAACTTCTTTATTTACGTATTTAAAAATTATATTTTAACATTTTATACAATGTTTCTATTCAAGAAAATGTTACCAGATGAAAATTTTCATATATTATTCACACAATTTTAAAAATTTAAATTTTTTGAAGAAAATTGGGAAAATTTTAAAATTCTACTCCTTTTGTAAAAATTAATTTTTTGACCTGAAATTTTTTTATAATATTCTTATGGATGTTCTTAACAACTTTAGGGATCGATTTTAGAATAACTTCATTCGTTTTTGAAAAAAAAATTAAATGTTGATATACAGGCTAAAAATCAACGAAAAAGCCAACATGTCTTACATTTTATTTTTTTTTTTTTAAAAAGTATTCAGTTTATAGCAAAACGGATCCCTAATTTTATTACATGCTTTATTTTTAACACGCAGGAAAAAAATTGAAGTGATTGGTAAATAATTGTCGAAGGAGTAGCATTTTGAATGCACTAAGGTTTCGAAAAACACAAACTGAGAAAACCACTTTAAAGTTTATAATTCTGAAAAATAATTATTATAAGCTTAATTAAACTTAAAATACCACTTTAAGATATTACTTATACGTTTTTTTTTTTTAAAATAATTGCATTTTCATATGTTTTCAACCCACACATTTTTATAAATGATTAACTTTTAGAGAGTACTAATTGCACAAAAAACTCAAGAAAAACTTAAAATTTTTTTCTGTCACGACAGAAATTTTAGCTGTTTTGCTTCTTATAATATTAAAAGTATTACATTTGTATGAAAATATATCAGGAATAAGAACTGAAATTATAAAATTATAAATATAAAATGCCTTAATTTAAAAATTTTACATGCACACATTTCACAAGGAAGAAAAATTACATTATTGTATTGCCTCGGAAATATTCTGCTTTTAATACTACACATTCTTTTTATAGTTATTATTTCTATTTATAAAATAGATTTTTTTATCATAACGCATTTTTTAGCTTTTTTTTCTAAAAAGGGGGTGTGGCTGAATTGCCTAATTTGTTTTCAAATGAAGTTTTATTCAACTTCTAACTTTCCGACATGCACAAGTGATATATCAATCGAAAGATAATAATGCAAAGAATAAGATTAAATGAAAATAAAAAAAAACGATAGGTTTGTGATTTTTAGGGTACCAAGTCCTCTTAACTTAGTATTGTTAAATTAACTATAAAATACAATGCATAAGACTGATACATTTATAAATGTATTGTATTCGTGTAAATGTGTATTTTATTTTTTATTATGTCAGAATACATTTTGTTTGTTTCTTTCAGTAAATTAATAATTCTTTAAAATAATCTTTTGTTTCCCACTTTTTAATAAGCTCGCGCTCTCTCGTAGAGTTATCACGCCCCCTAGAGAGGCGCACCCCACAGTTTGAAAAACGCTGTTTTAACATTTAAAGGATAGCTCCTTTAGCATTACAGTATAGGAGAAAAAATGTGAAACATGTTTTATAAAAGAAAAAAGATGTCAACTACGATGAAAATGAGTATTATGATAAAGTAAGTGATTCTCTACAGGATAGGGAAATCGGAATATAATATAAATGTTTGAGCACTTTTAGATCTGAAAAAGTATTCCGAATTTGGGTCCTATTCTTTAACATTAGCCGAAAGCAGCCTTAAGATTTTTAATACATATGACCAACTCTTGCTTTAACAAGTAATAGTAAAAAATGCATTGTCTCAGCATTCTAAATTACAGAAATCTTTCAATAAAGCATACAATTCCGATTTTTTAGGGAGGGGAGACTGACATCATGTTATAAATTAGGGCTTTTTAAATGTGAATGGTATTATGATATTTTCCTCTGAACAAATAACTTCGAGCCCGTAAAAAATTTACTATATATCTATTAAGATTTGTCTATAAGATATCTATTAAGATATATCTATTAAGATAAAATAGAAAATCCAGAACCACTGATATAAAAATAGTGAATCTTTTTCCCATTAACTACTTCTATTGCTATTAAACTGAAAATTTTATCACCTAAATCAGATCATTTAAAAAAAATCCCATAGTTTATTAAAAAATATTTATTTAAACGATGTTCGTTTTTTAGATAGCACTATTATTTATTCAGAAACCCATGCAAACTTTTAACCTCCCATTTTCAAACTGATGCAGGGCCATTTGCAAATATTTTATTTCATTTTTACTCTATGAATTTAAGTTAGAAACCTATAAAAATCCCTCGCAACAAAAATTAAACAGGTGTAATTCTAAAAAAAAATTGCTACAATAACGTACTTTTAATATATAATTGGAATTATTCGCCTTGCCTTATTTGCTAATACAGTATATGATATCATCAATGTACTATTAGTATTTAGAAATTTACAGTTTAATTTTTATTTTTGGCAAAAGATGTGATTTTACTTTTTTAATCATGTTATAATTTTAAAAAGCACTCTGTTTTGTAAAACTGAAGAGTTCTTAATGAAGTGTTTTTTAGAGATATGAGAATATGATATTAATATGAGAAGCAAGAAATGAACTTATTTCCAACCAAATTTAGATGACATTAATCATATAATAACGTACGTATATACAAGTATTAAAACAATTTTATGTTTGGAAATTATTTGCAGTAAATCCTTTTTAACGAGCTCTCTCCGTAAGAATTTTGGCCAGCATGTCATGAGTTCGAGCCTAGGACCCCTGAAGACCTGCCGTGAAGAGGGAGGATGCACGTTAAATATGTTGAAGCTCAAACGTCCTCCCATTGGTGTGAAAGTAAGGAGAGGGTCATCGTCACTTGACAATGGTTCAAATTTATGAGGCCCGTCGCCAAAAGCCCTCGAGTAGCTGAATAGTATGACGTTAATATTCACTCACTCACTCAGCGTAATGATTTGGGGGTAATAAGGGTTTTAATATATCCAGAAAGTGCTTTACAAAATCTCTCCCTGTAACGAGAACAAGATTCATATCGAATTTGACAAAATGTTTTATAATTAATGGGACGAATATTCTGACGGGACAAACAAACAATAGAACTTACAGATCTGAATAATTTATTTTAATATAATCTTAATGAAGCCCAGTGGTTGAGTGGTGTAGTGTATCGCGCTTCCACGCCACAGGTCCGGGTTCTATTCCCGTGCTGGGCAATATCGATTCAGCTTTTCATCCTTTCAGTGGGTCGATAAATGAGTAACAAGCTTGCTTGGGAACTGAACACTGGGGGTTTCGCGTCAGACTGACCACTTGACCGAAACATCTACACATGCACTCCATCACCTAAGGTCACGTTAACTGAAATAGGTGCAGTAGACCTTGGTCATCATTGGCAGCTGCACCACTGAATTTAATTCAGAATCTTAATAATTTTTTTTTCTTAATAATAAACCATTTGCGTAGTATCCATTCTGACATTATTTTAGTTATGAATGCATTGTATGAAAAAGAGTGAATTTTTTCTCTTTGCCCTATTTGTAACCTATTTGTAAAACAACCGACAGCAATGGCCACGGCGAATCCTCCATTCCATCTTTTAATACAGTCATATTTTGACAAATCGCAAACATTATCAACAAAACAATCAGTGTATTTGTTTTGTTAGATATAGCTCTTGTTTAATATAACTTCAGTATTTTTATTTTAAAAATGCTCAAAATGCTCCTTTTTTGATCAAATTAGTTTTAAATTGCTATTTTTTGTTACATATTATGATTTATATTATTTCTTAGTATTATATTATGCATTAAAAATGTCCTTAAAGTATAATATAATACTAAGAAATAATTCCCATCTTTAAATAATCTATTAACATATTTTGTAATATCTTTAAACTCAACAAGCTGTATTTGCTAAATAAAAATAAAGTAAAAATTACTAATTGTATTCCTTAAAAGATTTTTGTGTAATTTTCAAATAAAAGAAGCACTACAAATAATAAAGTTTTTCCTTCATATATTGCATATTACATAGTATTAATATAACCACTAAATTAAAGAATATTTGAACACTAGAGGTTGATAAGTTGTCTTTAAACACACATTAAATGTAGAAATTTTTTCAAAAGCCCTAAATATAAACGAATAACGTTTCTTTATAAATTAAATGAAAAATATCGTCAATCAGTATATCTTAATTTTTAATCAAAAAGTCTTAAATAAATGATCACTTTGTATTTCAGATTTTCCATAATACATTTCAGTATCTATTAATGCTAAATAGTAATTTTCCAGGAAATACAAATTAGTTTTTAACAGAAAAATCTCTCTTGGTTCTCTAACGAAGTAATGTCCAACCAAGTCTCCACCAATCCTATAAGTCTCCAATCAAGTCCTCAACCGTTTCTGTACCAATTAAATGAAAAATATCGTCAATCAGTATGCCTTAATTTAAAATCAAAAAGTCTCAAATAAATGATCACTTTATTTTTCAGATTTTCCATAATGCACTTCAGCTCCTGTTTATGCCAAATAGTAATTTTTCAGGAAATACAAATTAGTTTTAACAAGAAAGTTCTCCACATTCAATTTCTAAATAAAGTGTCTTGAACCATGTAGATAGTCACACAATTTATGTACCACTTACCTTGAGGCTATTCTAAAGTTTGAATTTGCTGTAAAAGTTTCCAAAACTTCAAATTGACTTGGGATTACCTCAACAAGTTGGCATAAAATTCATCTCCCAATTTACATACATTCGGCTCTAAAACTACTTTCCTAACCATAAAAAACCATCCCAGATCCGAGATGAGATTTTGGGAAAAGCCCTCGCAGCTACAAGAAAAAAACCTCTTTTCCTTACTCTGAAAAGTTTTCTATGTAAGTTAAGAGACGAAAATAAGAAAGCGAGCCGAAGAGTAAAAGATGCGATATAAAAGTCAAATAAGATAAATAAAAAAAATCCACTATCGGCAGAGGAGGAGCCAGAAACTCGACTTCAAAAACAAGTTTCTACCAGTGTGAAACTTACATATGTTCCTCATCTGGCACAATGTTTCCACGTCAACAGCTTAGACAGTTCTGATCGCTAACTCAACTCCTTCGTTTTCCCTTTAAGAAGCCGTTAAAGTTCAATTTTCAAATCTCCGTTTCAGGAAGAAGTAAAAGAGAAATAGGAAAAGAGAAAAAAAACCCTACAAAACCTTCTCTCTCTCTATCTCACTCCCAAAATATCCTTCCTCGGGCTCTCAGCATCAGCTCGCATGAGCGGCCAAACATTTGCATATATATCTATACATATATATATGCATCTATATATATATATATACACACAGTATGGTGCGAATTTGTCACCGAACATATATAAATTCCGGTTGAAAAGCCGAAAAGCCCTAAGGGGTTTTATTTTCCTATGGCTAAGCCCTGTATAAGCGTTTGGGAGTTTTCAGGAAGGAGAAGTATTTTTCCATCGTCAATCCGAGCAGTAATAATTTCACACCACCCCCTTCCCGGTGTTTGCTCCGTTGCTTGTCACCGAATTAAATTCTGTTGAGAATTTCATGAAATTTTCGCTCAGGGATCGAGAGAGGATGGCTGGGACATCGCGTGAAAAATAATGACAATAATAAGAGATAGAATTTTTTTATTGCACTGTGTGGAAAAAAATTTAATAAAAATTGCCTTTTTTTAGAGAGAAGAAATGTTGTCGAGTTTTCTTCGAAAACGATAGAAGTGGTGTTTTCGATCGTTGTCGAAATCCTCTTCCATGTTTTTTCGCTTCGTGGAATTTCCTTGGATGTTCTGAAGATTATGCAAAAAGCACTTTGAATGTAAACATTGAGGTACGGAGCTTTATACTTTGGATAAATATTTTGCGTTTTTGCACGTGGTTTTGATAATTGCTTCTTTTGTATACTGTTTCTTGAGAATATTAATATTTATATATATTCTAATACTTTTTTAATTTTTTACACCACATACCTTAGAAAAATGAAACTTTTTAGGATTATTTCCTCTAAAAACTTCATAAAATTTGCATTCAAAAATATGTTTTCTTTATATTACACTTTTCAACATAAATATTTTTTATTTGAAAATAACATAGATGGCACGAATTACTTAGCTTTTCGAGTATGCTTTGCAGCAATTATGTAAAAAGATTTAAGTTTCATCCATGTCGCATTTGAGATTATATTCACATATTTATATATATATTAAAGAATACACATTTTTATTTAAAATGGAACTTTATTAGCCTAAAATTAATTATTTGCACTTTTTAAGCTTAAATTATACTATTTTACTAATTCCTGCGTAAATTTTGCAAAGTTCTAAGCTGCATTGATAAATACGGTGTGAAGTTTTAACTTTGAAGGATAAATTATTTCTTAAAAATACTGTTTTTTCAAATAAAATGGACTGACTTTAAAAATATGAACAATTTATAAGTATTTAGTAACTAATTTCCTGCGTCAGAAGAATTTAGTAAATCTTTATTATGCATAATGAAAGTCAGTATCATAAACTTTAAAACATTTCTTGTTATAAGACTTTTTTTTATAAAACTCCTATTTTTTAAATTTGACCGAGGTACAAAATTTCACCAAAACTCTTGAGTAGCTTTATAGTACGATGTTAATATAACTCTCACTCATTCGACCTATTTTTTTAAGGAATTTGAAAGGGAACTTTTGAATCAAACAATAGCCTACAAGTATGATTAAACAATAATGTTGCAATTAAAATGAAATTAATCTTTATAAATTAGTAAATTTGAATAAAATATTGATCCTAGAATTGCTCCTGCTACAAGAGATTTAATATATTAGATTTTTTTTAGTCAATGAATAATATAAAGTTGTTATAGCTATTATAAAAAGTTTCTACGTTAATTCATCTTATTCTATGCTTTTATTATTTAAACGGATAATAAATTTTAAAAATATACATGCTTCAAATTAAAATCTAATTGTGTAATTCCCCCCCCCCCTACAACATCTGTTGTTTTATCTAAAATTTGTATTTTTTGAGCAAAAAAACTTGGATAAATGCATTCTTCTCCTAAAAATAAGAAATGGAAGGAATGACCGGATACTCGAAATAAATAATTTATAAATTTAATAATATTTTATAAAGAAATATAGCAATTGCTATATTTTTGTTAATGAAAGATTAATTTGTATCAGACACTATTATTTATTAAATCGTGCTATTCTTAAAAAAAAAATTGTTTTCTTACATTCCTAATTTTTATTACACAAACCGTCAAAGTAATCATTTTATTACGCAATTTACTGCGACAACATCTTTCTCTCAAAATCTGGTATAACAAAGGTATTAGGAGCATTAAATAACTACAACACACCTTGCCCTTGCATAAAGAGTTTTTTTAAGCACTTGTTGCGTCTACTAACTGTTCAGCGATTATACCATAAAACTAATACGCTCGTTGTCACCCATATTGAGCATAACATCTATGTCATCCTAACAAATAATACCACCCTTTTTAATCCAGCATACAAAGAGACTAATTTGCATCTCAAGAACTGAGAACATGCGTAATCTTTAACCTATAACATGTACTGAACAATAGTTTTTGTGTTATATGAAGTCAACCCCACCAGATACAACAATGACTCCATTTCAGTTTTGATCGAACACATGTTAAACTTAGAGCATAGTTTATGGAGTACCAGCATTATGCAGCCCCCCCGCCACTGTGCATAAGCAGGCCGTTTAATGTCACTTGATTTACAAGGAGGCGGAGGGAAAGCGATTTACGGGAAAACGTTTCTAGCAGCTGTTGCATGAAAGTGCTGATGGAAACGGCAAATTTACGATTCTTGCCATAAAGCGGAGACGGAGAGGTCGCATATAGTTTTAAATCGTGACTCCACGTATTACTTGTCATATTTGAAAAGACGAAAGCGCAGTAAATAGTCTTCCGACATATTTTAGCAGAAACAGCGGATATAATAGAGGCTTTGAACTTCTGGATGACGTGCAGGGAATATGACACGTGTGCTGGAAAACATAAGCTACAAACTAAAAAAAAGTTTATGCCACAGTGCGAAACGTTGAAAAGTAACAGTTATCAGTTTTTTCGAGGCAATTCGATGTTTATCATGAGATTTTCTCCTTTTTCTGCTATACAGTTTTTATAGATTGTATTTTTTTTTTGGTTTGAGAGGTCTTTTTACTTATTTTAAAACAACTCATCTATGACTGGGTGAATTTTAGTTTTCTTTAAAATAAAGGATTTGTGTAACTCTCTATGCTATCAGATTTCTTTTTCTTAAAAAATGGTAAAATGTTAAGTAAAAAAGTACTGTATGCTATGAGCGACATTAATAGTTAATTTGCTTAGCAAGCATTTGAATGTTTCATAATTTAGATTATTATTCTAGATCTGGCATTTTAATTCTCAGTACTTTTTTCTTTTCTTTTCACACAATACTTCTATGCATTATTTTTAATATTTGTACAATTTGTTTTATAATTTTTCCAAGACAATAAAAATGGTTTAGGAAAAATATAACACTACAAAAAGGATTTTACTTCATATAATTTTCTATCTTATTAATTCATCATTTCCTCATTGTTTGACTAGTTTTTATCTGTGATTAATAGAAAATTTATTTATATAAAGCCCAGATATATATCTATGCAGTCGGATCTCTATTTTACAAGCTCTTATTTTGGACAATTTTCCCGGAACTAAGAACAGAAGTCAAATCATTAGAGGTCAGACTGTATACATATATTTCTATTTTTAATTAGACATTTAGGAATTCGTTTAATCTCGAATAAAATTGTAAGTAGTTCTAGCATCTTAAGGTATTTTCCTTTG
This sequence comes from Trichonephila clavipes, assembly GCA_019973935.1. NCBI lineage: Eukaryota > Metazoa > Arthropoda > Arachnida > Araneae > Nephilidae > Trichonephila > Trichonephila clavipes. The sequence continues at coordinate 817,001 of BMAU01019231.1, read as the reverse complement.
CGTTCTGTAAAAATATTTTACAAGTTCTTTAATAATATTTATTATTTTTATTATGTGTTTTATAAATAAATAAGCTTCATTGATAGGTTATTACAGTAAAATTTTCATGCTTTTCTACGTTTATTTAAAACTTAAGTATATCTATCAAAATATGTTTAGAGAGAATGAATTTCATTTTTTTCTACACTAACATGTAATAAAATTGTCATTTTACGTACGATATATAATAACTATGGCTAAGATACTTGTAATTAAAAAAAAATTTAAAAATCTTCAAAAAAAGTGCTTAAAAAAGAAATTTAAAAATTATCTGAAAAGAATATATAAAATTTACAAATTAAAATAACCTCTTTCTACACCAGCTTGAAAATTCTCCTTAATATTACAATGCATCAAATTATACAACGAAATGTACTTGAATGTGAGCAGTCGACATGGAAAAAAAATTTAAATTAAATTCTGATGTTAAGTTCTAAAATATATTTCAACGAATTTCAAAAATTTTCACAATAACACAAAAACTCTTAAAAGTTCTCACAATTGTCAAAAAATGTCTTGATAAAAATGTGATTTGTTAATCTAGAAATCGTAATGAAAGTATACATACCACAGCTAATAACAACTGCGATATAAAAGGGGGGAATGTTTGTTGTTAAGATCTGGTTCTCTCTATAATATAATTATATAATACATTTCCTACAACTTTTCCAAAATTTTCTTGAGCATTTATTCCTAAATCTTACTTAAAAATTGATTCTGATGCTTATGGTTTGAGAAATACATATGTATCTGTGTGTATTTATATATATACTAGTCATTACCCATTCGCTTCGTTGATATTTCGTGATCTTGTATGACTATATATATTTTTAAAGGTCCTAGCATTAACCATTTGCTTACATTCATTGCATTTTGCTTGCATTACAGTGATTTAAAAAGGGTGGGACTCGAATTTTTAAAATGAATTTACATGTATTTTTATGTGCCCCCCTCACAATCCCTCGTACCTGGAGCCGACGATTTCCATGAAACCCGTTCTTAGTATGTCTGTACACACACAAAAAAAGATACATGCCAGGAAAATTTCAAGTCCATGTACCTAATAGTTCTAAATGGGAACTTTTTAACTGTAACACCCGTGCAAGCCCCACCACCTGAAAAACAGAAATTGAACCCCCAAAATGAAATTAAATTAACGAAGTTGGCAAAATGTTCATAGAAGTATAAATGATTAAAATTTAAAATCGGAGTATGCAATACTTATTAAGCCAAATGTGAAATAGTTCTATCATTCAGCGTGACGCGTGGCTACTCTGTTACCTCTTATCAAGTGGCTTGGTAATTTCTACAAATTTTTTATGAAGTCCTACGACAGTCTATCCTATAATATTTGAGTCCTGGAATTTTCTTCATCCAAATTATGCTGCAAGGATGGAATTGTGGTGGCTTCCATAATGTTATCCCATATATTTCGAATCGGAAATAGGTCTGGTGAAAACGCAAGCCACAGTAAGATGTAGACAAGCTCTTGAGACATCAGTAGTATATCGTTGAGTATTGTCTTCTTGGAAAAGTGGTTGAAACTAGACATTTAGAAATGAGATTGAAACCGATTGCAGGATCTATTGAAAGTAAGGTTGTATTGTCAAAGAGTCCGTAGCAAATAACAAAAGTGATTTGGCATCGTACGCATTGGCTCTCTACACCATTCATCTAAAAAAAGATGCGAGATTCGTCGATGGAAACTACTTTGTCATTCATGTTCACTCAGGACACCATTCCAATTCACTAAAAGCAGTTATCATTACGAATTGCGCGAAGCTTCACTTCGTAAAACCGCAGACAAAATGATGCAATTACTTGTAGATTCATCACGACAGAGTCTCTCGCTGGTTGTCTGCAACATTAGCTGTTACAATAGTACGTGCATGTCTTCTGTCAATTCGATCCTCTCTGTCAGATTTTTCAAGGCCTCTTTGAACCAAATTAATGTTGGATATGCTTTATTGTATCCACCTTCGCCAACAGCATGGTGCAATAACATCACTGTAGCCAATATACCGGATTATCCCTCAATAAAATCATTCATCATCTGGAGCCCAATTATTCGACTTCTGCTACTTAAATTGTTGGCGAACTTCTCTCTGATGCATAATTAACTGAGGAAAAACAATGCGAGTCCTAAAGAATTTGCTGCGCTGTAAGATAATTTTATTTTTTGACTCAGAAAAGCTTCGCTACATGTATCGCTTACTCAAACGAATCATAAAATTTGATAATTTGCATCCACACCTCCAAATTTCAATCATGTAGGTCAACTCTTTTTTGTCTAAATATATGTATGTGTATGTGCACATTGTGTGTGTGTGTGTTGGACATTAAAAGACTTAGGAGAAAGAAATTACACCTCAAACTCTCTATAAAAGGAAAGTTGCAAAGACGGTTTATCATTTATTTAGAAATCGCACTTAAATGTTGGTTATCTGAGAGAAGATCGAGTTACGTCTCTTACAAAAAGAAGAAATGCCTATCAGCATGTGTCGAAATTCGGTAGCCCCAGGATCATGGCCCATCGAGAGTACGATTTATCGTTCTATGATATAGTAACTCGCATTGGTTGTAGTCAAAAGAGGCTCGTGCGATTGTGAAATGAAATCGATAGGTTCAAGAGGGTTGTACCAAATGCAATTCAAGCACCTATTGCCACAAATACCCAATGGAACATACATTTTGTCAAGTTAAACTTGCAGGAGCAACATTGTGGATCTTGAATAAGGAAATAGGCTTGTTTGCAGCATGATAAATATCCGCAAGGGTTGTGACACTTTCTGGAACAACACAAAATTTCTTCAAATCCACCATTATTGCGGTTTCTCTTAATCCTGCAGTATAGAGGTGTGCCCTGACAGTGATGCATGAAATGATATAACTGTATACATGAACTGTACTACTACGTCATTCTATTAGACTATTTTCAGTTCTACATAGCATTATATTAGACGCATCCGAGAGGTCGCGTTATGGAGATACTAAGGAGCACGGAAGAGTTTCATTCGATATCGTTGCCCGGGCCCTGCACTTGATGTGATAATATGAGGAGCCCTTGGGTGTACGACATGTTCCCCTCTTCTTCACGTTGTTGGTAATCTGAAAAGCCATAGTTACATCTCTCAGATCTTACGGCCGGTGGATGTAACTTAACTTCAAAGCCTCGGATACATCCTCTTTCAACAACATAACGCAAAACTGTATGTTATTCGACGTATCCTGACTGGGGATTGCAATACCGGTATACCCGGATACCGAATACCGGTATTTTGAGCCATTTGTACAATTTTGTAACACCGGTATTCACAAATTAAAATACCGGTTTTTCGGTATTTACTAGAAATTTTTTAAACTGTCTCCTCTATATGTTCAGGGAACGTCAACATAGCAAAATAGTATACGTTTTTGTTTTTATGTCTCCCTAACGGGCGAAATTAATTAGACTGTGAATATAAAATTGCATCGTACAATAAAGAAAAATAAAATAAGTGAATCTTCCAAGGAGGCGGGTCAAATATATTCAATTACAGCTCAATGCGTTACTGCACAAGCGCAAGATTTGTAGTCTGAAATTCGTATTTGTGAAAACAAGGTTGTAGTTGTGAAGAGAGTGCGTAATATTTAGAACTTTTTAAATTGGGGTCTTCGTTATTCACATTGTATTTGTATATCATACTTATGATGATTTTAAAACTGAAAATGAAAAGGAAGAAAAGAGACTAACCAATTCAAATTTGGTCAAGTTTATAGTAAATTTTCTTAAAATTTTTTACCTACTAACCTATTCACATTCGGAAGAATTCGGTACAGTTATCGAAGATGATGGTGACACTAATGTCTATAGTGAAAAAGAATTGTCTCATGAACAAAAAATTTTTTTTTAGAATTAGAGATAGTTAAAAAAATTTCCACGAACAAAATGTAATGCAGAAATTAGCTATATCCAAAAACCATCCGAAGTGAAATCGATTTATTTCAAAAGATGAGAGATTTACAAGTAAATACTTGGAAAAAGTATATCGCCCATTGCCAACTAGCATAGATGCCGAAAGAGCGTTTTCGACAGCAGGTAATTTTTGCACAAAATTACGTTCCAGGCTTAAAGACAGTACAATTGATGCATTATGTCTCTTACGATCACATTTCAAAAATTTATAATAGTAGCACAAATTGAATAGTGATATTTACACTTTTTGTGATTTAAATAAATGAGATGTTCCCTTACTTTTTCTGCGATTCTTTATATATACTCTTATAATTTATAAGTTACAAATTGTTTTTTGTGTTATTTACACTCTAATAAAACTGGCAAATAAAACAATGAAACAGACGTGTTTTTCTAAAATTTCTAATACCGGTATTAAAACCGGTATCCCGGTTTTAAGATCTAAAAAATACCGAATTCCGGTATTGAGCTTTTGGTCCGGTATTGCAATCCCTAATCCTGACCAACCTCGAAATGATGCTCGACTTTTGCCCTGATCAACAGGTTATCCAGATATCTCACCCATTGAAAATATCTGGTCAGGAGAGACTGAGCCATGATTTCTCTCCATCCACTACGATTTATGTAACGTGTCATAGATTTGAATTAGTATCATCTATCATCCAAGCCCTTTTCGATTGAATGCCTGACCGGTTTAGAGACATTTTAACTGCCAGAGGTAACAGCTAAGTGTAATAATTTGGGGCCTGGTTCAACTTGGGAATGTATGGGCGTAAGTGAGGGTGAGGCACATATACAAAAAATAAGAGACGAAAGAAAAGACAAAGTGTTTATTGAAAGCATCATTGACAAGCGTAATGTTTAAAATAATTCTTCATAACTGTTCAGCCTATAAACTATGAAGTTCAGCTGCAGCTCACATTCTTGTTACACCCACTGGCTGTCGGAGCAGACAGCCTGTTGGATTTAAAACTTGTACTCACTAAAAATGGAAGAGGTGTAAGCGATTTTCGTTTAACACTCTTTAAACGTTCTGATGACTCATACTTAAGTGATGAGCAACAGTTCTCTTGCACTTGACTCTAGTCAAACAGCCACAACGTTTAAAATGCTTTCTTCCAGACTTGGACTGCGTACAGCTTTTTGTCGACCAACGCCATGTCTGGTGAAGTGGAACAAATGTGTTTCACGAAATTGACGATGTCCCCGCTGAAAAACTCTGTGATCCTGCATTCATCAATCAGGAAACTGTGCGTGCTACATTAGTAGGGCAGCTCTGCCGTTACTATTTACACGGTCGTACATGCAATGCACGTCTGCATTTTCAACTTGCATAAAGTCTTCCATCTTAAACGTCAACACAATTTTGAATGGCGCTTTCCCGTACTCAGATTTATCATGTTGAACCAGATAGCTACTGCCAACTACTGGCAACGAAACAAACCGATAATTCAATTTCTCTTTCCTTTTATTTTCCTTGTTTGCACCACACCGCGTCACTTGCCCCCATGCATTCCTATACAATAAATTGTTGTTACATTGTCCAGTATCTACCCTTAAAGTTTGTACCATGATTTTGGTAGTATATAACACATTATAACACCCTGTATATAACACATATATGTTTAGTAAATATGTCCTCTTCCTTTTAAAACCTCACTTATCAGATCACAAATGGTGATGCTGTCGTTCATAGAAATAATACTTAAACATATATTTTTTGTTTATTGTTATTGTTGAATAGAAAAGTAAAAAAAAAAATACTCTTAGTATTATATCTTACTTCGAAGTTTTTAACTTGCATTTAGATCGCTGAATTTGGGAATAACTCATTTATTATTCTTTGATTCGAGCAGTGGCAAATGTTTTTCGACTGTAATAAAATGTCAGTATTTTTAAAATATTATATCACTTTCAATATCGTAAAGCCTCAAATTTACTTCATCTCTGGGTAGCGAGAGGGATAAAACAGTTTTGCCAAAAGACATTTTATTTGCGAAATAATTTTAAAAAATTAACTTCATCATTAATATTTCTCGTTTCCGTCTGCTTTTGCAGGTGAGAAAAGTTCGTCTGGGTCAACGTTCGTTAATCTTCAGATGGTCATCTCCCGGGTGTTGCTCTCCCCGCAACCTCTTTCGCTTCTTTCTCCCCTGATCAAAATCTGGTGTGGCTGTCTCATAGCCTCGATCACTCCGTCTTGAAGATGCCCCCCACCTCAGTTCCTTGATCTCTTCATCCTCCCTTGTCTAACTACGAACCCACTCTTTAACCCTCCCCCCCTTCTTTCACACCACCAATAATTTATGTTTGGTAAGCGTCGTGGGTCCGCACCCGGCATCCTCTGGCTCCATTGGCTTTTTTGAAAAAAAGACCTCCACGACTGAGATCAACTACATTGTCGTACCTTGTAAGCCATATGGAGGGTCTGTCAATCGACCGGTAAATTTGTCACTGGGAATCTTCTCCTGGGTATGTCTTCCTCACAACAGGCCGACATTTCTTTCATTCAAGTACTTCGCGGCCAACATGTGCGAAGGAACGAAAGAATGAATGAGTGTCCCTTCAAAAAATCATTGTGAGGAAAAACCATCTGAGTGTCGGAGAAGGAAGAGGTATGGTAACATCAAAGCCGTTTCCAGAATGGGCTCAACATCTGTTTTACCTCCAGGCATGTGAGAAGAATAGAATGACCCATTCTGTTCACCCCCGTGCTTCAAAATTGAAATGTGAAGATGTAAATCGTTCGTCTAATGAGGCATCGCTACAACTTATATTATTAATAATAAACGTTTGTGAGAGTGTCAGATAAGTTGTAATGAAACCTTTCTATATTATTGCTAATTTTTCACAGGCTTATTTTTGGCAATTTGAGGATATATATGTATATAACAAAAATTTCTCAAATATAACATCTCAAAATGATTTAAAATTCATACAAGTTTTAAATCCCATAATTTGACTAAATAAATGTATGGTTCTTTATTCTTCGAGTCAGCCAGAACTTACATCTAAATTAGCCATGGCTGTGATGTAACAAACAGAGATGATCTATAATTCAAAAATCGGTTTAAAATAGCTCACACAGAAACCATCTTTTTGTATTCTGCATATTTTTCTTAACATTAATAGAGATCTAGTGTTAGCTTATGGTTATTGCAGAATTCACCTATATTTGAAACTTATATTACGGAGCCTTCAATTGCTAAGGACTGAACTAATTTTTAAGTCGAAGCACGAATAAAAGATGACTCAGAAACTAACTTATAATGCTAAAATCACGACGGAGTTTTCTGGGAAGCGGTTAAACGAGATTTGAAAACCTACAGAATTGTTTTCTCTCATAACGGTTCGTTTAACAAACTTCGGAAAACTTTCAATAATTCTTTTACGAATTACGTTCATTTTATTTAAATTTATCATTTTTACAATCTTCGACGTAACTTTTGAGAACTTGTGGTTGTTCGTTTCGAGGTTCATTTATCATGATATTTCCCAGAAGGAATGTTTTCAAATTACTAACTATGCGACAGTTGAACAAAATAACTTTGGTGAGCTCCTTTTGCTTATTCGAGACGTATCCCTACTTAAAACTGATTTTTTGAATAATATAATTCGGAAAGTATTTATGAATTTGAACAATATTAAAAAAGATGAATATTTCTAGAGCTTGTATAGCCAAAATTCAAAATTCAAATATGACATCAACTTGTTTAAGGGTGTTTTCCCGTACTTTTAAGAAAAGAAAACTTAAAAGATATGGGAAATTTAAAAATATATGAATGAGGTGCCGGTTTATCCATCGGCACTTGGGGCGGGTGCCCAGAGACCCGGAAGGGTGCGAAAGGGACTGGATAGACTGGACTTATCCATGCTTTCTAGTAATAAATTTCAAACCGCCAGTGTAAAAGGGGTCCGTAGATCTTCTGTGCACAGGGCCCGAAATGAACTTAAATCGGCTCTGAAATATGAAACTACAGTATAAAACTAGGAATATGAAACTACAGTGAGACCCTTCTACTGCCCAAAATTCGTAAATAAACGTTACAGAACTTAAAATTGTGGTACCGAAACATCCATTAAAAATTGCGAATCGATGATATTATAACGAATATCTTTTTGTTAACATTTTTTAGTATCGTAAATCAAATCATTGGAGTAAATTTTGTTACACAACTGTCAGTTTTGATGAGGAAATAAAATATTCGTTGAATGAAATAAATGAAATTTGTATGATTTCATTTAATAATAATAAAAAATTAGATTGTCATTTAAATTACTATAAAATCCAGCGTATAACACGAACTTTTAACACCGAAAATAAGATCGAAATTCACGGGTGCGTGGTTAACGTCAAATATAAAATGAGAGCTTTAAAAATAAAAGAAGAGGTGAGCATAAAAAAAAATTAGACTTCTACTTTTTTTTAAGAAAAAAAAAAGTGGCATACATTATGTACTTAAGGAGTTACAATTTTTCAAGTATACCATTTTTCAAAAGCCTGAGATAATACCTCGAACAAATGACTTCAAAACGTAAGAGCACTGCATACGTACATTTCAGGTTTCTTTATAAAAAAAAAGGGGGGTGCGTTATACAGCGAATATAACTAAAATTAAAAAAATGCAGTTTGAAAGTATAGGTGCGCGTTATACTCTGGATTGTACGGTATATATAACTATTATCTCAAATATTATTTATAAATTTCAAAGATATCTGGATATCTGAATAATGTTGGAAAACGGGAAGAATTAACTCTATTTAAGTAAATTGATTTTTAGAAAATAATTAGCCCGTGTTATTTTTCGATTCCGACTATTAGCTCACACTCTCTATACATTGGTGGAACTTTCAATCGTTAATAAAATACATTTTACAGCACTCAGTCGAGCTGAAATTTTATATACACTATTGTTTTGGGTAAAAATGCGATAACTTACTTATAACTAATTAAAATTAATTGACTGAAACTAATTATTTAATTTATATTAATTGCAACTATTTAATAAAAAGTAGCTAAAATAAAAATTTTCTTTGCTGATCTAAGTAGTAATTGACTTAATTTTTTTTATATATTACTTATATATATATATTTAGGACGAAATCAATTATATTGCGTTAATATCTATTAGTAATAACCATTAATAAATCTATAAACAATAATTATTAATCTATAAATTGACATTTATGTTACATACATTAGTAAATTACCTGACTATAATAATAAATACTATGAAACTTTAAAAATAATGAGACTTTTAACAGTAATGTAAAATTTGAACTTTAATTTTATTTAATTAAAAATGTATAATTTTTACTTCAACACATATTTACCTCGTTTGAAACAGCAAGATTATTCATTTTTTTCAGTTTAAACGTGGAATCTCGGAAAATATGATAAAAAACATAATAATCATCTTAAAATAAATATAACAAAAGTGTTAGAACATGGGGAAAATAATTATTAAATATATACTGAAAATTATTTTTAAACTAATTGATAAATATATTACAAAAACTAATTGCATTTTTGAGTATTTAAATACAATTCATAATTTCATCACATATGTTTTATTTTTATAAAGTAATTAATTCATTTGAGAAATGTAATGTATGACTTTACAAAGGTATTTTTTTTTTTTTTTGAGAAATGAGAAGGGAATGCTGGTAATACAATGCATCCAATTATTTCAAATAAGAAAAAGAGTAACTTTGTTTAAAAATGAATCATTTAGAAAAAGGAATTTTGAAAAGTATTATTCTCAAACAAATAAACTTGACATTCGACTTAAAAAATGTTAAGACAGTTATATTTTGACTAAATGTGAATTACTAATACACTTCTGATACTGAATACTGAAAATTAGCAATTATACACATTCTTCTTACTTTAGCTGGGAAATGTTTCGAATAACATTTTCGTTTAAAAAGGCTATGCGACTCAGAATAGTTATATAGTGACTATAAAATGTTTTATGTATCGACATAAAATGTTTTAAATATATTGATATCAATTTTTTCTTGTTTCAGTTGGAAAAAAATATTATTTGTTCTTTCCATAAACAAGCTATTTTTATTTTAAAAAGTTGCACACACAAAAGGAAAAAAAATTAGAATTGCATTGTGACTTTCTCAAATAAATCAGTTAACTTCTATGGAAAGACTTCATAACTCCTGCAACTCTACAAACAATTGCGTACATTTTTCCATTGAAACGAAAGTAACAAAGGAACTTCTTTTTAACAGTAATATATTCGAAAGAAAGAAACAGAAATAAAAGAAGAGGGAAAAAGTACCTCAAAATCTTCAAGAATGCGATTTTTTTCCCCTTAATTATTCCTTTATTGTTACAAAAAAAATGTCTAGGAGGGAAACTCACTACAATAAGTGCTTCTCTCACTTTTAAAAGAAACACTACATTTTTATTAACAAGAGGGAATGATAGAGGTAAAAAGGGGAAAAATAAAAAAAAAAGTCCCTTTTGAATGACGGGGGTAGAAAAACGGAACCCATCTAAGGTAAATAAGAGACGAAAACACCTGAAAAGAACGAAAAGAAAGAATTAATAAAAAAAGGAAGATTTAAAACAAAGTGATAGAAGGAATGGAAAAAGAAACTCTCCTTACAGGGGAGAAATGCAAGTGTCCCTTTTTAAATCGGGGACGGGGGGAGGATGGAGAAGATAGAGATGTATAATTGAAGCCGAGAAAATCAGGGATACTAAATCCAATTAAATAGCGAAGGAGCGGAGTTTTCACGCTTCAGCTCACGCAGCATATTGCCTTAAGGTGCGTGCGTGCATGCTTGCGCGTGAGCAGACATGCGCCCCTGCCCCATCTTCATTGCATCGCGTTTCTCTTATCTTCGACAATTCATGCCTTAATGGGGGTCCACATTTTGAGTTGGAAAGGGGGGAGGAAAAGGCGAGGTCTTTTCCGTTTAGGAAAAATAATACTTTTGTCTTAATGGCGGACGCAAATCGTATTATTTACGGCCTCATGCTTGTTAGGGCGGCCCTGCATAGTTCCACACAATGGAGCTCGGAAGGGCTCTTTGTCGATGGCTTGTTATCTCCTAGAGGCAGGGTTCGCCCCGGCCATTGTTAGGGCGCAAGAGGTCGCCTTGTTAAATTTCTCGACCAACTTATCTGCATGGCAAGGAGACTACTGCCGAGGCGCTGATACTCCCGAAACGGCATTTTACAAAGGAGAGGGGGGACTGTGCACTCATCAAAAATGAGTTCGGGCTTCTCTTTCTTTTCATATGCGCCCCCTTGGAATTCAGTGGGGAATAAAGAAATCGAGTAACAAGTTAGAAATGGTAGGTTTCTTTCATTCGCTTGAAAAGATCATGGATATTACTGCTTGAATTTGATTTCTATATAAATGAGAGGGTATCACTTATGAAAAACGTTTCCATTTAAATAATTTAATAATCAGAATGCACGAATCCCACTTAAATTTTGAAAAGAAAAAAGGTTTGATTTTTCTCTATTACTTTATTTCTTACAATTTTATTTACTTTTTTGTTATAACTTGTTTTTAAAAAAAAGCACTAGAATGAGAATTGAATGTATACTTATGATCATTTTGGATATGTTGGTTTAATATCTTTTACTTTGAAAAATAATATAAAATGTCAAAATCCAAAATCACAAATACAGTTATATAAGGAAAGAAATTAATTAAAAACATAAATTACTATAGAAAAAGTTTTTAAAAAATAACTAATTCAAAATTGGTAATACAGATTCATAAGAAAAAGAAAATGGTGTCTTTTAAAATATCTGATTCTTTTGTATGTATTATTATTAATTCAAAATTATGTAAATGCAGGTATTTATTTAACTATACATGCGTATATTCTAAGTTATTGATCCCACTTCGTTTAACATTCTCGAAAATGATAAATGATAAATTTAGCACATACCTGTCATGCACGATTTCATTCTCATTAATTTGAAATTCCTTGCCATTAGTATTTTATATATACTTTAAACATAATATTTGGATAAGGATTTATCAAATATTTTTTCTTTTATTTTTAAAATATTTTCTCGTATTATTATCAGTTACATTATTTGTCTTCCAATAATTATATAATTATCTAAAAGAATTTTTTTCGGGGGAACTCCCATGGCCGCTCAGTTTACTCCAAAAAAATGTAAACCGTTTTAATTTTCTCTATTTGCTTCTTTTGAATTCTCTGAAATTTTAATTGAGATTTTTTTATCTAGTATGAGAAATTTTTGATAATACCTTCCTGTCACCTTCAAAATTAATTAAGAACACAATAACCAGATCACATTTAAAAATTCTGATCCCTTTAATTGGGTATACACAACATATTACGTCAGATATGTTTATTTAATTTAATTCCTTCCTTCCTCAGTGGCTCGACAGCCTAGGGTAGGCATTGGCCTTCTCAAGAAGCCTTTTACAGGCCAGCCTTCTTCCTGCTAGTGTTCTTCAATTCTTAGTTCTCAAAACTAGGAGATCTTTTTCTAGGCCATCAATCTATCTAAGAATTGGTCTGCCCTTTCTTCGTGAGCCAAATGGTTGGGCATTGAAGACTTTTAGTGGTGCGGACTTCATCCATTCTGACAACGTGATCTGCCCATTTGATTCGTTGTATTTTGATGAAGTTAATAATGTCAGATTATTTAATAATTGATAGAGCTCAAAATTTGACATTCGCCACATTCCATTTTTCTGATTTCCTAGGGGGAAAAAATCTTCCTTTTGTAGATACTTAACATGTTCTCATCTGTTCGAGACATCCACCAAGTTTCTTATTTATAAGTTAATACTGATCTTAAAAGACATTTATACAATAGAACCCTTTTTTTTTTGATTAAATTAAATTTTATACATGTTCGTACTCCATTATAAAATCTATTAGCCATAGTAATTCACTTTTGGATTTCAGTAGTACAATCGTTTCTATGGTTTTTAGTTTATATAATTATAAAAATTTAATTCATTTCCAAATGTATGCTTATTTAATAAGTTTATACAATATTAATATTTTATTTTTTAAACGATTTCAATAATAATTCCTTTTAGTCTAATTACTACTTTATTATACTAATTATGAGAACTTAAAAAAATTCAATACAAAATTTAATTTTATTCTCAGACGATGTTTTTTTTCATATAATATTTTTCATATTATCGAATAATATATTCAACATATATTTTGCGTACCTAATAGCTGACAATCAGCGGTTTTTAAAGCTTTTCATGACTTACTTGAGAGAAATCTAATTTATCCGATAAATAATTCGAGAATGGAAACATATAAATTACTTTTATTTGATTTTTTTTATAAAAAAATTCGAATGAGAGAACAAAATAAACAGAGAAACAAAGTAATCGAAGTCATAAGAGATCAGGGAAAAACTGATAATTTTCTTTCCTACTGGGTGTTAGAATGTCTATACCACATGCCCAATTTTAGACAAAAAATTTTGTTGACAAACAATGTTAAAAATATTACCATATTTACTCAAAAGAGAATTAAAGAAATAAACTACTTGGAAGGAATTTTTTTTTCGTACAATAACTTTGCTTTCGCTATATTTTTGTGGATTCTTACATTCATTGAAACGTTCTTATTAATAGTTAATCAATATTCCACAGTTTTTAAATAATCAATTTTAAAAAAAGTGAAGAGCTTTAAAGCTTTTCGTACAGTAAGAGTATGTATGAAGTACTTTTGACAGAACTTCTAATTAAAAAATATTATGACTTTTGAGTTACAAAATGGCAGCAGTTTCTTTCAAAATTAATTTGGTTTTAAGGAAATAAAGAATTTTGATTTCACATTTGACAGTATTATTTTAATAATAATAATAAAACTGATATTATTTTCTATAAAATCTCATAATATAATTAAAATGCAATTAATTACACATTTATCAGATATTATATGAGTTTATTTTTCCATTAAAAATCTAAGGATGGTCGTACAAAAAATAGTTTATGTTTTGCATTTTTTTGTTTTCAAATCTTATCTATTCTCAAAATGTTCTATTTGTTCTAACTGAAATATTTTACAATTTTCAAATGTATAATTTTATAAGAAAAATATTTTTCAATCAATTATTAGCCAAGTTATCGTTCGATTTCCTTTTACTTATGCAATATGGAATACAATTACAGTGTGAATGCTTTTTCAATTTAGCTGTAATATTTACAATTTCATCATTCTGTTGTTACTTTTTACAAGTGAATTGCTTTTAAAATAGTTTTCATATACAGAATTATGTTTTATCTTACATTTTCGCATTGCGCCCATATTTTAAGAACACCTGTTTTGGTTTGGTTAGTTTTTAACGGCGCATCATTTGTGTGTTAAGTATTTATTAATACACTAATAATCAGTTACAACGTGTAAGTTATGCAACGCAGTTAATATATATGCAACGCAGGTTTAGTAAAAGAGTGACAAAAAAGAAAAGAGTATACATTGACAAAATAAAAACTCTCCTTTTCTCTCTTTATATATATATACAGGGTGCTGACCAATTCGACCGTGAAATTCTGAAGGAAGAAAGAGGCAGCATGGGAATGACAAAAAAAAACATAGAACATAGAGTCTCAAATTACATTTAGTCAGAGTAATTCGCAAAAATAGTTATGAAGGGTGTAATAAGAGAAACAAAATACATTTATTAGATAAAGCATGTTTACAATACGAACAATGGATCTCAGCTTGACATCTTAATGCAACGACAAGTGATTATGACGAGATTGTTCGAAGGTGTCGCCGCGCCTGTCAGCCGACACTGACAGACAAAGGATAGCCGGATGCGTTCAGACAAATCCGGTGTGCTGGCGATGTTGACTGAAACATCGGCGGTCCACGCCATGAGAAGAAATCGGGGAGCGTGGAGGCAAAACAACAGGTCCACCGTGTCCGATCCCCAGGATATATAGCATGGAGGTGGTTCCGTATCACAATTAAAAGACGTGCTGGTGCACCATTGTGCGTGAACCACACGTTCTAGTGCGCAGTGGCAGCTACTCTCTGAAGCAAATCCGAGTGAAAAGGAAAATTTTACATACGTGTAGGTTTCTTTAGCCCTGCCTCCGCACTCCAAATACCCTCATCAGTTTAGCCACTCGCCTCGTCTGGTTCAACGTCCTCCCGAAAACTACTATCACCGTGATTTTCACCGATCAAAAGTGGTTTCCGAGCCAATATTCTATGTTGATTTGTCATCTCTCTGCTGTCTACTATCACCCCTCTGAATTTATCAGTCAAATTCAGAAACACCTTATATGTATATGTAAATACCCTTATGACATTCTAGACGTGTCCCTTTATGTACAAAACCCGTAAGGTTTTCATCCTGTGTCTTAATGAATGTATAAGTAGTGTTTCGACGATTATAAGAAAAAGCAACAAAAAATAATAATAAATAATAATATAAATGAATGGTTTCATTGTAAAAAAACGTATGAATCTATTTCCAGAAATGAATTTTAACTTTTGGAAATATCGTATATATATTTAAGAATTTACTTTTATACGAATGTAACTTTATGAAAAAAAATAAATATTCATAATCTCCATCGATTCATAATATGCACTCAATGCATCATCGATAAGGCTTAAAAATGTTTAAATGGGATCACTGTAGGATTTATTATTATTATTATTTTTGAAAAACATAAAAAACTTAAATAATTATCGGTATAACGAACCATCAATTAAGATTTAATTAGATATAAATAATTCTATTTGTTTTAAGAGAAGAAATCGAAACGAACTTTCACCAATAACCTTAATGGAGCTTAGTGTAGTGAGCAGGACGAATTCGATTGTAACGCGGAAGGGGGGAGGGATCTTGAGCTCAAAAATAATTCTTAACGAAATCGTGGGTTTATTTTAAAACAAAGAATATTAAAGCGATCAAAAAAAAATAATGATATATCTTTTCTTTGGGATTTTTTATGAGCATTTAAGGTTTGAGATCATCAGTTAGGGATTTTTTACTGAATGCAGTATTCAATAATGCTACATTTTTTATACTTCCGATTTGTCATGAGAAAAGAAAGCGAAAAAGATATTTTTTATTAATATGTAATAGCTCTATCACATATAAATACATTCGCTTATTAAACGGACTACTGCTTTTTGGCTCAAAAAGCAAGTAGGAATTACCAGAGCCTTACAATCATTAATCAACTTCATTGACCTTCTGTATAAAGAGTATTTTACGCTTTGGGTTCTGATCATTTCTTTGCGGACTTTTCCGGGTACTTAAAGGGCAAGAACAGATAATAAATTTAATCGTAAACTCAATAAATAGACAAAAAAAAGTGAACCGAAACTTTAATCAGCAGCAGTAAAAAAATACTGATTTATGCTCCACTTAAAAGATTGTGCAAAAAAACTGACTGAAGAAGATAATCAATTTCAAAGTATAAAAAAAAGAGCTCGTCTAAAAAAATAACTCGTGTTTGTCCGTACTTGAAAAAAATAATGACGATGTAAAATTTCGGTTCTGACGGTAACCCTCTTTCCCTCTTTTTGGCGTATTATTACAGCCACCCCGTTATTAGTTGACAAATGTATTTAAAGTTTCATGCTACGATGCTATTTAGCCGGCACAAACTCTTGAATGCAACCGTGTGCCATTCCCTTTTCGAAATGCAGCGTATAATATTAGTTTGATGACTTCACTAGCTTCGACTCATCATTTTCCAGAACTACTCTTATTTTTTTGCGCCCCCACGTATATATAAAAGCAAAAGTAGCATAACAAGAGAGGGGGTGGAAAAACTGCGAGAAAAGAACATCAGGAGTATTAGCCCACCCCTCTCTCTCTCTCTCTAGGGGGAAGAAAGCATGATCAGGAGTTTGCAACTCGGAAAAGAAGTCTGAAAAAAATACACGATGCGGATGAGAGAGAGAAAAAAATTACTGAAAGGAAACATTACACAAGAATTGGTAACATGTAGTTTTTCACTGAAAATGGCACTTAAATTACTGTAATTTGTCTTCTCGGTGCTCGAGTTGTAGCTGTCAGACTCAGCACCATTTTTGACAGAGCCATAACCGGTATTTTAAGACCCCCGAGAGCTTAAAACTAAGAGTGAGAGCGTTTTTACCGGGGTGAATTTGAAGGGGGGTTTTAAGAGAGGGGGTGTTCGTATAGATTGGAAGTGTGCCCTTTTTTCCCTCCCCCTCTCGTATAGTTTTTGTCTTTTTTAATTTATTTTTTTCTTTCTTCTTTTATTTCCGAGAGATCGGCTAAAGAGAGGTGTGGGGACAAGTGGGAATCAATTGGCGAGGTGAGGGGCTCAATCTAGGGAAGGGGAAGGGGGTGTTCGGTTCTAAAATAATGACAAAGGAATTGAATGTTTCTTGGGGGTTGATTGAGGCTGTTTTAAAACCAGTCGGTATATTCGTGAGTAAATTTTTCCAATTTTGTTTGTTTAAGTGATAATCAAAATATGTAAAAAAAAAAATACCCCAAAGGATGTTAAATCAAAAACTTGCAAGAATTGCTACGATTTCATTAAATACTGCTTATTTTAGATGAAATATAATTGTAAATAAGTTTCACATATCTTTCAATTGATTCGTAGATTTTAAATATAACTAAAAGTTATTATAAGATTTTCCCGTTTAGTTAAAATTATTATAATTTTTTTTCGTACTATTTGTGACAAATTTTTCTTTTGTTGAATAAGTGAAAGACGTTTATTTTATCTATCTAATCCAGACACTTTTTTAAAGTTTTCTAAGGAGTATTCAATGATAAATCATAGAAAGTAATCATAATAACCAGGGGTGTAGTATGTCCTGAGTAGGCCCTATATCAAAGTTTCTTGGGGGCTCCTTTTGGAGGCCTCTTAACATCTTACAATTTTTTGTTTACAAAGTTTAAGGCCTGTATCATCGATACGGCCGACATCGTGGTAGCTATGCCCCTACTAATAACCTATACAATCATAGCAATGAAAATTTATTTCGAATAAAAAATGGCAAGAAATTAAATCGCAAAAATTCTTCAAACTGAGAAATTTAGGATTTCTTCAATATAAAATAATAATAATAGTATTTGTATATGTGGGTGGTGGGCGGGCATGTATTCTTAATGCAAGTCCAGTATATGTCTCATTTTTGTTCGTGAAAATAAAAAGATTATTTCCGTAAATTATGAATTTTCTGTAAAATCAAGAATTAAGTTTGAAAATATTTTTCCGTGTTAAATATATGTTTCCTACACTCCTCACTTAACTGTAACTGAGTGTGCCAGACTTTCCACTCCTCACTTAACTGTAACTGAGTGCGCGAGATTTTCCCGCTTTCCTACCCCAACTGAAACGTTTCGGAACCGGTACGGGGACTTTTCTGTAAACTGAAACGCAACGGACAGACGCAAGGTCTTGTTCGCATCAATCCGCAGCACCTTCAAGGGTGTAATTTTCATTTAACCGCATTATTACCTTTTAGTGTAAACTTTATCTGTAAATATTTATTTTCTTGTAATATAAACATAAGTACTATCTTCATCTCTGGCTGTTAATCGAATTCAACCAACGGCATCATATAAGAAATTACTGCATGATCCCCCCGCCCAATGGAGTGAATTTTTCATGCTAACTTTTAATGTCAAGAAACTTCTCTTCAAATTTTATTAAAATGAGTTAAATTTTCTTAAAATTTTTCACATTTTTATGAATTGTTAAAGCTTAGGTGTTCTGAAAGAATTATCTCAAATTATTATCTTTTCATTATGTAAACGTATCGTGTATTAGATAATTAATGATAAACTTATCAATAGTTTATATACATAGGCTCTATTTAATTTATACACTTATTGATTACCAATTCTAATAATCTTTTATAAGGTTGTATGTGCATGTTTTCTCTCTCTATTGATATCTTTTATTCCAGATTATCTAATGATTGTTATGCACTGACACGCACTATTTAATTAATATTCCTTTTTAATTGACCAATGAAACGAAAGAAAATGCCCAGTCCACTTTATCTATAAACTGACCACTAAATCTATAGAGGAGCTTCTCTTCAATACAATCCATTCTAGGAATAATAACGAACCCCTTACTGTGGAGCCGAGTAAAACGGACTTGTCTAAATAAACAATCTATAAGAACAAAAGAGCTCAGTATGGGCTGGGGTAAGCGGAGGTTAAAGCACAACATCAATCTATAGTTTGGTATGGACGGGTGACCATAAGCCAGGAGCTCATTGGACCAAAACTCAGATAACTTTTATTAGGTCAGATCAGCAGAAAGGGGCTATGCAGGATTGAGGGGATGTTCATGAAAGGAGAAAGTCAAAACGCAAGTGGGAACGCAGCTTGTTTGTTTATTAAGAAAAGTGGGAAATTAAAAAGATTTTTGTAAAATTGTATTATTCTGAAAAATAAAGGTCTTATGTAAAATTCTCTTTTTCTTTTATTTATTTTTTGGGGGGAAATATGTTAGAAAAATAAGAGAAGAAAGAAAAAGGAATTAATTGTATCAAATATACCTTAAATAACAGAGGGAATAATTTCTATATATTTTATTGGAATTAATAAGAAATATAATTAAAAAGCAATAAAATTAAAATGTGGTTTTCTCTTCAATTATATTATTTTGATTAAAATTAATTTGGACTTATTTAATACAACTAGCCTGCTAGTAATTTTTTAAAGTTCCTTCATATAAAACTTTTAATGAATTCATTAAAATATATTATTCTGCTAAAAATTTTCATAAGTTTATTGAAGTATTAGGCTGCAATTACAAATTTATGAAACTCTATTCTATTTATGCTAAGGACTGCATGAAATTCAAAGTATTACTTATAATTAACAGCCCAAAAGATAAACAAAAGGTATTGGAAAATTTTCCAATAATTGTGATAATCAATATCAAGTTAATTACTTCTAAATATATATTTTTGTCACACGAAATTAATAATAGCTAAGAACTTTAAACGAGAAAAACTCTCACTAGAAAGTATTATTTAATAATTAAATGTATTTAATGCAATTGGCAACGCGGATTTAAACATGATAATTTCCTTTTGGTTTTTTTAAGTACACATGATTTAAATGCATTAAGTTGTTGTTTTTTATTTTTATATACATTTTATTTTTTATATACATTTTATTCTTTAGATTCTATTTAATACATTTGAAATTCCATTTTACGTATTAAGTACAGCTCTAAGAACTCGATTGAAAAGTAGATATTATTTCCAAACCCTAAATAAATGTAAAATAATATTTAAAATTATTAAATTGATTCATCCAGCTGCATTTTATATAGAACATAAAATGAATTTTAATAATTTGAAAGTCTTTACACAGTTATTTGCAAATGATTCTATTAAAAAATGTCCATGTACTTTTCTTATGCTTAGTCAGTTTTTTACTAGCAATTTCCAATATATCTAATATACTTTTATTTTTATTTACACATATTTTTGTTTAATTGTTAAGTCCTAATTTATATAGAATACCGTATTTAAATTGTAGCCACTATCTTCAATGCATAGTTAGTTCATTTGAGGAATTTAGAATTTTTCATTCCTGAAGCTAGAACACAATTTCACAAAATACCCTGATAATTTTCTTCGATTACTAATTTTATTCCTGGACTTGTATTCAAATTTGCTTCTTTTTACAGATTAAAATTATTAAAATAATTTAAAGACCCTGTTATTAAGAGTTAGTTTAATAAAACAAATTACTTAGCAGTTTCAAAGGACAAAGTTTGGAAAATATTACAATTAAAGCCCTTTTTACATTTGCATAAATTCCCAACCATATAAAATTTTCATAAAATATTTACATTTTTTATGATGCTTGGTATATTTTCATTATTAGTAATCTTTACAAAGAAAACTAACATATTTCGCTATTTAAAAAAGTTCACCACTCTTAAATTGACAAAACAAAAACTTTCATGTATACCTTTACTGATGTGACACCAATAGATATAGGTTATGGATTTAAGAATGCAAGCTCATTTTTCCATAATATATATATTAAATCTTTTTATGTAACATGCGTCAAAGCCTTATGTACATAGATTTTTATACATGCGAAATGTGGACGCGTATATACTCTTTCTCTCACTGTGTTTGTGTGCATTTAAAATTGAAGGAGACTCAACTGTTTCTTATAAAATTTAATTAACCTATTTGTAATGATCTTGCATACATTACTAACCCCTTTTCATTAAACTCAAAGTCTTAATATTCTGCATATTCTATTATTTTCAGTAAATAATTACTGGCTTGAAAAATTAGTATGCATTGATTGCGAATTCATTTCTTAAAGATGTACCATAAAAATTCCTGATAAACTGTTTTTCTTCGATTAAGCTGTCTGTACAGTATTAATCCTTTAAAATAATACCAAATGATAGCATTTGATGTTTATATCGAAATTTTTAGATTCCAAAAGGCGTTTCAAACTATAAAATTCTCTTAGAACGTCTATACGCTCCCCTTTAAAAGTGAAACGACCCAGTGGTCGGTTATTCACGCCGGGTTAAATCCGGTAATAAATAAGTGTCGAAGGGGTCCAACACCCTGCCTCTAGGAACGGGTTAAATATTTGGCAGCAACATCAACAAAGAGTGCCCCTATCTGAGGCCCATATCAGTGCTTCGTTATTGTCAACAATAAACTGTCCACTAATGGGGTGCGCAGAATGAAAACCTGATGTTGGCCGGAGTCCGCTTTATCATCGGACTTGACGTCCCGCAAGAGTAGAGAGGGGGTAGAAGAGGGATGCTCTGATGGCTGGATAAATGAGTCTCCCACGAACGCAGAGACAAAACTACTTGAACTGCATGACAAAGGCTTAGAACAAAAGGTTGCCTCCCTGTCATCAAGAGCTTGAACTGTAGAAGTTTAATGATTTCCCTGCCTTGAACATAGTTGCAGAGTTCTTGAAATCTTAAGGCGGCCATTACCACTTGAATGTGGAATGTCCGGTAATGTAAGAATAATGAAATGCGTTCTTTATTAAAATAAATATTAGAAATGTCCATTAGTTTGCTTAATTTTAATATAGAGAAAATTCTTCTAATTAATCTTAATCCAGACGCACACAACACATATAAAATAAAACTTAAAAAGCAATTTAAATATTATGCCAAGTTTCGAATCTGAAGCCCTCTATATAACAAAATTTTAATTAAGGCGTTTTGATAAATGTATTAAAATATATTCTTGTTAGACTGAAATTCGAAAGCATAAGGTATTTTTTTATATGTTATTAACAACTAAAGTTGTCTTTAGGAAAACAATCCTTCAGTACTATTTCTTTATATAAGTGTATATTTTCACGAATGACTAAAAGAAGGAGCAATTAAATTGTATTAAAATCATTAACAGAATTAATAAAAAAATAATAGAGCTAATGGAATTAAAAATCATTATTTAAGTACCCTATGTAACAAAAATAAATTTAATATTTTCGCCTGGAATTAAAAAATACTTACATTTTTAAGAGGATTTGGCACTTTTCCCAATTTTTTTGGTTTTTATTTAAGGGTTTTAACTTATCTTTTGTGTATATATTAACAATTATTATCAAACAAAGTAATTTTACCATTAAAAAGGCTAAATCTGATAAAAAAATTAGTTAAATTATTTATTTTTTAATATTATTTTTTAATTTAAAAAATTAAAATGAATGCATCAATGGTAAAAGGCCAAAAAACCATGATTTCTGCTACATTTTCTTTTATAAAATTTTTTCAAGAGATTGAAAAATGGATTCCTAATTTTGTTAAGAACATTATAATAAATATACACACAAAAAATTCAAGTTTTTTCATTAATATCTGTTGAAGTTTTGTAGCTTTTAAAGACCATGAAAAAACTCAAACTGAGAAAACGTAATTTCAAGATTACCAATCCTAAAATAAATATCAAAGCTATGTCTAAAGTTTGTAATAATTTGTCTCAATATAATGTATAGATATATACCTTCAAAATAAAACATGATAAAATTCAGTTTGAAAACATTAAACAAAAATATAAGCTTTTTTATAAAAAGCTTATTTGTGCGAACCCGAAATTATTAAAAATAGGAAATGTCTTTATCTCAGCCTTCTCTTTGCAAGAAATATGTATTAAACATATTTACAAATAAATTAAATATATAAGATAAATAATATAAAACTATATGAAATGTACAAAAGAAAATTTTAAAGCTTTTATGAAATTAGTTAATTAACTTGATTCAACATCTAATAGAAAATAAAGTAAAACATGTTTAATACAAAATGTACGATTTTTTTCTAAATAGTTTTGTTTTAAAATTAACCTGTACCATAATTCATTCTTTCTCTCAGCTTAGCTAATAATTCTTTTCTACTTATTACTTTCTTTATTAGCGTAAGAGCCAACTTATTATTGGCATTTTGACGACGTTTTATAAATTGTTGTTTTCGACAATCTAAGTTTGTAGCAAGTCGTTTGGTAGAATTTCCAGGAGCTACACCTAATGCTTTCTGTGTTTCTACTATGGTACATACTGTTTCATATTGTATTTGTAGACAGCTTTTGTTACTGTCAGCTTAAAACGTTTTTTTTTATTTACAAATATTTCTTTCGAACACTTAGCCCAAATCCTGCTTTATAAACTTTTATTTGCATTTTGGGCCCTACGCTGAATACATTTTTCTAACTACTCATTTGATGCAAGTCTATGATATACTGGAAAAAAGTTTTGAAGAAACTTTTCAATTATTGATATTTCTGTTTTTAACTTATGATTGGTAGTTTATTCACCATTTGCAATCGCAGGTTGGTAGAAGCACCAAGAGTTACTCCTGCTGGTCATTTATAATTCTGAGGCTTAACATCTGTAAAAATTCTATGAAAAAGGTAGCATTTATTTCTGTTTTCGTAGCATTCACATCCCATTTTTTCTTAAAATAGCCTTTTGGTAATCAAACTACCACGAGCTTCACCATTTAAAGAAATATCTTGAGCATGGCAGTTTTTCTTAGTAGATCTCAAAGCTGTTCCTAACCGTTTACTCATATGATTTATATATTCTTCCGCTTCGTGTTTTTACTACTAGTTCACTATTTCCCTATATATCTTGTTCAAATTTTCAATCGTTAGTAAAATACTTTTTATTCATGCATTAAAGTTTAAATACAATTTTTTAAACTTATATTGTATGATACTTGGTGTTAATACAGTTTTTTCACAAATATTAATTCATTCATTAAATTAAAAAGTTAATAAATAGTAACAAACAAAAATAATAGTCCAACAGCATACATAGAAATAAAAATTGTTCGTTGTGTTCCTGTAGCGTAATGAATAGCACGGTGGACTTCTAATCCAAAGGTCGTGGTTCGAATCCCACCTGGGATGACCTAATTTCTGTGAATGTGATTCCTTTTTTACTATACTATTTTATTAGAATAATTAAATATAATTAATGAATAAATAGTAGCAAAAAAATAGTCGAACAATTTATATAGAAAGGAAAATGGAAAATTGCAAGGAAAATTGCTTTCTATTTTGTTACTTTATATTGTGATTCTGTCATACGTTTACGCATATTTTTATTAATTGTAACTATTTACTAAAAAGTAACTAAAATGAAAATTTTCTTTGTTGACATAAGTAAGAATTGGCTTAGAAAATCTTTTTATATTACTTGTTTATTACAATGCCAGGTCCGTATACTTTCTTCTCACACAAACAATTATGCGTTGGATAAAACTGTGATATAACGAAATCCAAGAGATATGGATCTTTCCCATAAAGTAAATGCATTTTCCATTTCAATCATTGTAGATGAGCCTGAATGGTTTATATCACATTCACTTTTATTTCCTTCATGTAATACGCTGAATTCAAAACTTGATTCACCTAACTTATTTTTAGCCAAAGAGCAATGTGACCACACCTTATTCATTACTTCAAAGTCAGCGACATATCCTTTGAGCATATCTATAACACATTATACATTGATCAGTGACCACATGTTAACCACGTTCCATCAAAGCTAACACTTAGGTCTGTGATTCCAACAGAACTAGAAACACCATTTTTATACGCCTTTTCATTCTTTCAATGGATTTTTATAAATATAATTTCAGATGACAAAGTATGCCATAGTCAACCATCTCATACGCTTTCCATATGTAGTTGTTGGAAAAGAATCAATATTCATCACCATACAATATTTTTCTGCGTGACTGAATAACCTTTCCTAATATGTGAAAAAGCTTGAGTTATTCTCAAATTTACTTCATGACGCTGGTAGTACCAGACTTTAAAGAAGTACTCACAACAGTTTTATTTTCATCACAGTTACTACACATTTGTTTTAAATTGCAACTTGGCCCCAAGCTTTAGTTTCAAAGTTTGTTTTTCACAACACTGGCACTTTACACTTAGAAGAAGATTATTAATTTGGGTGAAGTCCACCAATATATAATGCCCAACAGCAAGCGTTTCTCTTTTTACCACAGTATTTAATTTTTACTGGTACACATTTAACACTACTGTATTTTCAGTCATTTTACACACAACCAACATTCTCTTTACTCAATCGCTTCTCATTCATTTGCAAAGCACGCAATGAACATTTCCAAAGAGATATATTAGTGACAAAAATAACTAACAAAATGTAAAGAATGAACAAGGATTTAGAAACAGCATTAAAAAATGCTGTTTTAGTTTTCTATGAAATCAAAAAGCAACGTAACTAAAAAGTACACAGCAAAAGAATTTAGCAAAGTAAATGTAAATTAACAGCTTTGCTAGTAGTTACAGTCACAGCAGGTTCCTCTTCTTATGTGTAGTTTTTTTGAGTAAAATATTTGACTCCTTCTCAAGTTAAAAAAGGTAAGTATTGAGGTCGGCGTGGCATTTAAATAGCTGTCAGAGCTGTTAAAATACTTATAACTACATTTAAATAATCAGATCGTTTCAAAACTTTATACAGTTATACCAGATGTATCAAACTATATTTTAAACTAAAAATTGGAAAATCCATATTTTCATCGATTTTCGGCATTTGAAAGGTGCCAAGTCCTCTTAAATATTCATTCATGAAACAAAGCAGGAACAAAATCATGAGAATTTTACAATGAGGAAATATATATTTCTATCAACATATCCATTTCATCAGGTAAAAGGATATATTTGAGCTTAACTTAATCAGAAAAGGATTTAATTTTCTTAAACGTTTTGATTTCCATTACGCTGTCATGCTAAGATGACCTAAGGGATTGAAAATCGGTTCTAAAAGTAAAAAACAGAGAGTTTTAATGATGGTTTTGGTATGGTGTTAATAAAAGTCACTTGTGATTTATGTTTCAAACATATTTCGCATCAATGTTTTTCATTTAATGAAACAGAGCCTACCGGTTAAAATTTTGATTTTATGGGGCTTCCATATCAAATTTTGTTTTGTATGTCCATTTCAGTAATCTTTTAAGAAATAAAATGGTAAATGCATGAGAGACGACATTTAAATATTAAAATTTTAAAATTAATCGTTTAAAACTGTTCTTAGAAAAATAACACATGTAATATTCTTGAAACCAGCTTATCATATATTAGACGTTTTTCATATGCAAAGTTACAGTAAATAAGATGGTATTTAAAATTTAATTTAATATATTTAGTTTTCCGCGTCTTACTTTCAAAAACACTGCAAGTTAGTTCAAATTCAATCCGACCGCTTATAATTTTAAGGAATCCAAACACGTTGAAAATGACCAAATTCGGTCAAGACAGATCTTTTTGTTTTTTATTTTATTGAATAGAGTTATCTTTTGGCTTAGCGAAACTTACTTTGTTTTGTTTCTACATTGCCTACAGAGGCCAAGTTACAATCAATTTTATAAAGTTAGAAAAAGCGGAAGTGGTTCTTTAAGATACCAGAAGTGGTCATTTAAATTGCTCAAAATGTATCATGGTGAGTCTGATATCTCGAAATCTTAACAAATGTATTTCTATAAAACTTTTTGAACCTGATATTTATGTTAATTTTGAGAGAATGTACTAAAATATTTTTATTGTATGAATATTTCTTGAGTTATATCTTGTTATTTAAAAAACGGTCTCATGAACAATGAAACATTTTCTATATTTCCGCACTCAGCTTTAAAATTTTCAAATTTTTATAAAACATTACAATTTTAGTCCATATTCTAGAGAAATGCAACTAATTTGTTTTAGTAATACTTTACTAATATATGTATTACTTTTTTCTCTAACTTCTTTGAAATTTTTCAAAAATATTGCTAAAATTTCACTTTTAATTGCGATTTTTGTAAAATTTAGGTAATTCTTTTTAAATATTATTAGTTAATTAGTAGTATTTATTGGTAGTGAGTCCTAAAAAAGCATTTATAATATTTAAATATGTTATTTTGTTAAAAAGTACTCCGAACGTGTTTGGATACCTTAAAATAATTATAATATTCATCAGAAGCTGCCCAAATTTTAATTCTAAGTTCATATTGAACTATTTCAACAATAAACAAAATAAAATCTTTTCATTCATTTATAAAAAAAAACTGTATGATTTTACCAATATGATTATATTTTTTGTTTTATCTGATTTTAAATAAAAAATCTGATACATATATTATATATATATATATATATATATATATATATATATATATATATATATATATATATATATATATATAATATATATAATTTATTCATTCTCTTCTAACATATTTTAAAATTTCGTTATTTTATTACTTGTAAATATATACTTGTAGTATCTCTCTCTCTCTCTCATTGTGACTTATTTAAGATAGAAAATGTTCTTATTTGTTGTTTCCATTCCATTTCAAATGAAATTTTGAGAAAAATTGCAACATCAATCAAATTCTTAACTAATCAATCAGTTCTTCCACTAAAATCTATTGTTAATTGTAATGAGAAATTATTTTTTAATATATTCCATTATTTATTCACTTTCTATTGCATGACTTTATTCTTAAGTTTGTTGTAACTATTTGGAGCTAATTTAAGAAATTATTTTTTTTTTTTGTAAAATCAACATATTTTCAATAATTCTATAATTTATTTTAATATTAACTCAAATGCAGGACAACGCGCATCTGTCGGGTCAGCTACTTATGTTAATAAATATTAAATTAAGTTTAGTTAAAGTTATAATGCGACATTCGTTGACTATTAGGTAGTACGAATTTCGCCGAGTCAGCTAGTATCTAAATAAATGTCGAAAAAATACTTATCTGTGTTTATTCCTCAAATTATCATACTGTTATCTCTTACGTAGTCCGTTTGCTTGATATAATAATCACTTATAAGTTCTTAAACAGTACAAAAAAGTAACAAAAAGTAAAAGGAAATGTTTTCAGACAATATTGCACTTAAAGGTAGGATTCTTTAATTTATAATGGAAGGATTTTATAAATTATTTCTGTATGGCTAGTACATCTAAGGACATGGTATTTTCTCATAAAAAATAGACTTTTCACTGTTATAGAGCATTCCAATTGCTGCTTAAATACAGAAGAATATTTAAAATTAAGTTTTTTACGATATTTTCTTACTCATAAGAGAATATCTTATTAAAATATTCATTCTCTTTTAAACCTGCATTGAAAGCTATGATCTAAGCTTGAAAACTTGCTCTAATCTAAATAACAAAATTATATTATCATAAATAAATGTTATTCAATAAAATTATAATATATATTGAGCAATAGGAAATTTAAAATATTCTTGAAACAGTAAAAAGGTCAAATGTGAATCTACTATTTTTGATAAATTCTTTATTTGAACTTTTTTTAAAAAGAAATTATTTTCATTCTACGAAACATGATATGCAATTGTTGATTTTCTTTCTTTTATTCTAAGAAACCGCATAATCAAAACTTTGTTACGTACTCTAATTTAATACTTCCATGCATTGAATAACTGAATATATTCGCATGCATCTATGAAATCCTTTATTCGATAAGCATCCATTTCATTTTATTTTTTCTCTCTCTTGGAAACTGAGTAAAAATCTTCCAAACTTTAATAACAACAAAAGCAAGATAAATAAGAAAGAAGAAAAGGAAGAAAGAAGAGGAAAAAAATCTCCAAGTTGTATCAAATGTAATTTGCTTGAGGAGATGCATCTCTTTAGCAGCACGTTGGAAATACATCCGAGAAAAATCCAAGAACACTCCTCAGAAATATGCAGTCTCGAAACAGCAATTCAAGGAGTGATACATGGAAAAGAAAATAAGAATCAAATAAAATTTGAAAATAAAAGGGAATCACGGACAAAAGAATTATATTTTACCAATCCGTTCAGTAGCTTGATGTTACGCCACAACAAGGGAGAATGGAAAATAATGACAGCAACAAAAAGGAAAAACTCCAGCTGAATCAGATACGGAGACGACGGTTTTAAGATTATTGACGATGTTTTGGAGCATCATCGCGCGATGCCGAGACACAAAACCGGATGCACTTACTAAATCTGCCAATCAACCTCGGTGGGGATGGAGAACAAATTACACTCACGCATTCCGACATAATACAACGCAATTCTCCGATTCAATTATTGCAATGCGTTATTTCGATACTGCTCGATTAAAGCATGGGTCTCAGATTATCATTCAAGATCGTATTAATTACATAAATACTTTACAATGGCAGCAATGAAGCTTAAGGTATTTATTTAGCTTTCAGACAAGGT
Organism: Trichonephila clavipes; assembly: GCA_019973935.1. Taxonomy (NCBI): domain Eukaryota; kingdom Metazoa; phylum Arthropoda; class Arachnida; order Araneae; family Nephilidae; genus Trichonephila; species Trichonephila clavipes. The sequence continues at coordinate 787,296 of BMAU01019231.1, read as the reverse complement.
GGAAAATTGCGTAATAAATGAACTAGTTATGAAAAAGGTTTCACTTTTGTCTATAGATAATTCATTAAGACATTGAATGTATCAATTATAAAATAAGATGGTTTTTAAAAGAAACGAAGAATAATAGATGCCTAGTACATTTTTATGATATTCTTGAATCAAGCAGAAAAATATTAATTGAATAAATCCTGTAAAAAAACGGATTAAATTAAGTTAACTAAATTTTATCTTTTGTTGAACGAAGTACAAAAGCCTAAGAGTAAAAACAGTTAAGCAAATATTTGGATCCATTATAGCTTTTTGTAATTTTTTTAAATTGTGCATGAAAAATACTCAACATGCGGCCCGTGGCCCTCCAGACTTCTCTGAGTGGCCTGGTCATTGCGCGTTTCCCTACGAAATTCAATTGTTTAAGAACAATGCATTAAAAATTTAGCGATAAATGTTATCAATCAAGCAATCAAATCTATGAATTTTTCTAACGATGTCGTGCTGGGACAAATTACGAGATATCTTTTTTTTTTCTTTTTGTAATTGTAACGGTTAGTGATAACGAAAAACAGTGGAGTAGTGGCTATTTTATCGGTGAAACTAATTTTTAATTAACTTTCATGTCTTCCAAGCGAAAAATATCTTAAGAATATTTGTTGTTTCAAGACGATTGGGATCTATACTATTTCGTAGAGAAAAACAAACATGAATCAACACCTTGTTTGATTCGTGAAAATGTTATATTAAACAATTAATATAAAAAAAAATAATCCAATTCCAATCTACGTCAACAAAGAAAATTTTTATTTTAGTTACTTTTTATTAAATAATTACAATTAATATAAGTATATATATATACATATGAGACAGAATCACAATATTAAGCGACAAAATAGAAAGCTGCTTTCCTTGCAATTTTCCATTTTCCTTACTATATATAGTATTGGACTATTTTTTTGTTTATTACTATTTATTCATTAATTAAATTTAATTATTCCAATAAAATAGTATAGCAAAAAAAATCACATTCTCAGAAATTAGGCCATCTCTGGTGGGATTCGAACCCACGATTGTTGGATTACAAGTATTACGCGCTACGCATTGCGCTACAGAGACACAAGACAAAGAATGGATTAAAGATAAACACATGAATTAAAACAGATATTGTTAGAGTGTTTCTTAAATGCCAACGATGTACTCTTTAAGAAATTCAGTTATTTAGTCCGAAATTTTTCTTAGTAAAATCAAAAAGTACCTAAATAAACTTAAAACAAAAATACACAAGAGCAAGTCTGAACTAATTTCTAACAAATAATACTGATTTCGATCTAGAATTCAGTAAACACTCTTTGCTTCAATTGATAAATTAATATCTGAAATAAAAATAAGTGAGGCTTTGTCAAAAGAAAAGAATCAAATTATTAAAAAAAATGGCAGTTTTTTATGACAATAAAATGCAAAAAATAGGCTTAGAAACTGCGATGAAAAGAAATAGAAATTACCCCATAACTGGATAAAAAATGTATAGAACCTACTTTTTGTGAGTTGAGTTTGTGTGTTATAGAGTTTAATATAGTTTTAAAATAAAATCCAAAATCATAAGTTTAATATTTTGACAAATTTTCCACATTTTAAATATCTTTGACCTTATAGCGCCCCCCAGTAAATCTCATGGTGCGGCTCACGTGAAATAGTTGTCAGACATATGTGGCTTGGTGGAAGAAAAGGTTGAGTACTCCTGAACTAAGACCTTCTGAACCAATCGTTTCTAATCACATTTAATGGCAGCCAAACTCCTCCAATTCTTAGGTTTAAAGACCTGACAATTCTCATCTACTACATTTACCCATCGAAGTCTATGTCTTCTTCTAGTGTTACATGGCCTAGCCTAGTGATCTTCAAACTTATTCGATGCATGGAACCCTTCTTTCTTCTTCAATGGCTCAACAGCACTGGGTGGGCCCTAGCCTTCTCCAGAAGTTTTCTTCATGCATCTCTACTTTTGGCAACTATTTTCCAGTTTTTAACCTTTAAAATATTTAGGTCTTTTTCGACACAATCAATCCATCTTGATGGAGATCTGCCCCAAGGTCTATTTCCCATGGGTTTTGTCAAAAAGATTCCCTTGCAGCAAGGATCTACATTCATTCTAGCCACATGATCAGCCCATTTAAGTCTATGTAATTTGACAAATTTAATATCAGGCTGTTTGTAGGTTAAATCTTCTAAGTTAGATCTTCTTCTCCATGATCCATTCACTTGGATCGCACCAAGAGTACAGCGTAAGGTCTTTTTCTCAAAAATTCCCAAGCTTCCACATCACGTAAAGTCAATGGCCATGTCTCTGATGCATAATTCAGGACAGATCTTATAAGACTTTACTTTTGTAAAGAAGCCGATGATCAGCCTATTTAAGTCTCTGTAATTTGACAAATTTTATAATACCAGGTTGTTTGTAGGTTAATCTTCTAAGTTATATCTTCTTCTCCATGATCCATTCACTTGGATCCCACCAAGAGTGCAGCGTGAGGTCTTTTTCTCAAAAATTCCCAAGCTTCCTCATCACGTAAAGTCAATGGCCAAGTCTCAGATGCATAATTCAGGACAGATCTTATAAAACTTTTGTAAAGAAGCAATTTAGTTCTTAATTTGAGAAAATTGGATTTTAAACAGCTCTTCAAGGCATAAAAACATCTATTTACAGCATTGATTCTTTAATAAATTTCTGGGACCAGCTAATTTTGATTATTTATACACGGAACCCTTGATACGATGTTTTCGGAAAGCCCCTCCCTACGCACTTTGAGAAGAACATACCTTAAAATAATATTTTAAATAGATCAAAATGTTAAAGGTACTTTATGTAACAATTTTAAAAAAAAGCATTGTATTTGTTATTAAAAAAATTTAATGAATTTTTTGATATAATGTACCCACACATCGCTATAATTATTAATTTATAATTCAAAAATTATCTACCCGTGCATTATATTTAGTTACTGAGATGTGTACTAGCATTTTTTGCACAAACTTTTTAAGTCTAAATCTATCGAAATTATCTGCAGTTACATTTCATGTCCAGCATTTATAATTTGCTTTTATACTTCGCATTTGTTCCACTCACGTTGAAAAAGTTTTCACTTAAATACATTGTTAGGAATGTCATTAAAATGTTAATAGCTGTGTGAGAAATTGTGAGTCTTTTTTTATGAATTTGCAACTTAAAGTTTAAAAGTTGTTTTTGCTTAAATTTAGATTTTAACATCGAATTTGTCGATATGTCGATAAGTTGTTCCCTCTCCTTCATTGTAGGTGTTTTTTCTTCCACAAATGGAAAAAGGTGCATTTTCCATTTGAAAATTATTTAGTTTTGCAAAATATTGTACTAACAATTATAAAATTATTTCATGGAATCTAGTCTGATAAACTATCTAATAGGTAGTACATATAAAGAAAAAACATTTGATTATTCTTTTAATATATTGTGATAAAAGCTAAAATAGTATCACAAAATTAAGTTATGCATAAATAAAAAGATTTCAGTTATAGCGACCGGTAAAGCTTTTAGTTATTTGTGGTTACACAAACTTCTTAGAAAATGTGAATTTATTTCGTATACACATTTAAGATTTTCTTTTCCATTTTTTGTGACTCGTGAAACCCCAGGGTTTCATGGAACTCAGTTTAAAGGCCACTGGTCTAGCCGAAAATATTTCTTTTACACTGTTACTTTCGTTCATACCAATAACATGGTCAGCTTAATTGAGGCGGTTTATTTAAAGATAATGAACAACATCTGGCTTTATGAACGTACAGTATAATAGGCCATTTTCATTAAATCTGTTTTATTTTTCACTTCAGTGATAAAATAGTTTGTGGAAAGGATTTTTAAATGATCAGGTGGTCCCAAACTTTCTTAAACCAATACCAAATATTAAATCCGATATTTTATCAAGATCCATTTAAACAATAAAAAACAAATAAAAAGAATCATTTTTTTAAAAAAAAAATAGGTTTAAATTGGCCTCATACATTTATTAAAAACATTTATTTTATATTTATTACATATTAATAAATAATTACAATTAATTATGTATAAAATATTACGTAATTCTCAGATATATAATTCAATTTGAGACATAGCTAAATATACTTAGACGTTATATACTTTTTCTCATATAATTAATGATATAATTTGCCTTGGTATTTATTACTTTCAAATGTGAACAACTTAATTCTTGTAATTTGTATCAAAATTTGGTTTTTATTTGAATTATTGGCAGAAATCCAATCTATATTTTTTTTATGAATTAGAAGAAGAGGAAAGCTGTATTTTGTTGTGGATATTTTGTTTCAAAAGCCAACGTAAGCTGTAAGAGATTTATATATATATATATATATATATATATATATATATATATATATATATATATATATATATATATAATGCTAAAATTAATTCTAAAAATATATTTTCAAAAATATATATATTTGCTACTATATCTAAACTACAATATTATGAGAATTATAATAGTCTTGTCTCTAAACAACTAGAAATATGTTTTAAAAATAATGCCATGCTTTTGAAATAAATGAATAATTTGATACTTGTAAAAGTTTAATAATGGCTAAAAACTTACAAGAATTTACTACATACATAATGAAAGAAAAATCTTTTTATAGTAATTTACTTGTGAATGAGTGACTTAGAGTGAGAGTTATATTTGCGTCATACTATAAAACAACACGAGCGCTATTAGCGACGGAACTCTTAATTTTGAACTATGGTCAAGTGACGAGGAAGACATCTGAACTGGCACCCTACTCTCCTTACTACCATGCCCCACCAATGGAGAACATTAATAAAAGATACACATATTGTTAATTATTTTCTATGAGATAGGGCAGTTTAAATAATACTTCAGTAGCCTTTCGTTTAGTAAAAATATAATTTAGTATACATTTTACATGTAACGTAAAACATTATAGAACTAAGTAAATTGTAATATTTAAAAGTTTATTATAATTGAAATTCCTATAAAATTATTTGATTCATAAATTTATTGTTTTACTGAAAATGTGTCTCAGAACCACTCTTGGAAAAAAAGATAAATAGAAAAAAAAACTAAGAAAGGGGGCAAGTTTTCCGTATTTATAATATAGGGCCGAAAAGAGAAACCCGGTTTTTATTTTTACATTGATTACATGGAAGTATTATATTTACAAAGTGAGTATTTTCATTAAAAATTATCTATTATAAAAAAGTGTTCGCAGTTCTCTTTTCTATATTAGTTCTTTCTCTAACACAACAGTATATCCTTTGACAAAATTATGCAGAAAAAAAACCTATTAAGAATTGAGTTTTTATACATGAATGGTACGAGAATATTAATTTTGGGGACATTATTTCGAAACTAATAGTTTTATTTAAATTGGTATTTATTGTTTTAATCTTGCAATAAATTACTAAATAATTTAATATGGAAGAAACGAAGACCTGATTAAGAAATTGTAACATGTATATTTAAAATTATACTTTGAAAACTAAAGTTTAGCTTAATATTATAACAGCTGAAATTTAAATATATATGACTAAAAAAATTCAGATTCAAAATTTAAAAATACTTTCAACTCTTATTTATTAATATAAAATCAGCAAGTTTTGTTTAAGTCTGAATATTTTCAATATTTTTATCTGTCTTATTATTTTGATTAATTTTTCTATAATGAAAAAGATGCGGTTGCCTTGTTGTTTCGAGAGCGAAGTGGAAACGAAGATTACGTTGTTCTTTAAATAAATTTAAACACATTATGATTTTTCACATCTATGATAGAAACATCTAACTAAAATTCAAACTTACACTAAGATTTTTTTTAGGTAAAATTGAAAATTTTTTTAATACAGCTTTATTTTAATAATTTTTTTAAAATTATTTTTGTAAGAATTTTTTTTTAAGATTTTGTATTTTTTAAATTATATTTGTAATGAAATTTTTTTTGCTAAGAATTACAGATGAATTTCTTTGCTGAATTCCGTCATCTAAAATCTTTTTAAATGTCATAAAATCATAAGTAAAAAATAAGTTAATTGTAAAGTCCTTTGTAGTTTATTTAACATGTGTACTTGAATTAAAATTATATTTTACAAGCATATTATTAATTGTACTCTAATGATTAAAGTTAATGACAATGTAATGAAGTTTTTAAAGCTATTTTATTTTTTATTAATACTTCTTATTTATAACTTTCACCCAAAGATCAATATTTTAGGTTTTCAAATGAATCATAAATTATAATCAAAATCCAAATGAATAAATAAAAGCCAACAATGAAAATCTTACATAAACATATATAAACCTTATAAATTTCATTTCATATTATATACCAATATTGCATTGTATAAGGAAAAAAACGTATATAAAAAAATTAGAAATTTAATTATAATTAATTGAAATTTAAAAATATTTTAAATACAAGAATTGCCATCTTATTAGATTTTATCTGAGTTTCATGTATTAAAATCGTTTCTCCATTTCTTTGAAAATATTCATACAGTCTTTCTCACAAAATTTCTAATACAGATTCTAAATTTCTTTCATAATCTACCTTATTCGTATTCAGAGTTAGTATTTTTTTAAACTGATTTCTAACTATAACTTTTTGATGTAAAATGTTGATAACTAAAGAAATTATCTTTTGCTCTCTCTCACATATGTAATTTATCTAATCCCAAATTTATTATTCAATTATAAATTCTTCTTTGCGATCGAAATTGTTAAAAATATAATTTCTCCCCCAACTCAATATAAATAAACCTTACAGAATAATAAAATATAATTTTTTCACCCTTCTCAGCCTTTTTTCCCCTACTTAAAGACTCCAAGCCGCCCACTCATCCAAACTTTAATTTTTAGCCCTGCCCTTTTATTACGGAAGAAAAAGGAAGCGCGAAAGGATAAGGCAACCGCATCTTTCTCATCTCCATCCTCCTTATCAACCATTCTCCATCCGCAGATGATGATCCCTCAGCTTCATTATTTTCTACCAGCCATTGAATTACAGCCCCGTTTCCAAATTTACGCCCCAATGCCCTAATAAAAATGCCTTCTTTCGTCTGTTCCTGTAAGAAGAGGATATGGATCTACCCCTGCAACCACCTCCTACCCTTCCTTGCCTTCATTTTCGTTTTATATGTCACAATACATAGTTTCATTTGTAGCCTTATCGACCAAAAACAAAGGAAAAGGAAAGATTGGGAGATATGTGCACGTGTACCATGCCTGTGACGGAGAACTACGAATGTTTTTGATTAGAAGAGTCGTCCCTTATTAAATTTATTGGCTCGTATGCAGCAGGAAATGCACTTCAAGTATGGCCTTACTAAACATTAGTCGTATTCTTTCGAGAAACTGCGCTGTAGTGTTCCAATAAATTTCGTCTTACTGTTAGGTTATTATTATTATTGGCTATATTTTGTTTTGATTCAAATAAGTAGTTTGTGAATATTGTGAATTCGAGGAATATTTTACTCAAATAAAAGGTACCTTTTTCAAAGTGTTAATTACTTACTGTAAAATCCGACGTATGACGCGCTCTTTCAAAAAACACAACAAGTAATATTAAATAATTAATCAATTCCTAACTAAAACAACAAAGAAAATTTTATTTTAGCTACTTTTTATTAAATAGTTACAATCAATATAAATACGTATATACATATGACAGAATCAAAACATTAAGCGGTAATTAATTTTTATTAATTATCATTAAAGTATCGTACTGTCAACCAAAACAATCGTATATATAAAATTTCAGTTTAACTGAATGCTTTAAAACGTGAGAAAAAAAATCTTCAAGTTTTGATACAAGTCACCGAAATGGTTGCTAAGTCGCCAAAAATGATGCCAACGTGGCTGTATTTGTAATTCTTTAAATAATTAGTTTTAATCAATTAATTTTTATTAATTATAATTAAGTTATTGTATTGTCATCCAAAATGAGATCATGTACATAAAATTTCAGCTCAATTGAGCGCTTTAAAATGTATTTATTAACGATTGAAAATTGCACCAAGATAAAAAAATAAATAAACAAACAAACAAGCATATATATATAGAGAGAGTGAGTTAATTGTAGGAATTGAAAAAATAAGATCGAAATTCACGGGTGCGCGTTATACGACGGGTATAAAAGTGAGAACTTTAAAAATAAAAAAAAAGCTGAGCATAGAAAAAAAATTCTTCTTCTGTAGAAAAAGACTTCTACATATAACAAAATTATGTTTATTCAAAAGAAATAACACTCCTTATGAACTTAAAGGGTTGTAATCCTAGAAGTATACTATTTATTTCCATTCCTTGGAGTAATACTTCGAAAGAAAAAATGACTTCAAAACATAAGATCATTGCGTATGTATATTTTAGCTTTGTTCGTAAAAAAGGAGCTGCGCGTGTTATACGGAAAATACACCTAAAAATTTAAAAATATAACTTGAATGTATAGGTACGCGTTATACGACAGATTTACGGTATTTTTTTATTTTTATTAAGAATCTTAGTAATAAAATATTTAAAGAGATATTTAAGTAATTTATAGTTCATGAGATTCTCTAAATGAGTCAATAATCAAGTAAAAAAAATGTAACAGCATTTTTAATGAATAATTGGATAACTCGACTAACTTCATTTCCCATAAGTGAAAATATAAAACTTTTTCATTACTATTCATAGAATTATTATTTCACTATCTAAAACTTTCGTATATGAATTGACATCCTGTTAATATAATGATACATATTAACACTTCCAAGCGGAAATTATTTGAGTGTTCCACTTAAATAGGCCAATAGTCACCTGAGATTTGCTAGTCCTTGTTTAAAAAAAATGTCCGCTGTTCCTAAAATAATAGCAAATGAATTTTAATGCTATCAGTGTGGTAATGTAAAAGTGCAAAAACAAATTGCCATAAAAAATTATGACAAATTAAAATGTTTAAAATATACCTGAAAGGCAAAAGAAAAAATTTCAACTAACACAATCAATATTTCAAACCTAAGTAAAAGAAAACAGGAGAAAACGTAGAAACATTATATTATTATTTAATTAAACTTATCTCAATAAAGATTACTCAGTACATTTCAGTCTTCATTTTTATTTGGTTTATTCTTGATGAGAAGTATCAAGACCATATATAAAACTCAAATAAATTTTAGGATTAATCCAGTGCTTCTCAAATTTTCAAAACTTTCGACCCAGTTTTCAATCATAATTTTCATCGCGTCCCTCCTCGTACAATAACAATGTATTAAAATCAATAATAATATACTTTGACATAAAAGGGACCATACGACTTTAAGTAAAAACCGTATAAATGATCAAAATAAGTATTACATTTTGTATATAGTTTTATATTATATAACAAGTCCCATGACTTAACTGGTAATTACTAAACTTGATCTTAATTTAGTATTGATAAATTAATTATCAAATACATTATGCAATACTAATACATTGTGAAGTGCATTCTATCAGTGTAAATGTGTATTTTATTATTTTTTATGTTAAAATGTATTTTGTTTGCTTTCTCTTTCCATAAATTAATAATTTTTTTAAAAATTAATCTTTTCTTTTCGATATATTCACGCCCTTCACGAAGAGTTATCGCCCCCCACAAAGGGGGGTGTTTCACAGTTTGAGAAACACTGGATTAACCTAAGTATTTATATTTTTTCCATCAAATAAGAGATTTTTGAGTTATTTTTCATAAAAATAAAACCATTGACCTCTAAGCAGAAAAGTTGAGAATGCTTTCACTATGACCAATAAAGGATTATACAAATATATATTGGTATCAAAAAGTAGTTATTACATATACAGATTTCTGAGACATGAGTTGGAAATTTCTGGAAAATATGGCTTTATTGTTCTACTTCTGCAGGTAAGATTCGACCAATCTACTAGTCTATGCATAAGTTTCATGCTTAAAGTGAGTTAGATAAAAAAAAAATATCTCAAGAAGTAAGTCGACTAAGAAGAAGCGGTTATTGAGATAAAAGGGGATCCTCACAACTACTAATATCCTCCCTTCTTTCTTGAATTCCTCATTATATGTAAATTACTATGATTAGTAGTGCACACAAAAAATTTTAGGGGGTCCAGGGTTGAAAGTCTACCATTTTGGTATCATGCTCCAATACGCCGCCCACTATATTCTTTTGATTTTGTCTATTTTGGGGAACAAAAACAATATAAAATTAATTATTGAATAAATATTTAGTATTAATTGATAAAATTGATTATTAACAACAAACACATAATTTATGCATAGGATTATAACCAATCGAAAGAAAAATCAAGAGCTATGGGTTGGTCCGGTCCCCTAGAACACCCCTCTTGTGTGCGCCACTGACTATGACGCATCAACAGAGAGAAGAAAAAAACTGCTTCTTTTTTATGAGCTTTACTTTAATACAATACGAATTATACGCTAAATTCATCATAGCTATGGCTTAATTTTAAAAATTAAGTTACCATTATTGGTAAAAGTAAGCATTTGAAAAGCAGTCAGCTGCAATTTATTAAGAGCTCAAACAACAGCATCATGCGTGCGGTGGCTAATGAATTTCAAAGTAATAATAAATACCATAAAAACCGGCACTTTTTTAAAATAACACGTACTTTTTTAACACAAAAAATAAGATCGAAATTTCGAGGTGCGCGTTATATACCCCGGTTATAAAATTTATAACTTAAAAAAAATGAACAAAAAGATAGCATAATATGAATCAAACTTCTACATGTATTGAAATGCTGTTTATTTAAAAAAAAAATGACATACTTATGTACTTTAAGAGGATTGATTGTAGTTCCAAAAATGTATTATTTTTTTGAAAATTATGGAAAAATACCCCAAATAAATTATTTCAAAGAATAATAGTGTTGCACGCGTATATTTCAGGTTCCTTCGTAAAAAACGGGGATGTGTGTAATACAGTGAATATAGCTAAAAATTTTATTAAATGCAGCTTGAAAGTATAGGTGCGCGTTATAAACACCGGTACGCGTTATACGCCAGATTTCACGGTAATATAACAGCGTGACATTAATGGGGGTATTTATATAAATAAACTTGTTAGAATTTCTAGGTACTGCAAATCCTCTCCATACAAATACGTTATCCCACATTAGAAATCATATTTGTGGCTAATACATAATTTGTGGAACATGTTTTATCGTAATTACTCTAATTCGACGGAAAAGAGCATTTCAAATTGATTACTGGTATTTAAATGTTGAGCTAGAAGTAATACGTAGACCATTGCTATCGAATCTTGTAGTTTTGAGTCTCTTTCAAAGGACGAAAACAACACCGGAATAACTATGTAACTATTAACATCCATTCTACGTCAAGGGAAGATTTGTTTTTAACTTTCTTTTGTGTTATAACCGTCTTTCGAGACGGATAATAAGTGCGATAATAAGTAATTCGAACATGCGGCTTGAATAGAACATTGAGCTAATGAGCATCGTGGGATTTTGAAACAATGAAAAATTACTTTGAGTTGAAAGTGTCTACATACGAATTTGAAAAAATGCTTAAAAATTTAAAAATTTCCTCGTAACAAAAAGTGAAAATATTATTAGAATATAAATAGAAAGGTTATATACATATTTCGGGGAAAAAAGATAAGATGTATTAAAATCTCCCTAAAGAAAGTATTCATGAAATATTTTGAAATTTTTAAAAGCACTATATTGTTAACAGAAGTATGAGTTATAATGTTGCAAATTACTTGGAAGTTGAGGCATTTTTCTGTCTGAAAATGTGTTTCTTGTTTAGTTCAAGCTCTCGTACTTTTACCGAAGATAGCCTTAACATGCATTTAAAAGCAACATGAGACTGATGACAGAAGAGCTGGCACTCTAATTTTGAGATAGGATCGTGAGCAGAACGGCACCCTTTTCCACGACAATATGAGGATTTTTAGCCTCGACAGATTTCACGTGTACTAGCTTCAATACACAACGGGTCTTTAGAGGCATCAGATTTCAAACCCATCACTCTACTCAACTCTCAATCCGAATGCCATCTTCATCAGGACCCTTCGTCACAACGCAGCCACAAAAGTACAAAAACTTTAAGTATTGCAGAGCATGCACATGCTGGATTGAACAGTTAACTACAATATTCAACAAAAAACACACCATGGTTACTCCTAAAATGCAGGTCAATATAGGATAGGTCTGTTATGAAGTTTGGTCTTCGTCGTGAACCCTGTGGCTGGCGAGCTCAGAGTTAGTCTCAATGCCACTAAACACCCACCGTTTACAGGGGCACAGGGTTACCTACACAGTATATACTGTGTATGTACCGTTACAACCACTGTTACATACCCAGGGGCGTAGCTACCGCCGTATCAGCCGTATCAATGATACGGGACCCCAAGCAACAGAGGCCCTACAGTACCACTAACAGGGCTTTCTTTTCTAAAAAAGGGCCCCGAAGGAGCTTTGATGCGGGGCCCATTCATTATTAGCTAGACCAGTGGTCATATACACATAAAGGTATCTGATTACCCTAAAATCATGATTTTTTTCAAAAACTGACAAATTTTTCTCTTATGATTTTATTTTATAGGCCCCATCTTATTAGTCTTATAAAAGTACCAAGTTTTTTATTTCCATTCACTAGAAAAAAAAACTACAAGTGTTTTAGTAAAAGCTTTATACAAGATGTCAATCTTTAAAGTGAGTTTTACTCGAAATGTGTTTTTTGTATAAAAAGTTCAAACGGGGACGGCGATTGCTCAAAAAGTTTTGAAAATAATTTGCTGAAGTTTTTTGTGTATGATCTGCATAACAGTAGAAGTGTTTTGACTTTCAGATTTATCAATCACTGTTTTATTTCAAAATTTACAGTCCTTTATGTGAATATAATCACTGTTTTTTAAGGCAATTTCATATAACTAAGATACAGTGCTCTAGTTTTTATGAAAATTGAAATATCTCTTATCCTGAAGGTCATTCCAAACATGAATAACAAAGTAACACATCAAAATGGAAAAATTGAGAATTTGTTCATAAAATTTTTGTACAGAGAGGCCCCATTTATGAATTTTTTGTACATTTTCACCAGTTTTTCCCATATTTCGATTTTATTTCCCCATATCTCCATTTTTTTCAAAAAAAAGTTAGGAAAAAGTTAGTCGGATACCTTAAATCTGCCGAAGAGTCAAAGGCCTTCACTCTCGAAGGGCATGGAAATTTCGGGAGTGGATACCAGTTGAGGTGGTTTCCTCGTCAGGTGAGTGAGGTTCAAAACTACCACACACATCGCCACTAACCCTAGTGTTTCATTGAGGTGCACAATGTGAATAAACAATTAGTCAATCAATCACTATAAAATTAATAGAAATATCTGTAAGAGGAAAAGTTTTAAAAGGATCAAAAGCAATTGGTTCGTTTATGAAGGTTCTATTTCCACCTGGGTTTGGAATAGACCATTTGGGTGTCATCTTGGAAGCACGTCAATACGATCTTTAAGACAATTTATTTCTAGTGGTAAAAGTCTAACAACTATTTGTTCTAAATATCTGGTTGGTTTCAATTAAATCTTTTCAGGTTACACTGGATATTTTATCCACTTCACCAAATGATCGCGGTAGCCCAGTGGTCTTCAAACTGTGTTCCGCGGAGCCCTGGGGTTCCACAAGGCATACTCAGGGGTTCCACGAGTCATAATAAAAAAATCAAGAAAAAATAAAAAAAATTTGCAAAATGGATTCACATTCTCTATGAAGTTTGTATAGTTATGAGTATCTAAAGCTCATCTCCCCCTATTCCTTAAAATTGAAAATTTTATTCATATATTATAACTTTATTTTGCATCACTTTTCAAACTTTTACTATAATGTAATAAAATAATATTAAAAAATTCTCTTTTTATCTTTATATATACTTCCTACTAAATTGTGAATATTATTGACTGTTTGTTTACTATCTCGGGCTCCAAGAGATAATTTTATACTCGTTAGTTAGCGCAATGTCTTGCAAAACTATATAGTTTTCTAACGGAAAAAGCACCTTTTTGCATTTGTGGAAAAACATCTATAATGAAGCAGAGGAAGCAACTTATCAACATATCAACAGATTCGATGTTAAAATTTAAGCAAGAACAGCATATAAATTTTAGGTTGAAAATTATCATGCAAAAAGTACGCGGGGTTTCTCACACAGATATAAACATTTAAATGCCATTCAGAACATAGTGTTCAAGTGAAATATATTTCTCTACGTAATTGGCTACAAAAACAAAATATTAAAAAAAATTAAACTCAGAATTTATAATGCAATTGCATTTAATCTCAATTCACCTAGATTTCGACAGTTTGTATGAAAAAAAAGCAAGCACACATATCCCAGTTACTAAATATAATATATGGATAGGTGACACTTGGATCACAAACATTGTTAATGAGTAAATTATGTTAAAAAAGATTAGAATTTTTTAATAATGAATGCACAATGCGTTTTTAATTGCCTTTACATAAAGTGCCTATAGCATGTTGATTTACTTTAAATATTATTTTGAGATAAAGTTTTCAAAGTGTGTGTATGGAATGGGGATCCGTGAGTTGAAAAAGTTTGAAGACCACTGCAGTAGCCAAATAGATATGGTTCCGAGCTCGTGACTGAGTTCGAGTCTAGTCCCACTGAAGACACACAGTATAAAGGGGCTGATGCACGTTAAATCTGACGCGGATCAAACGTCCTCCCGTTAGCATTGCATAATAGTTTGGAGAGGGTGCCAGATAAAATGTCGTCCTCTTCAGTTGATCATGGTTCTAAATTGTGTGGTCCGCCGCCATTAGCTCTCGCGTTTCTGTATAGTGCGACGTTAATAAATACTCGCTCCACATTACCAACTTCAACTGATTTGTGCGTCATAAAATATTGGTAATTTTATGTTGATTATCCGGGATATTCCGATCAAAACCTCTTTAGCAAGTTTTACATCAGCTTCTGACGATAGACAAGTCATCTCTCCGTTCAGAGAAGAGTAATCTAGTTTATTTAATATACACCAGTTTCATGAATCTCATGAATGAATATAATTGGAGTGAGTGGAGTCAATTCTTCTACATCGTCTAATACATAAGTCATTGGTCAGAAGTTTATCGTATTTTCCCTCTCCCTTAGGCTGACAATTCATCGTTTTCAAGAGATGTTCTCGACTAAGACTGTACGAAGAATCCGTTACGAAACTCTGATCAGCCACACCACCAGGGAGTGGAAGCATGAATAAGTTTTCATTGTTTTGTCCCTGGTAAGTTAATTCCAGTTGATATTTCTGAACAAATTACTTGTCCTTACGAAATTTTTTCCATTTTCAGAGAAGATGACTTGGAGTTAGCCTTGATGAGCAGTTAACCGTTTTAATTGCCTGCAGGAAATTTTAAATTACAAGAAAGGCGTTAGCTCTAAGTGGATGACGCTACAAATTATAAATACAATTATATTGCAATAATCCAAGGAAACTGCGGATTGCTTCACTCGGTCATCTGGTAGAGGAATTATTGGTACTTCAACAAACTTCCCATCATATGTATTTTATACATTTCCAGACAAATTGTCGTATCAATTTCTTGTTTGTTACAAGTAACACCAAGAAGCAATAAAAATGACACCGGTTCCTCTTCGGAAATAATACTGGATTCAATTGGTAACCCGGATGTTATGATGCACCGATATGTGGCATCCCTCTGAAAAAACGATCCTCGAGGGGAAATGTAATGAGTTCGAAAATATTATTGAGATATATTTGTAAATAACAAATACTAATACAAATGCCAATTGCTTCTGCAAACCAAGTTAAAGCTTTAAATATCCAAAAGCATTCCGCAAAGTGTGTGTGTTGTGAAGACATTATAAATTCTACATTTAAGTGACTCATTTTTCATGCTGTTCCTAAGAAATTTCTCCACAAACGGGAGTTTCACAGAAAGCACAATTGAGAAATGGAAATTTTTTTTTATCTCTTCTTAAAATTAGTGTCAGTATTCTAACTGTTTATCTCCAAAAACTTGAAGATATAAATTAAACATTTATCTTCTGAATCAAGGAAAACTTCTTTTGGGATAATCTTCCTTACAGTGTACGCTCAGCATGATTTCTTTCAAATGTACCGTAAAATCCGACGTATAACGTGAACCGCCGTACAACGCACATCTGTACTTTCAAGCTGCAATTTTTAATTGTTAGGTATATTCGCCATATTACGCGCACCCCCTTTTTTACGATGATACCTGAAAGGTACGTGCACACTACCCTTACGCTTTGAAATAATTTATGCGAGGTATTGTTCCAAGCTTTGAAAAAAAAACCGTACACGTCTGTTGCTACAACATTTTAAGTTCATGAAGAATGTCATTTCTTTTAAACAAACAGTATTTCGATCTATGTAAAAATCCAATCTTTTCCTATGCTCACCTCCCTTTTTTTAAACTCTCATTTTTATGCCCGGCGTATATGAAGGTGCACCTTAAGTTTCAATCTTGTTTTCTGTGTTAAAAGTGCGCGTTACACGCCGGATTTTACGGTACTCAAATTTCATGAAATTCCACTTTCCTATTTTGCTACACAGTATTGACACAGTCAGTGGTCACGATTGCCGAGCGGTCAAGGTATCGGATCGTGGCTGGCCTTGTCACGTGTTCCAGCCCAGTACCACTAAAGACCCTCCGTGTAGGGAAGCGATGCACGTTAAATCCATCGTGAGCTCAAACGTCCTCCATTGAACGTTGGTCTGGTGTGATAGTTAGAAGAGGAGGGTGTCGTCCATGTCACTTGATCATGGTTCGAAATTACGTGGTCCGTCGCCGAAAGCCCTCGTGTAGCTGAACAGTGCGACGTTAATATTCACTCACTCACTCACTTAACACATTCAGTAAATCCTGCAAATACTAAAATTATTTTTCTCCAAAGAAAGGTGTCAGAAATATTCCCAGAATAATCAGTATTCGTGGTACAAAATATGGACTGTCTCTTTTTTCCTTTCTATAACGTCTGAATCAAAGAATATATCTAATTTTTGCCATTTTTAATAGAGCATCGCAACTATTGAGGTCCTCGCCATCACTTAGTTCTTTCCACTTCTTCGGTACTACACCCCTTCCGATGTAAATTCCCAGTATCCATACATCCTAGAAGGAAGTTGTGACTTTTGTTAACAAATTTCTCGTTCTCGATCACAGAAAAGTTTCCCAGTCCTCATTTTTCTTGATCCAAAATACAGCATTTACAGAATTTTACAAATAGTAGGACGATATATTTTTCATATATTAGCCAATCTTTTTTGTTCATTTAGCTAATCCACCATTTATGTTATGTTTTGACTTCTTAACATGGAATTGTCATAAATTTTGTGGGTATTATTCTACAACAAGCTTGGACCTAGCAGGAAAGTCGTCTTTCCTGAGTAAATGCAAGCAGCATAAGCTAACTGACTTGGTTCATGAAACTCCCTAAGGAAGAAGAATATTTATAGGAGTTTCTGCCTGGAAATATGTATCTAAGGCTGACAATATGTCTTAAATCATTTAAATGTTGTCATCATTTTTCAAAACGATGAACAATCTTGGAAGATATTTCTAAATTTAAAGAAACCTTAGTCTTTTCAACATTTCTAAAGTAATAACTGGGGAAAGAAGATCATCCGCCAATCCCATTGAGACAAAAATTTGTATGCACAGTGATACTTTTTGCTGTGTCATTGGAGAAATTCCTCCTAAAATTCTTTAAAGTTTCAACACAAATAAAGTTTTTTTTCTCTCCATATTAATATTCCAAAGCAAAATTTTTTCTCCTTAACGCACTCTTGACTACTTTATTTTTAAAAATAATATCTAATAATTCGAATTCTGAATAACTGAATATGCTGAATAGCTGCTTTGCAGCGATAATGTTGGGAAGATTATCAGCATTATTTACGCCAGCAGCACAATTGTCCATTTAGATATATTTAATAGCTTATAGTTATTAACTTGAAATAATCTGGAGCGTGCTTTAAACGAAATTCAATCGTAGCTCTCTAAAAAGATAGTCTGAAAATCACTCTTCAAGGATGAATTAATAGAAGTAAAAATTTTACTCTTGAGTTCAATAATATTCAAACCTTTGTCCAAAATATCATTAATCGCCTAATGATTTTCTTTTCCCCGTGCTAATTCATTAAAAGCAGGCCTATAAGGCAGGATTGAATTTTGTTCAAGTATAGCCCTATGTGGTAGCACAAATGCTCATTTCCAGATCATTCTACTATTGAGACAACTTCTGTAATCTTTTCACCTAATCAGTCTTCAAATATGGTTTCGTTAACTTAGCTTCGTTAATTATTTGTTGGCTGAAGAGCCATCATGGGTTACGAAGTCTTTTTTCTGCAAGAATTCAACAAATGGATAATGGAGGATATCCTTAAATCCATGAGAGACTTACCTTGCAACATCAACTTTCATTCTTTCTGACGGTAAGCATGAAATGTTCTTTTTTTTTGTTTCCTCTATTTCTTGTCTACTCTGAGTTACAAATCAGAAATACATGAATTGTTCAAAAGCAGAGAAAAGATTAAGTTATTACGTCTTTTTAACAAATCTATCGGTTTTTCGAAATAACTGTCCCTTCTATGTATCAATAGATACCAATCTAGATGGTAGGCTTTTGAGTCTTTCCACGTACAACACTCTCGCAGTTTTGTCCGTGAAGTTTGGGACACCGAATGAGCAGACATTGTAATAAAAATAACTGTTTGTTTATCAATTCATTATCAAGCAAGTTTATAAATCGAGGTAGTAGTCAAATTAAATGGCTGCCTTAAATTCCTAAATAATTAAGCACTTAACTGAATGTGATCCGATGGAACAGCACTCGTCAGTTCTCGCCCGTGTCAACTGGATATTCTGGTCTAAAGCTTCTTTTCAAGTATATATATCAAGTATACCTTCCGATAATCACTTTGAAAATCTCAATACAATATCAGCCTAACGACTAATTCTTATACTTACTTTGCAAGGAATAAAATAACACTCAAATTTGCATAAAACCAAGTTCTCTCTTGGGAAGGTGTTTTTAAACTCAAACAACAGTTAACTCATTCAGGAACATGATCGCATATATGGGATTCCGCGTTTTCTCTTCATGGCCCATGATTGATTTCGCTTTCGCCGTCCTGAGGCCCATGATCACACCGGTGTGATCCGAATTTCGAACGTTGAAATTTGAAATTATTATAAATTATAATTTTTGGCATATTTTAATACAGTAATGATTTTATATGAATTTTTAAATGAAGGTGAGCTTAACAGGAGAAATCGCCCGGTCTTGTACGGGTTAATAAAGTATTTTTCCCCAAAAGGATTAGTGAAAGGGCACGAATAAGACTCGTTACGGTATCTGTATCAATCAAGATATATATCTCATTTTTTAGAATTTTCATAACTTAAAGTATCACATGTATTAAACGTATTTGTTGAAGAAGTCTCACGTTCCATTTTTTAATTTTGCTGAAAAAGAATTTATGATGATTAACTATATCTTATAAGAAATTTTTTTTCATTGAAAACTTGTAATTCAACGTGTTAGTTGTCAATATTACTGACATGAATTTAACATTTTCTATTCTCCAAAATTTCTATTTTCCAAAAAGTCTATAACAGCTTTCTTCACCCATTGCCTCATAATTGGTAATAGTAGCTGCCTATTTGGAAACACAACTTCGTTGTAATTCTGCCTCAAGTACATCTCTAGTGAATTTTTTTAAGAAGGCGACAATCTAAAAATAAGAACTGAAATGAACAGAATATATTTTGAGCCCTATATTTCAGGAAACTTCCCGTTTTCTACCATTCTAACTTAAACGGCATTCATGAGTGTTATATATAACTGCATTTGTTTTCTCAACGTTTGGGATGTCTAAAAAAGCATGTCTATTTGTATGTGCTGCTTCAGAATAAAATGCTATTGGTAAGAGCTGTGTCGCTGCATACTTCATTTTCAGTGATTTTTCCGGTTAAACAAGAATCGGCTAGATTTAATAATCCTGCGGAAATTCTACTGAAATACACATAAAACTGAACCATTCCTCGAATAAAAGCTGTAATTTTTTTCTTCTTCGAAAATGGCTAATGATCATTTCCAATTTTTCGTTTGTTCTACAATATCACTTTTCTCTTATTACAATCAAGTTGGGGGAACTTCACTGTGTTATACAGAATAAATAAATGCTGACCTATGCTCAAGGAGCACTTGTTATAATTTTGCGTGGGGGAAAAGCAGCCAACAACTCGAATAATAACAAGTTTATTAATGATCGAGGACGAACAAAGGACTACACGAAGACAAATTGACGTATATACACAAAGAAATGTTAAAACAGATCATTTGTAGTAAAAGAAAAACACACTCGTCATAAACGAGCTTTATAGCGGTCCAGAAACGGCTTTTAAGAACACTTCCACAAGCAGGAAAAGGCAGATAAAGTCTTTCTGTCTCTGGAAAGACAACGCATAAGCAGAATCTGGACTCAACTGACTCAACCATTGTCTAAAATGTCTCTTCTTGTGGAAATTTCCTGAAGGGTCAATTCCAGTGGCTTCTCGAAGGTTCCTTGGCAATATAATTTTAAGCCAAGAACAAAAAAAATCATCAGTATAATGAACTTGCTCGCATCTTCAAGGGTTGCTTTCGAACGCCCTCCCGTTGGTATGGAAGTTAGGAAAGGGGGTGCCAACTCGTATGTCATCCTTGTCACTTGACCATCGTTCAAAATTTCGGGGTCCGTCACCAAAAGCCCTCGAGTATCTGAATAGTATGACGTTAATTTCTTCACTCATTACCATTATCAGATACAAGTCATGCTGGGAAGAGCACATTTCCCGTGTAAAACTCTTTTTCCGACAAGCGGTGTATCATTACAGAAAAACAAACATACTAGGTGTATTTCACATTGAACCTTTGCTTTAACCGAAATGAGTTAAGCACTTTGTACTTAAAAAATTACCCCGCGCATAAATTTCTTTTTAAAAGGAAATGTAATTTCTTTTCTTCGATCTTAGCATGCAGCCATCTTGACGCTGATACACTGAGCTACTTCCCTTTGAAGTGACCATAATTGTTTAGAAATTAAATTAATTAAATTTAGAATTTCAAGAACAATCTCTCATATTTGTGTTCTCATTAGAGATCCAATTGCAATAATTTTTCCAACATTGGACATAGTATTTTTCCACATGCTTTGGGAAATCATCTCTTAAGTCTACAAAGATTACATTTGAATTTATCAAATTAATTATTTTCTAAAAACATTTAAAACACTAGAACACTTTAAAAACGAAATATTTAGAAACCATGCTAGAATTAATTAACACAAATCTATCTTACAATATTTTCATAATTGATATTTTTCTTAATTATTGAAAATTTTTCTACTGTACTTAAAGCATTCAACAATAAATGAGCTTTTAAGCAATGAAGCTTATCTACATCATTTAAAGACTCATTTTTGGTAATCGCTCATCTCATCAGAAAAGTTTTGAATGGAAAGACTTGGTAAAATCTAATCTTAATGTATTCTTTAGAATTTGACTCATTCTTTGAATATTAAGAACTGAGTTTAATATTTGAAGAGTTTGACTTTGAAACACGAGTTTTCAAGCATTTCGATGAACACGCGCTTGTTTTAAATTCCCACTGAATAACTAATCTCTGTACTCTTTGGAATACTTGAGTACCTCATCCATGCCGTGCGCAACACATATTTTCATACTTACCCTATTTCTTTGTTACATCAGCCAATTACGATTATTTATTCATGTTAAGAACAGTCAGTAGGGTAGACCCCTTTTAAAAATCGATTTTGAGATTTTGATATTTCTATAAACCCCTAATCGGGAGCTTTCCATTGATATAACATACAAGCCATTATATGAATTAGAAGTACTTTAAAATGATTTTTAAAAAATAATCAGCTTATGAACCACGCCCATTTGACAGATAGAAATGCAAACATTGTCTTTTTAAATCTGAAGCAAAGTTGCAAAGCCTCAATTTATTTTTATTAATACGCATTAGATACCTGTATAGTAACTGTAAATTTAACTGTGCTAGATATGCAAAAAAAATTGTGCCAAATTTGGAAGCATGTATTTTAATTTGAATGCTATATTTAATATTTAGTGATTTTAACTAAATTTAAACCTGTTCTTCACTTTAAATTTAGTTTAAATAATTAGTAATAATAACTAATTAAAACTTTAAAAGACTTAGAAAAACGCTAAAAATATTTTAAAAATACTTGAAGTTACAATTATGTGATGTTTAAGAAAAATTTGGATTAAATTTAATACAAAGGTAAGATTTTTTTTATAAAAATTTCTGTTTTCAAAAACTTATTTTTTTAAAATTCTGTAAATTTACTGTATGCATGTTAAAAATTTATATTTTTAAAATTGTGTAAATTTACTGTGTATGTCTCTTAAATGCAATTGTGTATACTGAAGTGACATTTTTGAAATATTCTTAAAACATTTAAATAAAGGGTGTTTTTTTAGAGGTATAGAACTTTAAATTGCAATAAAGCAGCGATGTATTATTCGATTGACATGAATATTTTTTATTCGAAAGATAATCTTGTGGCATTACAGTTTAAATATGATTTCTGGCATAGGACTGCCACGGCTGGCTCGGATGTAGTCCAATCTGGACGTCCAATTTTCGATGACTTTTTCGAACATTTGTGGCTGTATATCGGCAATAACACGGCAAATGTTGTCTTCCAAATGGTCAAGCGTTTGTGGCTTATCCGCATAGACAAATGACTTTACATAGCCCCACTGAAAATAGTCTAGCGGTGTTAAATCACAAGATCTTGGAGGCCAATTCACAGGTCCAAAACGTGAAACTAGGCGGTCACCAAACGTGTCTTTCAATAAATCGATTGTGGCACGAGCTGTGTGACATGTTGCGCCGTCTTGTTGGAACCACAGCTCCTGGACATCATGATTGTTCAATTCAGGAATGAAAAAGTTAGTAATCATGGCTCTATACCGATCACTATTGACTGTAACGTTGTGGCCTTCATCGTTTTTGAAGAAGGATTCCACCAGCCCATAAAGCGCACCAAACAGTCAGTTTTTCTGGATGTAACGGTGTTTCGACATACCCTTGTGGATTAGCTTCACTCCAAATGCGGCAGTTTTGTTTGTTTACGTAGCCATTCAACCATAAGTGCGCTTCATCGCTAAACAAAATTCGCTTATGAAAATCGGGAACAACGGCAATCTCGTTTTGGGCCCATTCGACGAATCTACGCCTTGCTTGATGATCGTTTTGATGAATTGCCAAACCAAACTGAGAATAAATCACTTGACAGCTGTTAAATCGGTCGCCATCTTGGAAAGTAATGCCAACTTAAACTTCTATACCTGGAAAAACCACTCTTTATAAAGCAGTTATAAAAAATTACAATTTTTAATAAATTCATAATAATAATTGTTCTGTGAACTAAAAGTTTGTCTTTGAAAAAACTAATTATTATATTTTTAAAAAATTCACTTCAGTATAAATATAATGTCTAATTAATATAAATAAAAATTTGAGTCTTTATATTTAATAGTTTCTGAGAAAAAGGTGTGAGATGATACATTAAATGCCATGTTTGTTGTCTTTGCGAGAAGCTTGTTACATACATAAAAATACAAAAATTTCATGTTTAAGAACATAGAAACATTTTTATTTTGTCTGTTTTAGAAATCATTTGTACAGTTTAAAGTAACTTTTGAAGTTTTAAACTTAGAAACTGTCTGCAACAACAAGACCTAATGATAATGTTTCGAAAACCTAACGAAAACTTAAGAAACGTCGTATAATCAGGTATTTTTAAATACCATCTCAAATTCACACTAAAACCATACTGATATATTTTCACATTATATTTATGATGCTTTCTGTTCAAATTTGATATCTGTAAAATTGATTCAGTATTTGAGAAAATTTTGATGTTTTCTCGTTAAAAAAAACTGAAAAATGCTGTTCTGGGCAATTTAAGACTTTATTGTTTACTATTTTATGCAAAATAAATTGCAAAGATGCTAATGTTTAATAAAATGCGTCAAATGCATGCTGTAATTCATGATTTTTGTTATAAAATGGCACTTTATAGTAAAAATTCAATTTTTTCAAAAATGATGTTTTTAAAACTGTATTCATCTTTTTCTCAGAATATAAGGTATAAATGTACATAAAATTTTTCCCTCATGTTACTGATATGTAACTATATATATATTACTTTGAGTTTTTTGAAGAGTTTCCCAAAATATTAGACTGGAGTCCAAAAACGTGACAAAAATGTCAATTTCTTTAAAAATTCAAAGTGATATTTTTATGTTACATGTTTTTGAGAAAACTATATTGTTTATTTATTATTTAGACAAGTTTTTAAGCTTTAATATTCAAAGGTTTTTCAATAATAGCTAACTAATTATAACTCAGATGTGTAATGCTTTTTGTCGTTGCAAGACGCTTGTTGCATGCCTAAAAATACAAAAATTTCATGTTTAAAAACATAAAAACAGTTTTATTTTTGACTTTTTTTAAAATCTTTTGTACAGTTTAGAGAAAATTTTGAAACTTTTAGAAATTGTGTTTGCATGGAAAGTTACAAATCCATAGTTAAATTTTTCTAACGTCGTAAAATCACATATTCCCAAATCATGACTTTTACATATTGATACATGTTTAAATTATATTTAAGATGTTATAAGGTCAAATTTGACATTTGTAATGTATTAAAGCTAAAAATTCTTCACAGATTGTTACATAATTTGTGAAAATTGATGCAAAATGCTAAAAAGATCTCGTTGAACAAAACCTGAAAATTACTATATATGTATTTTCTGAACATTTTAAGGCTTTTTGTTTCCTATTTTATGTTTAAAAAATTAGGAAGATACTAATGTTTAATAAAATAGGGCAAATACATGTTATAATTCATTATTTTTGTAATTAAGTGCCTTTTTAGACTTAAAATGCAATTATCTTAGAATGATTGTTTTCAAACTATGTGTACCTTTTTCAAATAATCTAAAAAAATCAATATACTTGCAATTTTTACTGCACATAAATAATATGTAACTATATATAATAGAGCTACTTTCTTAGAGATTTTCCCAAAATATTTTGCTCAGAAGCAGTTATCGTAAAAAAATGACAATTTTCACAAATTTCAAAGCGATACTTTTACGATGAATTTTTTTGAAAAAAGTAAACAATATATTTGAAACATTTTACTGTTATTTAAATAAAAAAGCCTAATTATTATACAGCCAAAATTTGAAGTTTTTATATTCAACAATTTCTGAGAAACAGGTTTCTAAAATGGCTCAATTTAACATTGTCGGTATAGGCCCTACCGACTACTTTTAACGGGTGTGACTTTCTGACTGTTATCATTGAAATAAGATCCATTTTTACGTCTTGTTAACTAGTGTATTTCATCATTATTGACAAGCAATGACTTTTCACTCCAGAAATTCTTTTTTATATTACGTCACATTGAAAACATAATACTAAGAAGAGTAAGGAGAGTTGAGAAATAATTCTCAATTCCTTATCAACCATTTGCAACAGGGGTCTTCTGAAACAGGTTACAGCAGTGTTTCTCAAAGTGTGGGGTGCCCCCCCTGGGGGGGCGCGAGCGTATCGAAAATTTAAAGATTTTTTTAAAAAATAACCAGAAAGAGAAGTAAAACAAAATGCTTTCTTCCATAATAAAAAAAAATACACACAACAACACTGACATAATTTATGTTTATTATCTGGCTTTTTTCCGTCATCAAATAGCTATCTTTGATCCCAAAATCAAATTAAAGAAAAAAAATTGCTGTATTTCCTCAATGAGAGAATTTTTTATTACGTTTTTTAACATAAAATATTACTTGTTAAAAAAAAAAACGAAACCCAGACCCTGAGAAAATTCTAAGAAGATAAACAATTCACCACTGTAATTATTATTGAAATACTGTACATTAGTCGTAGAAAAAGAAAAGGAAGTCATGATTCACTTTTCAGCCAGGCTGCATAGTACGTTTGCTAATCATTTGATTGACCTTCAATCTTATGGTATGGTTATTATCAATATTAGTTCCCTCCCATCTTTTATGCGTTTGCTTTTCGCTTAGGGAAATTGTAAATAATTGAGTTTTGCGATATTTGGAAAAGAATTGATTGGTTTAACATTTCTGTAGGATAATTGAAAAGTGTCTGATTTGCGTCCTTTATTATGGTCTTGTACTTTTGAATCATTTTGGTTCAGTTTTATTGGGTTTTTTCTCAAATCATCAAAGAAAAATTGAAAATTCCTTGAAAGCCGGTAAGTATACTTTCTCTTAATTAAATTATTCACTGGGATTCCGATTTGTATCGTGTAGAGTAAAAATAATTATAAACAAATGATTGGTATGACTGAGTCCCCCCGCACTACCATTAATGTTAGTATCGAGTACGCGCCTGCTCCCGGGTTAAAACATTTTGAAGTCTTCTCGCTTTAAATGTTAAAAAGTAACACAATTATTCTTCATCGAAATTTTATATTCTTTTTCATAATTTAACATTAATTCTAAATGCTAATTGTGTGAGGTTTAAAATTACAGTTCTTTTAAACAGTTATTTACAATTATAGCATTTATCTATAAAAAAAAATCATTTTACATTTTTGCATACAATGTCGTGCACATAGTTTTACTCTCCTTACAGTTCAGTTATTATATCAAGAATAATGTTTTATTTTTTAAAAAATGAATTCGTGCGAAGAGTCGGTGTTTCAGCCAATATACGTTTGATGTATCAGTACTGAAGAAGGTATTTTATAAATAATTTCTTAGTACTGAATTTGGCCGTGGTAGCCGAGTGGTATAGGTATCGGATCGTGGCTTGCCTTGTCACGAGTTCGAGCCCAGTACCACTAAAGACCCGCCGTGTAGGGCAGCGATGCACGTTAAATCTGCTGAGAGTTGAAACGTTTTCCCGTTGGTGTGGTGTGGTAGTTAGGAGAGAGGGGTGCCAGCTCAGGTGTCATCCACGTCACTTGACCATGGTTCAAAATTACGTGGTCCGTCGTCAAAAGCCCTCGTGCAGCTGAACAGTGCGACGTTAATATTCAATCAATCAATATTATTACTAAATTAAGAACAAGTTTAATAATTATTAGGGACTTCTACGGGCTTGTCTTGTAGAGGAAAGTTTTTCAAAGGAAGGTTTAATATCAGAATTTGACACTTAAAGAGTTATTTTTCTATATTTAGCTGAGATCTATATTTTGTCTTCAAGGCATCCACTGCAGAAAATCCGGTTTGAAAAAGGTAGGATGTTGAAAATGGTAATAGTATACGAAGTGCTTTTGTTTTCAGTACAGATAATTCCTCATCCACCTCTACTCCAAATTCAAAGAACGATTTATTACAAAATTGCCTTTTAATTTTTCACTGGATGGGAAATCTATGAAGATTTCTTCTTCGGAAGTTGAGAGCCCTTCTGGAGTATCTTGAAATAGATCCCTAATCCATTCGTAACTTGCTACCAAGCTGTCCTCATCCAGAAAATACTTTTTAAAATTCTTTGCCAACATAGCTAAATGATTTTACATGTTTTAAAAACAACTTTCACATGTTGTTCTACAGATTTGTAAGTTTTAACACATATCGAGCTGGGGCTTTTTTTCCATCATTTACTTCAGTAGTGGTAAATCCAAAATTTAAGTATTTTTGAGAAGATCGCCTTGATTTAATTTTCGGAACCATGCTCGTTCGTCTGTGTACTTGTTGATTCTTTATTATGATCGAATGTTTGCTTACGACTTAAAAATGTATGTATGATATTGTTTTAATCTACTGCCGTAAATACTTAATTACCGTGAATTACAATTAACGTGCTAATTAAAAAATGTACATTCAAGGTAGATTCGGTAGCTATAGAAGTATCGAGTCGTCCAAAACTGACCGGAATTGTACCAGGAAAAACATTTTTACATGTTTTGCGCAGACGTCCGATAGGTTGCCCAAACTCACGCAAACGTACCCTATAATGCCAGATGTGATGGATATGATAGAGAGCGACATTGACTAGACTATTTTTCTAATGACATTTGTACTTTGAGAAATGAATATGCTGAAGGAAATAAATTTTTAATTAAATACATCATTTGCGATCTGTTCCAATTTAAAAATTAGAGAAAGAAAATAACATAATTCTAAGTAATATATATTTTAAGTAATTTTCTTAATATATATATTACTTAAAAGTTACATATACACAAAATTTAATATACTTATCGTATTAATTTGTACGGTTTATAATTAAGATCGTATTGTAACTTTAGCGTCTCTCTCTCAAAGTGCATTTTTATTGCAGTAAATACATTATTGTTGTACAGGGGGGAGAGACAAAAATTATGATTGAAAATTGGGTCGCCAGTATTGAAAGTTTGAGAAACACTGCTTTTAATGTATGAGTGGTGCACAGAGTATTTTATGACTAATTAATTAATACTAAATTAAGAACAAGTTTAATAATTATTAGCTACTTCCATGGGCTTGTCTTACAGAGCAAAGTTTTTGAAAGGAGTTTTAAGATAAGAAATTGACCCTCTGAGTTCATTTTCTATATTTAGCTGATATCTATATTTTGTCTTCTAAGCAACCACCGCATTTTGTAATATGTTCCAATTTAAAAATCAGAGAAAGGAAAAATAACTTAGTAATTATCCTATTACTTAACTTTTTTTGCTTAAAAGTAACATATACAAAATTTAATACTTATGTCATGAATTTGTACGGTTTATAATAAATATTGTTGCTTTATCGTAAAAGTGCATTATTATTGCGTTTAGTAAATTATTATGTATAGGGGGGGCGCGATAAAAATTGTGATTGAAAAGGGGGCGCCAGTATTGAAAGTTTGAGAAGCACTGGGTTACAGCGTAGAGGATGCAAGTGTGGTTCAATCTCGTCCCAGACATATTTGATTGGTAAGAAATAAAGGGTAAAGTAAGAGAGAGGGTTACGAATACCAGAATACGAATACCACGTCACCAGCAACTATTCGACAGGTAATGGCTTTGAACGATAGGAGCATTTCAAGATTCCTCACTTCTATACAGGGTGTTCCAAGGTCTTTGGGTCAAATTTTAAGGGGAGGTAGGGGACATCACAAAGATTTAGATTTGAATAGCAATCCATGGTCACGAAAACGTCTTCGTTCGGCGCTAAGTGACGTTGTTCACAAGAGCATTGGAGGAAACAGACCTCCATTTCAGCTGCCATTGCTCGCAGAAGAGTATGGAACAGTTTTAAGAACACCTAGCAGGCAGGAATGTATTTGATTTATGGACTAGCAGAAGGAAATTCACAAGCAGCAGAAAGAATGTATCGTGAGAGGTCCCCTCAGAGAGATGCATCAGACAACCGGATGTTTACCAATTTGTATCACAGTTAGTGAGTGTATTCTTTGAAGATGGTATCAGTGTAATGGTTTGACTTTACGTTGCAAAACACGAGGAACAAAATTTCGAGATCCTCCTATGGCAGCAGCGACGGCTCGCACGGCTGGTACTTGGATTCCTTCGCGAACGGTATAAACACATTTTGTTTTATACTGGCAGTTCAAGTCATACACCCCCTCACCACCACTTCTCACTATATCTATTATCTCGTAATAATCCATATTCACACAAACTGTGATGCAAATTAGAAAACTATCAAACTATTGGAGATCCCTCTGTGGGTACCTCTCGTGATACAATCTTTCTGTTGCTCGTGCACTTCCTTCTGTCAAACCATGAATCGAGTGCACATCTGCGAGCTCGGTGTTTGTAGAACTGTTCAATACTCAAATGACTGTGGTAATGCAGATCTGTTTCCTAGAATGCTCTTGTGATAAATGGCATCTAGCACCGAACGAAGACATTTCCGACCATGGGTTGCTGTGAAAATCTGAATCATTGTGTGTCCATAGCTCCCTTTAAAGTTTGTCCCATCAATCTTGGGACACCCTGTATACAAAGCCTTTTAAAGAATACGAGATAAATTTCACTTTTGATAAACACTTTGTGAAAAATACACATGCTACGTTAACTATATATTTACTTCTTAAAAATAATGATTAGTAGCTTGAAAAAGAAAAAAAGATCAGTTTTTGAGCTTTAGTTATCTATGTTGTCCGTATATGTGTGTATTTTTTATATTATTTTTTTTTATGAAAGGAACTGTAAATATAATGAATTAACAGTTTGCACTGAATAAAATATTGTCTGAAACCAGATCTAATCTTATTTTATAATTTCAAATTAGTATTTTTTTATTGAAAACAATTATAAAATCCCCGTGCACCACAAAGTATCACACGGGGCTTGCAGAAGTAAGTATTAAACACACATTCAAGGGAAATAAATAATTAAAAAAATGAAGTTAAGAAGGATTACAAACAGTTACAACAAATTTACAGAAATTATTGAAAGCACTTCTGGAGGAAAGAAATTGGTGAAAATTCGGTGGCCAATTAATGTTGAGTCTCTTGAACGCCAGTCTTATGATCTTTCTCTCTCTGACATACTTGGAACACAGAAGGATCACATGTTCTACATTTTCCTCGCCACCAATATTACAGTCACAGAAAGATGACGGAGCTAAATTAAATTTGTTCAGGTAGCTTTTGAAATTACCGTGACCAGTGAGAAATTGGGTAATTTGTAGTTAGTGTAAAAATGATGACATGATAGTCTCTTATTAATGGTGGGAAAAAATTTCTTTGTTATGCTCCCCTTATTAGAAATGAGATATTCTTGGTTCCAAGACTTCATCATTCTTTCATTCGTGATCTTCTTGTAAAACGATTTAGGAATATTAACGTCAATGTCAATTTTGCGCATGGTTGCAGCTTTTGCAAGCCAATCGGCTCGCTCATTTCCAAGAACGCCCGTGTGTCCGCGAACAAATGCAAAATCTATTGAGATGTTTTTATCTCTTAGGCTTTTAAGTTGCTTCTGGATCTCGACGATTATATTGTTAGATGAAGAAATACATTTAAGAGAATCCAAGGAGGAAAGAGAGTCAGTACAGATGAGGTATTCTGAGATGACACTATTTTGCTCAGTGATCCATTTAACGGCGAAATTTAAACATAAAAGTTCAGCTACAAAAACTGTGCATTCATCACGAATTCTAAATTGAAAGTTCTCGGATTCAACACCACTCCTGAACACAACAAATGCGAAACCAACTCTTCCATCAATTTTACTGCCATCAGTATAGCAAATAACAGGAAATCTTCTGTGCTCTTGTCACTAAATTGAACAATATTGATGGCATTCCTCTCTGAAGGATGAGGGATAAAAAATGGAGATAGAATACAATCATAATTAGAGATGGAAGAAGCAGAGAGATTTTCCCTAAAAGCAATATCATGAAGAATAGTAATGTCGATTGGAGGGAAGCCAGAAATAGCATAAACTGAGTCGTAACTTATTGTGCGATAACCACATATGACCCGTAAAAGTATCCTTCTTTGTATGCGTCGCAGATACTTAGAATTCATCTTTCTTTTAAGTGCCTCGCCCCAAACTCTAGAGCCATACAAAATGAAAGGCTCGATTCCTTGCTTATAAATGAGAGAATGTACATTGAAATTTATTCCGAACGTGTTGCGAGCAATCCGATTTAATCCACGCTGTAATTTGTCACATTTCTCGGATATGTAACTTGCTTCCAAGAAAATTTAGTATCAAGAAGAACCCCAAGATACTTCATTTGCTTTACCATAGTCAAGGGAGTTCCATCGAGATATAGCTGAAATGCATCATAGCAAACGTTTCGTTTTTCAATAGCCATGAATCTGGTTTTATCAGGATTAAATTCCAATTTAAAACTTTTTGACCAGTCAGAAGCGAAGTTCAAAGCTTCCTGTGCATGTAGGAAAGTCTCAGAAAGATCCCTACCTTGGGAACAAACTAAAATGTCATCAGCAAAAGCTATGATTTCACAGCAGGCAAGATTATTAAGTTTAGAATACAATAAGAATGAATACAAACTGTGTGTCTGATAATGTACGCGGCTCTCTGATGTTGTTTCCAGTGTTGTGTGAGAATCCATTGCGTTATTTAACCTTTTATCTAAAAAAAAGCCATAAATCTATCGAAATTTGAGGTTTACAACCATTAGATTCTAGTCCTTTAAATAGTAATTTAATGCTTAAGTCTTCAATTACTTTCGCTGTTCCTTTCTAAAGAATGAAAAAGATAGCACAGCTATTCAGGGAAAGAACATCACAATAAAAGATCTTGAAAAGAGCAAGAGATAGAAAAAAAAAGACAATCATAAATATCGAAGTGAGTCACGTGATTGAAAGGCGTCTGGCAACCGTCTTTTTGGATCGAGTCACGTGACCAAATGCTTCACTTCCGCACTTCCGGTGATACTCCATCCTCTTCATTATGTTCCTCCGTTACTTCCGGTGGGAGCGGCGTTTGAATTTTAACTGCCTTGTTAATTCTCATCCTCCTTCGTTCTGTCCTCCCCCCTTCCGTAACTAATGGAGGAATCCGATCTTTCCCCCTCAAATGGAACAATACCCCCCCCCTTTCTGGATTCTATTCTTTCGGTTAGCACGTTTTTCTTCATCGGCGCCCAAGTGTTATCCCTCCCACCCTTCCCACTTTTATTTATGTTCCCTTTCCTTTCATTTGTTCCAGTCTTTTTTTTTATCTTTTTATTTAATTCCTTTCCTCCGTGCCATTATTAGGGAACATTAAAAACAGTTTTGAACGATTTCCATCAATTGGGATATGCCGAAATTTAATTCTGGATTTTTAAGCGCTCGTTTACGATCAATTTGGTTTTTCTTTATTGGAATGAATTATATTATCAGATGTTTCGCGTCGGCACAGAGAGAATATAGCTTTTGGTTTCATATTAATATTTGTTACTAAATATTTACAAATAGTTGATTTTTTGATCTTGTAAACACGATCGTAATTGTTGTATATGAAATTAAGGGAGAGAAAATGTATAAAATTGGTTTAAAAAATCATATATGTGTGTTTCATAGGAAATATCTAATTGTACTTCGATGGAAAATTTCTAATTTCAAAAATAATTGCACAACTAATTTATGTCCAATCTCCGTTCCACGATAGGTGTGCAATAGAATTTTAATCGCGTACATTTAAATACAGTCGACCTCTATACAACGAAGTCGCTAAACACCGGAAAAAATTTCGTTATATAGAGGTTCATCTTATAATATACTTAATAAACCACATAAAACAAATTTTAAATTTATAAACACTGTATATTAAAAAAGTAATTAGTCCCACCTCCGTTTTAATTAATATATGTTTATTTTATATATCTTACCCATCAGGAAATAAGAAAGAAAACAGCCAGCAAAACAAGAAAAAAAAATATCGAAGAATTCACTGAAATTTTCAATATTAAGAAAATAATTTTGTACACAAAAATTAATGAATTTTAAGGACATTTTAAAATTTAAATCATACATGTAATATTAAACAATCATTATTTTATAATTAGAACACGGGGACAAGGGACAACTCCCCTGAGGGTGAAAGAGGATATCGAAGATTTTTCTAGTGAACTTAAAAAAAAAGAGTTAAGGGTTAAAGGTTAGGTTGCATTTCTTGGATGAAACGTCTAGAACTCTTGCTCTCGGCGAGTTAGGATCTAATAAGACCAGTTCAAGATTTATAACCACCATAAAATGTGTTAAAGAAAGAGAATAACTTGAAATTTTTTCAGAAATACTTTTACAAAAAAGGAGAACAAAAATTGAATCGCAAAAGAAAATGCTCATTATATAGAAAATGCACTTCGCTAAAGGGAGGTTATTTTTACGAATAAAATCGTGAAATGTTCAAGGTTCCAGGAGAAAGTTCGATATAAAGGAGAAGATTCGCAATATAGAGGTTCGTTATAAGAGGTTCGACTGTATTTAAATTATTATTCGATTTATTTTCATTACATATGTGACCTTAGTAACCTAGTGGTTATGAGATCATGGGCTCGTGGCTAGAGCGCCATGAGCTCCAACCAAATGCCACTGAAGTTCCACCGTGTAGAAATATCCGATGCATGTTATAAATGTATCGAGGCTTAATGTCTTCCCATTGATATGGTGTGGTAGTTAGGAGACGGAGGTGCCAACTCAGGTGTCATACTCGTCACTTGACTGAGGATCAAAATTAAGAGGTTCATCGATAATAGCCTTCGTGGTGCTTTTAAGTGGATGTAAAAAAAGTTTTTACTCATTCACGCCGCAATAGAGGAAATTTAATCAAACGTTTCTTACATTATATATATATATATATATATATATATATATATATATATATATATATATATATATATATTATTTCTATTTTTATAATAATTTATTCTAGTATGTCACTACAGATATTTTACATTGACGACAAAATTAAGCAATTTAAATATTATTTTCACATTGTTCTTCAGTTATTCTTCAAGAATTAAATACTATTGCAGAATATTTCACCAATACATGCGAATTGTATATTGATAAATTATAATTCATAAAATTTGCTTTCATTTAAGAATGTAATAGTGTCACCTTCGAAAATGAGAAGTGGCCGTAGTAGCCAAGTGGTAAAGGTAACGGACTCGTGGCTTGCGGGTCGTAAGTTTGAGATCAGTTCAGCTGAAGACTCTGTGCAGAGGGGGCTTATTTAAACTGATGTCTGAATGAGAGAGAGAGAGAGAGAGAGAGATTTTCAAACATTTCTAGAAAGAATTTCAACACATGGCAGTAATATTACTTAATTTTTCACAGTATTATTTCTGTAGAATTCATTCATGAGAGTTTCATATTTGCCATCAAAAGCATTTTACTTGATTTTTCCAATATAATTTTTTTCATTAAATGAATTATATAAATTGCACAATAAAATTGAACAATATCATCTTCCTATTAACAAGGATAAGTCTTAAGCCGAGTTAAATTAATGATTCCATTTTCCACATTCATTTTTAAATAAAAATAATGGTCTACTACATTCAAAACACAAGTATATAAATACTAAAAACTAGAAAGTATTGTATTTCGGAATGTGAAGTTTTCATTTACAATATTACACGGATTACGAGATAATTCCTTTTAGAATATTCGAGTTATTAACAACATTAAGGAAATCCAAATGCATGTGGTTATAAAGCAAATATGTTCTTGTTTTGTATCTTTCCATTTAATTCAATAAGCAGTTATACGATAATTAAAAGGCAATTATCGTGTTCAACAGCCAATACTATCAGAAGTACTTCTTAACATTTCCGATTAAATCTATTGACCGCGCCTAATCCACCGAAACTGAGTTTGTTAAGCTTCCTTCTCTCGGATGATCTATCTCTCATCTCTCTCTCTCTCTTTTTTAAATTCTTCCATTCTTCAAATCATTCGACTACTCTGACAAAAGAGTGAGGAGAACAAAAAGACACCCCCCATTCGTTCCAAACCTGGGGATAATCAAATATCTCTCACCAAGCTCTTCACTTTCGATTCCCTCTAAAAAAACCGTCTTCCAACAATGGCTCATCTTCAAGTCACTAACAATGTACTAATAATCATTGCTAATCCCCTCCAACGAGTGCAATCAAAGTGCATTGTTGCTTTGGATTATACTAACTTCTATGAGGATTGTTGTGCACTGTTTAGTACGCTATATAAAAATCGGATGGGAAAGGTATTACGGGGTTCATTCAGAAGGAGAGGGTGTTTTGTGCAGGAAGAAAGAGATTATATTAATATCCCCTATATGAGGATTAGAGAAATATATAATGGGAATAGGACGTTCACGCTTAAATCTGAGTTGGAATGAGTGGCGATTATATAAATCCTTTAGGTCTTAAATGGATGCACTCAAACTGATAAACACAAATGTCCCTTAATAAATACAATTAACTTCTGTGCTATATGTTCTATTCTGTCAATTACTTCAATTAGAAAAAACGTTCATTTGTGTAACGCAATGATTGTAATCAATATTAATCGCAAATCTTGTACGAGCAGGAGGATATGTTCTACAAGAAATCTCATAAGGAAGTAAGCCTAGTTCATTTTGATCAGATTAGATGGGTATTTAGCTTCATAAAAATTATTGAATAAAAGAAACTTAGCGTGATTAAAGGGATTTCTGTTGTTTATCACATTAATAAAACGCTTTCGTTGCTGTACTGATTTCAAATGAAGCTCGAAGAAAGGATAGACGATTCCCAACAAGATATGGAGTACTTTTTTAAAACAGAAGCTCAAATTATTTTAGTTTGTTTATTATTTATTAAGGACTTCATAGTTCAAGAAGAGTTTTCGTATTAAATTATATATTATGTGTGGGAAGTATTATTGTTCTGTTCGATTGCTGCAATTTTATTCGCACTAGAGGATACATAAGGGTATTGTGTGATTGACTTCAAATTCGTAAGTATCAACGAAATAACGAAGAAGCACTTGAGACAATGCTTCACTCCTCTTCAAACTATTTACACGCCATGCTGCATGAGATTTTTGGAGCCCAATTCCATTTAATAATAGCTTTCGTTATTACACTTGACAGATCTTTAACGAAATTATGACTTGAGCCCACAACAGAACTTGAATACATACGGTCACAGAGTTTATTATAATCCCCTCAGTTACTACTATCATGAATTATGTTTGCAGGGGACTGGATAATATTTTCCTCCCCTTCAGTTCAATGCCAAAATTGTGGGGGTTGAGATAGGTGGTGTCGCCCTCTATCATCCCATCGGAGAATTTCGCCGAGCTAATTCGTACTGTCACCTGTATGGTGCTCAAGACCTAGGCCAACGACAGACGTACTTCTAACCCCTTGCCACGATGAATTTCGTGGGCCTCTTTATGACTACGTCAGACAGGTAGCATTAGTCACAACAACATAAATTATGTGATATCATTTAAATATAAACAGAATGTCTTATATTAGTTACTATTAATACCAACATTAATTTAAGGTAGCTTTAGACAGCTAATTGAGACAAATTTGTGACAGCAACTTGTGGGAACTATTTACTAATAGAGATAGAGAAATATCTTAAATGACCTCAAAAGGAAACTATATATAAACGGTGCCCGATTTAACGAATTTCTCTCTTTCCCCGATTAAAATGAAGGCAAAATCCTCTTTTTAACAAATAATAAACCTCGAATTAATGAATTATTTCAGCAATTGAAAAAAAAATATTCGTTTGTATTTGAAGTAATTTAATTTTTTTTTCAAATCACGAATCTTTTTTGTCTGGAACAGAAGAAAAAAAAACTTTTCTTGCAAACCGTAAATTTCAAAGGGAAATGATGAAGACCATTATTAGACTTAACAGATGCTGAAGAGTCATGGGTGTAACCTATCGTGTGAGTCTTGAGTAGGACGGAAAATTCCTTTCTTATCTCATCCCAATCCGCAACGCAGAGTATATTTAAAGATTATGATACATTTGATGACGGACTGCCTATCTGTTCAACTAAATTTGATGAAATTATTGATTTGTCAGAGCCAATGAATAGTGATTCTAATATGGAAATTGATAATGAAACACCTATCAAAACTGGTACATTCTCTGGTGTTTTATATTGTTTCGAAACTGAGAAAACATGTCTCTCTCTTATGCAGCAGGGTGTAACTGATGTAGTATTTTCTTTCCTGCACAGAGTCGAACAAGAATTCTTTTTCGAGTTAGGAATTAAAAATATTTTCAAACATATATTAGTCAGAGTTTTAAAATTTCCAATTAACTGGTGCGTAATAATTCGCTAATAGTATTTTTAGATGCTGAATGAAAAATGTGCAATTTCTAATTATGGATATATTTGATGTAGTTGCTTATAGAATTACTAAAAGGTAAGTCCAAAAATTTGTATTTTTCTTGTACCCCGATATAACGAATAACCCCGAATTAACGAACAAAATGCTCGATCTCGATGGATTCATTAAATTAGAGTTCCACTGTATATATAAATGTACCACGCTCAGCTTACTGTAAATTTAAATTTTCAATTTTAATTATAGCTGACAGTCAAACGAAGTAAATATTTTACTGAGAGAGAGAGAACCTAATATATATATATATATATATATATATATATATATATATATATATATATATTAAAAAAATGAAAATGGACACCTCTCTTCTGTAAAATATTT
Source organism: Trichonephila clavipes (assembly GCA_019973935.1). Classification (NCBI taxonomy): domain Eukaryota; kingdom Metazoa; phylum Arthropoda; class Arachnida; order Araneae; family Nephilidae; genus Trichonephila; species Trichonephila clavipes. The sequence goes on along the minus strand of BMAU01019231.1, from coordinate 749,019 downwards.
TAAGAGATCACAAAATTTCCTCGTCTGTATCCTAAATTGTATTAAAGTAATTAAGCATTAGAAAAAGACAACTGCTAAAAGAATTATAATTCATCTTAATACTAGTTTCCCCCCTTGTCGTTCAGAGATTATTGTTTCAATATAAACATGTTTTTTGTATTAAATATTTCTGTGTAACCATTTTAATGAGCAATACATAAAATGCTAGTCATTATCTTCTACTAAATGCCCTGTCAAGTAACATTTTCAAAAGAAATTAGTAATTTAATTCAAGTGAAAACTACATATATATATATATATATATATATATTACCTTTTGTAATTTGAGTTCTATTTATTGGATATATTGTTTAAATAATACAATAAAAATAAAGATATTAAATTTTAATGTACATTTATAAACTAATTCGTGTTATATATGTATTTACAGTCGATTAAGTCACGATGTTAAAAATATCGTCCAAAAAATATGTTCTATTTGAAAAAAATAGCCATAAATTGCTTCAGTATATACTATATTAACTATGTCTAAAACATCTTTTGCAATGAAGTATAAGAATCATAATTATAATTATTCTACTCAATAAATCATTTCTTTATTGTTACTTTACATCAACATTTTTAAATTTAGAATAATTAAAATTAGCTTTGCATCGAGTTGTAACAATCAAAAGTGCTGATTTCCCAACCACAAAATTTAATGATTATCAACCACCAATACATCTTAAATTCATGAGCTTTTAAGAAAACAATTTTAGTAAGTTTTAACAGCTTGAATGCAAAATACGTGTGATTAAAATAAAAAATAATAATAAAGTAAGTTACATATAATTTATGCAACTTTTATATAATTGTAGCGTTTAAAATGAAGTATAGTAAAAGAATGAGTTTCAGTATTTTATTAATGTTGCGCACTAAAATCTGCACGAGAGCTATTAGCGACAAACCTTGTTATTTTGAAGCATAGTGAAATGACCAGGATGATACCTGAGTTGGCACCCCCGCCCTCCTAACTACCACACCACATCAACAAAATGACGGCGGTAGCCTAGTGGTTAAGGTCACAGACTCGTGGATGGCATGTCATGAGTTCAAACCCGGTACTACTGAATACCCACCTTGTAGATGAGCTGATGCACGTTAAACATGTCGAAGTTCAAATGTCCTCCCGTTGGTGTGGTGTGGAAGTTAGGAGAGAGAGTGCCAGCTTAGATGTCGTCATTTTCACTTGACCATAGTTCAAAATTTACGAGGTCCGTCGCAAATAGCCCCTGTGCAGGTTTATTCGACATAAATATAATTCTGACTTTAACCCACATGAACGGGAGGACGTTTGAGCCACAACATATTTAACGTGCAGCTACTCCTCTACATGGGCGGGTTTTCAGAGGCACTGTGTAAGCTCGAAACCGTGACAAACCAGCCACGAGCTCATGGCCATAACCACTAAGCTACCTAGGCCCGTAAAAAGGAAAAGGTAGCGTGTAAAAGGAAATAGAACAATTTCAACGATTAAAATACCATATTCCTTTAGGATAAGTTTATTTCTTGTTAATGCTCTTTTTTCTGTCAGTTTAGTATCAATTTTTTATTAAAAACTAGTTATTGCTCGTATTAATTTTTGAAATGATAAAAGAAAAATAATGTATTATGAATGATCAGTAGCGCACACACACAGAGATTCTTCAAGGGTCGAAAGTCCATCATTCTTGTATCATGCTCCTTTTGATTTTGTCGATTTTCGGGAATAAAATACAGTAAAACACTAATTATTGAATAAATAATTAACATCAATTAATAAAATTAATCATTAATAACAAATACTTAATTAAATTTTACGTACTATATAGTTAGAATTATAATCAATCGGAAAAAAATCAAGGCTTTGGGTGGGTCCAAACCTTTAAGACGACATGTGCCACTGTGCATGGGCTTTAAATTTTTTAACTGCTAGCTTGTATTAAACTTAATAAAAAAAATGAACGCATTTAATCATTCTCCGCAAATATTTACAACATCAATTTAAATGAAATTGTTTGAATTTCAGCAAATAACTAGGATTTGCTTAACAAAATTCTCATTAGAATTCCATTTCTTCTTACGTAATACTCTTTCAAAGTAAGCTTAGTAAATAATTCTCTCACTCAACAAACATACAAACAATTATTACAACTAAAAAAAATTATTTTTTTTTTCGCTTCCGTTTATTTTGAAGAAATGCTGGAAAATAAACACCATTTACAAGAACATTAAAAATCCGATTTTGTTTGATGAGGGTGTTTTTCCATCGAATTGTGAGGGTATAAAAATAAAAATATTCCTTTTTGCCTGCTATTATTCGACTCAAATGTGTTTCAAAAAACTGCTTGCTCGTGAGGGACTTAAAGCGCCTTATCTGTTTTAAATATTTTTCTTGGAGTGAAAGTGGAAGGAGAGAGAGGAAAAAGGGCTTCTTCCTATATCGCCTATGAAAACGATTATATCGATTTCACATTATCGGGCCCCAAATGCCGTGCACAAAAACTGGAAAAGATTGCAAAAGCAATAAAAGCGATTAAAAAATGAATCCCAAATCGATGAGATGCCTCATTTTAAAATACATATTTTAAAACTCCAGTACGTGGGGCATTTAGTTATTCTTTTTTCTCTCTTCTTTCTCTAAGTTTTTACTAAGAGAGAAAGAGGGAGAAGAAGATCATTTTGAAATAACAATTCGTTGTTGTTTTTTTCCTAATGTTATTTATTATTTTCCTTTCTTTTACAAGTTGAGAAGTTAAAAGAAGTTTAGTGATCCAAGTCCTGTAATTTAAATGCACCTTAATGCTTAAACATTATCGGACTTTTTCGTGTCTAAAAGCGAATGTCGTCCAATTTTAAGAATTTCCGATATTTAATTGTAAAAAGAATCAATTCGTTGCATTAAATGGAAATGTATTTCTAGTCTTCTGTTCTAAATATTTTTTTCAGAATTTGGATTTACCAATAAATACCGTTTATATAATTTTATTTCAGAAGTACTTTTTGTTTTTTCAGAAATAAAAAAAAATTTAAACATTTGAATGTAAAAAAAAAGAAGACAGTTGTTTATATATTGCTTGGGGAAGGAGTAATGCTTGTTTGATTCATATATTCCTCATGAAGATCTATAAACTGTTTTAACCATTTTAAAAATGTTTTAAATTAACAGAAAGCTTGGCGTGGTACCTATTTCTCGGATTGGTTGAAATAGAAATCTCACTAATCACATTGAGGTTCCAGGGAGAATCCAAACGCAGCTGCGACTGAGGCGCTTTCAAGTTAGACAAGAAATGAGGACCAATAAATGTTCACATTTGTGGCCACGGTAGCCTAGTGGTCAAGGTCACGGACTCGGGACTGTTGTGTCATGAATTCCAGCCAAGTACTGTCGTGTAGAGGGGTAGGAAAGTGGCATAACGTACACCCCTGCATCACTTGGGGGCAGGGTTCTAGGGGGCCCTAAGCCTGCCGCCAAAATCCTACTCTTTGTAAAAGCCAACTTGGGCCCCAAAGCCTGACTTTGCAGAGGGTCTAAATGTTCTCCGTTACGCCTCTAGGGCCGGAGATCAAGATATCTTGTTTCTCTTTCCTTTAAATTATATTATATGAATTTTCATAAAATTTTATACAACTTACCCCAATTACATAAAGATAAATTTATATTTTAACTGCAAAAAAAAATTTTTTTTCCTTGCTAATTTATTTTTCTAACATACATAAAGATTTTCCTAATAGCTATAAATAATACGTAAATAAGTCCTATTATATAATATCAAGCTAGGGTTCTATGGGCCCTAAGCCTGTCGCCAAATACCTACTCTTTGAAAACTCCAACTTCGGGGACCAAAGCCTGACTTTATAGATGGATCCGAATGTTATCCATTATGCCTCTGGGGCCGGAGATCAAGATATCTTGTTTCTCTTTCCTTTAAATTGTTTTATTTGAATTTTCATAAAATTTTATACAACTTATCACAATTACATAAAGATAAATTCGTATATTAACTGTAAAAATTTTCCTTGCTAATTTATTTATCTGACATATATAAAGATTTTCATAATAGTTATAAAGATATGTAAATTAGTCCTATTATGTAATGTCAAGTATCAAAAAATGGAGGTGTCTGCACATTCATATTAGCTAAACAAAAATATCGTAAAGAAACCCGTTATAACTAGAAAACTTAACGTTTTCCTTATTAAAAGGAAGCTAAATAAAAGCTGTGTTCTTTCTATCATCATACAAAAATTCACCAAGTATTACAAATAAAATCAATAAAATCTATAGCACAATTCTAATAAATGATTAATGATTTAATAAATGATTGATTACACAAAGAAATATTTTGCAATTTAAATAGCTAAAAAATTAAGAATAATATAAATTAATTAGGAAAAAAGTTTAAATGTAAAAATTTAGTAGTTACCAAATTATAATTTGTAGAATCGTTCTATATCTTTAAAATATCCTCTCTGTTTTTGCCTTTTTAATTTTAATTTAAAGAAATATTTAACAAAAAGAATGTCATCACACAAAGAAGAATACCTCCCCCAATTACTGAAATAATTTTAAAAACTAATTGAACCCGCGGTTTAAAAAAAATCTTTCGTTTAAAATTACGTATTCATGACTTATACCACTGGTATCCGAAATGGAGAACATTTTTAACACCATTTCATTCATTCTTGTTCTTTTTTTCTTAATGTTCATGAGATAAAATCTTAACATCTTTCGAATATCGGGAAACGTATATTAATGGATATTATCAAATGAAGCGTGGGGAATTATTTTTTTCACAAACCTACACCCCAACTATCATATTTTTTCATATTTCGAAGGTCTCGTCATCATCAGCCCCTCTACTCCTCCCCACCCCCTTCCGAATTGATGGAGAAATTTTCTTTTCCGAACACACTATCGAAAAATATAATAAAAATAAGGAGTTGTTTTCTTCGGCTTTTTAAAGTGATTTATTTTCATGATAAGGTCTAAAAACAGGGGCTACAGGAGGAAACAGTAACGATAATAAAAGAGAAATTTCTCGCGTTGTGCTACGCTTTGTATGTGTTTATTTTTTATTTTTAGTTTCCCACCCCTAAGAGAATATAATGGACGGTTTCGATACCATCAATCAAAACTTTTTCACCATTTTTCTTTTTTTTTTTCACAGTAAGGAATTTATTTTTCCCCATTTTTTTTCTTTGTTAATGGCAAAAAAAAGAGTGCTATCAATACCTTTAAAAAGATTTAAATACAACTGTAAAAATGATACGTACGAATATATTAATCAGTTTTTGAAATTTAAAAAATTAACTGTGTTAAAATGGCTGACAATGTAGTTTCTTTTGCCTTTTAAGAATATTGGGAAATTATCTCCTTTCTCCTTTTTGCCTTCTAACATTTCCCATTTCTTTATTTCACTTTTCTTTTGTAAACCCCCAAAAAAAAACTCTCGTGCGGAATGTAGTATTTTTATGGAAAGAATCTTATTATTAGATTTAATCACAAATTGATTCAAAATGCATTTTTCCTGCAAACTAATTTTGAAATCGGTAACAAAATCTCATACATTTTTTTTCTGAAAAGAAAAAAATTACTTGCAAAATTCTTAAATTTTCTTTATAATTTTATAATACTTTCTACACTGGTGTAGCTAGTCCTCAGTGGGTCGTGTATCAAAATTTCTTGGGGGCTCTCTCTTTTAGAAAATAAAAATAATCACATAAATAAAATTTATTTGAAAGTGTTAAAATTTTACAATGTTGGGCCCCCTGTAGCTTGGGGCCTCGCATCATTGATATGGCTGATACGGTGCTAGCTACGCCCCTGACTTTCTAAAAAAATTTTAAAGTTTATATTATCACAGTATATTTAAAACTTTACATTTAATATAATATTATCATGAATATTATATCATATTGAAGTAAAAGTAGCTTTATAATTCAACTTTCTTTCTTCATTTTTTTTTCAAACTATTTTACCTACATTTGCTTTGTTGCGCTACCTTCTTGTATGCTTTTATTTTCAAAATATAGGCAAATTATTAATAATTTTTAAAAAAAAACCATAAAGTATCGAAATTTTATTCCGCTAATAGCAAAAAGGTGTTGTGAATAAATCATATATATATATATATATATACAAAATATAAAAGTACAATTATTGTACAAAACAAAAAAAAGAGATATATCATTCAATTCAATCCTTCTAGCGAGAAAGTAAAATTTGAGTTAAATTTAAAGATGAGTGTTTTTTTTCATTGCAAATTCATTGCATCCACTGTGTATTATTTTATCTTAATCACACCATATTAACTCTCTTTTTTTCTTTTTCTCTCTTTCTTTTCTCTCTCTCTCTCTCTCTCTCTTATTTAAATCAAATACTTCTAAAATAAAGTTGTACAATAATATAAACATCGTACCTTTCCTTATGCTTATCTCTATTGATATATCCTGAGCGATAAATACACGAGCGAATATGAACTATATAAGCACACAAGATTGAAGGTTGATTATTACTCAAAAGTCCCTCTTTGGTCACGTGATTTCTTTTTAGAGGTGTGTATGTCGTAGACTATTGATTCTTGACAACCTTGTCCGAGCACTATTTCAGGCTAAAAACGAAAAAAACCCGAATGAGCGTTATACACCCGAACCTGATGCATCATTCAAGTTCACTTTTAAGCAAAACGCGTCTAAAGAAGTTATTACTTTAAAAACACCCATGGGTGTGTTTTTTTCCGTTGCATGTTTCTCTACTTTTTCGGTGGCCGAGGTAGGCTAGTGGTCAAGGTCATGGACTAGTAGCCGTGCGCCGCTGATGTCCCGGCATGCAGAGGAGGCCACTGCATTTTAAATATATTGAGACTCAAAAATCCTGCCTTTGACGTGATTTTGAGGTTAGGAGAGGGGATTGCCAGCTCAGAAATCGTTCTCATCATTTGACCATGGATCAAAATTACTAGGTCCATCACTAATTGCCCTCGTTCAGTTTTATAGAGCGTTAATATTTCTCTCACTCACTCTCGAATGTTTCGTAGGGAAGAAAATATCCAAAGAGCTAGAGTTTTAATCACAACGGTAAAATAAATAATAAGAAATTCCATCTTGCTTTTTTAAGCTTACTTAAAGAAATATTATTATTGTTATAAACATTTGTTTGTGTGTACTCGAAAGATGTAGAGACTCGTAGATTTGTACATACAAGGTAATTAACAAATTAAAGTATCCAACTACGTTCGAAACCATGATTTTAAAAAAGCGCATAAATGGATAATTTTAATGATATTTAAAGTCACTTAGATTAGAATGCATGTATAAAATTGTTTTAAGGACATTTATGACAAAAAAATTATTTAAATACAATATTTTGGGGCAAAAAATTAACTTAGAATAACCTTTTTTTCAAAATGTTCTCTTTTTGTCAAAAATGCTTCTATTATAATAATATTTTTCCTGTATATAGCTCAGACCTCTGTACAAAGGCTCAACTATGAGTTTTAAAAAATTCACATTATTTTCAGAGTTACAACCATTTGAAATAATTATCGGCGTTTTTTTCTTAAAATTTCTCCCCTCTGTTGTCGTAAGACATGGATAAACCCACTTCTAAGTTATATATTTCAAAAATTTTAGTTGAGCCTCTGTACAGAAGTCTGAGGTATATACAGGCAAAATATTATTATAATAAAAGCATTTTTCATAAAAGGAGAATTTTTTGAAAATGGGTCATTCTATGTTCCTTTTTTGTCAAAATATTGCACTTAAATAATTTTTTACTGTAATAATATTCTTAAAACAATTTTTTATGCGTTTTCTAATCTAAGGGACACTAAATGTCATAAATATTATCAATTTATATGCTTTTGAAAAATCACGCTTGCGAACGGAGTCGGATACCTTAAATGGTTTAAATATTTTTAGATGTTCAATGGGGAGCGAGAATCTTATAAAAAAAATAGCGCATTTATGTTTTCGGAAACTAAACCCCAGAATGAATAACATATTGTCGAAATATTTTTCAGAGTTGCTCATAAGTAAAAAATTTTTAGCACCCTTTAATGAATGAGAAATGTTTAATTATAATTGCAGAATTATTATTTCATAAAAATAGGAAAATAGTTGTTTGGACCATTTTTATTGGCATTCCATAGAGAAATTTGATAGTTCCTTTTTCAATTTTTTTTTTATTTAGTTGACATTTTAGAAGGAAAAAAAACTGAGAGAGAATGGAAAATTTATCCTTTTCATGAGAACCAAATGTATGCTTTCTTGATTTTTCTTCCTACCTTTTGTTTTCATTTTTAACTATTCCATTACTCGCTCTTAATTTTTTTATATAAAGCAAAACAGCTATTTTAGGAAGAAAAAAACAATTAAATGATGAAATTGTTGGAAATGTTCAATAAAGATTAGTTTTAGACTACCACAGTAAACGCACACTGGGATTTTTCAGGGGGTCAGGATCGAAAGTCCACCATTCCCGTATCATATACCAATACGGCACCCAACATATTCTTTTAATTTGTCCACTTTCCTGAACAAAAAACAGTAAAAAATTAATTCATCTGTGTAAATAATTATCATTAATTAATAAAATTAACTATTAATAAAAAATACTTAATTAAATTTTACGTACTGTAACATAGGATTATAAATCTGAAAAATCAGGCTTTGGAGGGGAGGGGTCTGGTACCTCCCCCCACCTTTGTGTGCACTGCTGGACTATTATAAATATTTAAAAGTAGTTACATTTTTATGAAAACATAATTGCTTAAAATTCAAGTGTTAAATATTTTCTACTTTATAGAGACTCATTTTACAATTGCAAAAAAAAAATTAAGGGAACTTCTTATATCAGCATTTAATGAAAAAATTTGCTTTTTTATCTTAAAAAAAGGAACATTTGAATGTTTTCAGAATTTAAAATAGTCAACAGAAATGGAGGAGTATTATTAATGAAATATTAAACTGCAACTTTAACAGTCTAAGGAAATATATTGATCTGAATACGGTTCATGAATCTCAAAATTCAGATAGGTTGTACAAAAGGTTTTATTTTTAAAAATTTCATTTAAAATAATAATATTCTATCATTTTTATCTTTTTTGAAATTTTATTTTGAGTTGCCAATTTTAATAAGTTGTTTAAATGTAACGTATATAATATAACTTTAATTAGTTATTATTAGTAAAAGTACGATGCATTTTTATAATACTGAATAGGAGCCTTCTGTAAAGCCTTCAGGTACAGCTTTTATTGCTTAGAATGCGAAAAATGTTCAGCATTTTAATAATCATTACAAAATATGTAACAATTCACAAAATTTTATTTTTAATAAAATTTATGAATATTATGTAGCGTTGCCTCATTTGATAAGCACCGAACGACAACCGGAGCAAAACAGATGTTGTGCCGATTTTAGAAACAGCTTTGATATTATTACACCTCTTCCTTCTCAGACACCCAGATGTGTTTTTCTTCACAATGAATTTTTTGAAGTTGGTCGAATCATTGTTTCGTTTCTTCGCACATATTGGCCGCGAAGTACTTGAATGGAAGGAATGTCGGCCTGCAATGAGGAAGACAAACCCAGAAGGGTATTCCCAGGGTCAAAGTGACAGATCTCTTGATAGACCTTCTATTCGGTTTACGAGGTACGGCGACGTAGATGATCTTAGTCACGACGGCCTTTTGTCTCAAAGAACTGATAGAGGGACCAAGACAAATGATGACGGGTGTAGACCCGCGACTCTCACCAATCAGAAATTATTGGGGTGTGAAAGAGGCCCACCAAGTGGCGCACACAAAGGGAGGGTCCTGGGGGTCCGGCCCCCCCCAAAGCCCTTGATTTTTTTCCGATTGATTATAATTCTAAATATATAGTACGTAAAATTTAATTAAGTATTTGTTATTAATGATTAATTTTATTAATTAATGTTAATTATTTATTCAAAAATTAGTTTTTTACTAAGTTTTGTTCCCGAAAATCGACAAAATCAAAAGGAGCATGATACAAGAATGGTGGACTTTCGACTCCGGACCCCCCTTGAAAAATTCCTGTGTACGCCCCCACCATGGGGTTTAAGGGAGCGGGTAATGGCCTTCCCCCTGGGGAAGCCATCTCTTCATCTACTCGACCTAAATCTGTAGGAGGTAAAGATTGATGCCATGTGACTAGCCGTGAGAAATCCAATTTATTATTACCAAATATAATAATCTAAGACATGCAAACTGTAAAGGGAAACTGATATAACAATAGCTTAAAACCCTATGTAAAGAAGCGCATGAAATCCTAATAGCTTAATTTTACTCAACACAATCCTACTTACTTACATCAGTCCTAACTTCCTTAATTTATTTTAATAGCTAAAGCCCGTCCAATAATCACGCGTCTAAATCCTAAACTTTACCGTAACAGCACTGCTTTCAGCGACTCAGCTTCTTTTCCTTCTCCTACGATTACTAACTTCCACTATATATATACTAACTAATCTGCATATCAAGGTTTCTTCTTGAGAGGGATGGCTGTGAAACAACTCGATTGCTGAACCCAAAGATTCCCCAAGAGGATTAATGGAAATTCACGTAAAACCCCGTCACAGGGTTTTGGAGTTGATAAGGAGGATCAAGAGATGAAGGCACTGGAAGGAATTGTGAATATGAAGTGACGGAGTCTATGGGGCAGCCACACCAATGATTGATCCAGGGCAGGGATTCCCAAAGTGGTCTATATAGACTCCCAGGAGTTTATGACAACCTGCAAGGGGTCCACATCAGCAAAAATATAATTTGGGGGTCCATGATGTGTAAATGGTGGTCTACGATAGTGACTCATATTAAAAGGAAATTTGATCAAGTGGAAATCAGACTTACCTATTAACAGATTTTTTTACTAAATTTAACGAGGTTAATTTGCAGTTACAAGGCGACAGCATAAATTTTATTAAAACAAGGACCACATTTCAGCCTTACTTGTGCCAGAATTAAGCTGAAAAGTGTATAATTTTAGATGTCGCCAACATTTAAATGCCCTGTTATTACATTTTAAAACTAGGTTTGAGAATTTTTGACTATTGTAATACAACAGTAGGCTATTAATTTATATGGTCCCTTTGAAAACAAAGTCAGATTACAAGAATTAGACATTAGGAAGGGACACTAACGAAGATCTTAAAGTAAAGGTTAGAAACGGATGCCAACATTTTGACTTTAAAAAAAGATACACCTGTTATATTTATTCCATATTATGTAATACCTTGAGAAAGTTTTTAATTCTTTTTTTCGATTGAGAAGTGCGCTTGCCAATCTCCAAAACAAAAAGTAAAGAAGAAAAGACTGGACACTATTATCCGAGGAGATATTTAGGGTTTAACCTAATAAGATTGATGCCAAATGTTGAAAATTTGTTATTGCGTACCCCAGATCCATCTTTCCCACTAAAAACATTTATTTGTTGCTCAGTTATTTTATATAACAGTTATTTCATGCATTAATTAAATTTACATTAATTAAATTTTATTTTAATTAATTAACTTGTGTTTTCTTTAAGTTTTAAGCACTGTACTTCACTACAGTTAAAGATTTTTATCTTTTAAAGTAAATAGCTGTATACCTGTTGTCAAAAACACATTTAAGTTGATAAATTTACAATAATTTAATATTAGGTAAGCAGGGGGTCTAGCCCAAACTGAAAAACCTGTCAAGGGGTCTATGAGGCAAAAAAATTTAGGAACCTCTGATCTAGGGTGATACAAGCGAAAAGGACGGTAGGGACAGCCGCACCCGGCAGACGATCATCTGAAAATCATTGAACGTTGAACCAGACTTGAACTGTTCTCCAGCGAAGGTCTGAGAAAACTAGAAACATTAATAATGAAGTTAATTTTTTTAATTCATTTGTAAATTAAATGCCTTTTGACCAAAGCTGTGTGATCTTTCTTGCTCAACAAAAACGGAGTAAATTTGTGGGTTCACGATGTCACAATTATTTATTTGAATATAATTTTATTTATTTATATTTTTTTCCCTTTATAAATAAGAAAACGTGAGTTATTTTTTAAAGTCTTGTTTACATTTCATTTGTTAATTAAAAAATCTTTAAGAAATTCTGTTTAAAATAAAATGTGGAAGGAAAAAAAATTTTTTTTGACGGAAATATGTATAATTTAATTCTTTTCCCTCTTCATAGATTTGAAGGGCTTACTAAGTATAAGGGAAAAACAAATGAGATATTTTTATGCTTACAAAATGGCATTTGGGAACATAAATTGTAACAAATATTGCTTTTCAAATAATTTTTTTTTACTTCGTAACTTTAATGTCATAAAAGTCTTTGTTAAACATGTGTAATTTATTAATGCCCCTATATAGAAATTTACTATGTACTCTCTTCACTAGATATATAATTACTTCATTTTTTTAAAAAAAAAACCACATAAATAATTTTTTTCCACTCATTTTTTTTAACCCAGATAACGCAATCTAACGTAAACGAAACTTGATGATTAGGCTCTGTTATTAATTAATTGCGCAAATAATTAAAACTTTAACAACAAGGATAATGATAGGAGTATATGTACATAATGTATAACAAACACGACATGCAAATTACAATCTTCAAAAAAGCTCTAATCTACTACTACTAATAAAAAAAAGAATGATAGATTTTTTTCAGCGGGCTTCTTATTTGCTTGTTCTGAATTCTACGCCATGAACATAATTTTCAACTGGTGCCCTAAAGCAAAAAGGGAAAAATAAAGTTTACTAACGAGTGAACATAAAAACAGAAAGAGATGAAATACAGAGGGGAAAATATATATATATCGTCTAAATAGAAACGTAAAATGAAAAACTTCCCCAGTTAGCATGTTCCCCTCCAGCAAAAGTGAAAGAAAATAAAAAAAGAAAATAATAAAATAATAAAAAAACTATATAAATAAATAAAAATGTAAGCCGGAACGAACGAATGAATTGGATAAAATGATAGAAAGTGAACAAAATCGAATCTTCGTGTCATCAATTACTCGATTTTTGCCACATGGTTGAAGACGGTTGAAGTCTGTTTCGCGTCACCACCGACTTTATATCATATTTTTTTGTATCTCGTTCGTCCCCTCCGCCTTCTGCAACGGTTATGTATTTTTTCCACTGGCATGAATTCAAAAAAGGGAGGCAGTGGGGAAAAAAGAAACTACAGGCAAAATCTCTTGGGTTGTAGCACGGGTATGGCAGAGGAATTAATCTTTCCTTGTTGAAATCTAAAAATAAAAGTTTTAAAGAAATAAAAGAAATTTAGAAAAAAAAGAAAAGAAAATTATATCGAGATCAAAATATGGTTTTGGAAAAATATTCGACATACATCGTATTGTATTCTTTTATGTGTTATATTTTGCTGTATTGCTCATTTTATGCTCACATTCAAAAGAATGCAAATTGTTGCATGATTCGTCACTCTTATCGATATATTGTAAAGTTCTTTCTAACATTGTACATATGATAGATTCATAATAGGAATTAATGCATTTTTTTGTCTTATCAGCTTTTAGAAAAATTAAATACGCAATTTTTTATAAATTTAATCAACGGAATACCTCACATAGTAATGTTAATTAATTGCTCTAAAATACCGCATCAACTGAATTAGCACTAAGTGAAATGTAAGTTTTTAAAAAAAATTGTTTATTTACCTAAAATTTAAAAAAAGTTAACAGAAGAGAGGAAAGTAAAAATAATGGAACTTTAAAAAAAAAATAAAATAGTTTTCAACTAGAAAATCAATCAAATTTGTATACATATTGCATCCAGTTTTTTGCCCTCCATGCATTATGTGATAATAAAGTATACAATTTCTAATTTTCGACATGTTCCAATGCTGCTTTTTTCGTTTAGATCCTTTTCTTTAAGGTATCCGACTACGTTCGGAACCGTGATTTTCAAAGGCAGATAAATGAATAATTTTCATGATATTTAGTGTCACTTAGATTAGAATATGCGCATAAAATTGTTTTAAGGACATTTTGACAAAAAAAATTTATTTAAATACAATATTTTGGCAAAAAAATTTACTTAGAATAATCTTTTTTTCCAAATGTTCTCATTTTGTGAAAAATGCTTCTATTAGAATAATATTTTGCCTGTATATAACTCAGACCTCTGTTCAGAGGCTCAACCAGAATTTTTGAAACATATAACTTAGAAGTGGGTTCGTTCATATTTTACGACAACAGAGGGGAGCAATTTTAAGAAAAAAACGCGAATAATTATTTCAATTGGTGGTAACTCTGAAAATAAGGTGAATTTTTCAAAAATTCTAGTTGAGCCTCTGTAGAGATGTCTGAGCTATATACAGGCAAAATATTATCATAATAGAACCATTTTTCACAAAAGGAGAAAATTTGGGGAAAAAGGTTATTCTAAGTTAATTTCTTGCCAGAATATTATATTTAAATAATTTTTTATCAAAATGTCCTTAAAACAATTTTATGCATGTATTCGGATCTGAGTGACGCTAAATATCATGAAAATTATCTATTTATGCGCTTTTTTAAAATCACGGTTCCGAACGTATATATAATCGGATACTTTAATCAATATGCAGACCTTTTCAAAAGTATTGAATAATTCTCCTCTTGTTCAATATCAAGTTATTTTGTTGTAAATTTAATAATTTATATGAGTTGGGTATATCAGAATTTGTATCAGATTTCTAAATTATTATATATGTGTTATAAAAGTGTTATATCATGAAATTTAAAAGAAAACAAGAATGAATTATGTGACTTGAGTCAAAAAGCAAGAATAACAGATAAGTATATTGAAACTATCCTGAAGACTGAAGGTATTTCTGTGGATTGTCAGTTAGCCCCTCTCTAGGTGATTGAGCGCTAATATACGCAATGCACTCATCATCACTCACTCTTGATTTTAACCAGTCAGTACCAATCATTTGAGGAGGAGTTTCTAAACGGGATTGTTTGTGTGTGTGTTAACCAATCCATAATAATTCAAAATTATTACTCAAATCTTTAACCGTGCTTAGCAAGGTCAGCACTTAGCACAATAAGCGAAGATTCTTATAATTCAATGTATTAATTAAAAATAATAAATAGCCTTGCTTCATCAGTTCCGTTGATGTATATTTCTTTATAAATATCATAAAAGACATTTTTGAAGCAATAGTTATAACATAAAAATAAAAATAATAAAAAAAACACTTTGTAGATAAATACCATTTGATAGCATCAGTACAATAGAATATACATTATTTATTTTTTGTTTTCGTTTATATTCGTGTATATTTCGATGAAAATTGCATTATTAAATACTTATGAAAAAAAGGGTGTAGTTATATATATATATATATATACATATATAATGATAAAAAGTAAATGAAAGATATTGAAGATTTGAAGCAAATTATATTAAAGTTTTGAAAAATTAGTATAAATATACACAGAATAACTCTTCATTATATTTGTAAATCTTTCCAATGATACAATAAAAATGTACTATTTACCCAAACCTAAACTAAAATTCAATCAATACAGGAGCACAACTCCCACCTTATCAATGATATGTTTCCCCCTAACTACAGGGGCGCAACATGTGTAAGCAAAATGTCGTAAAATGTTAAGGGGCCCCAAAAACTTCGATACAGAGGTCGCTAAGAACTAGCTACGCCAATGGTTTAATGGAAATGATACAGTTAAAAAAACATTCTGCAAATTGAATGAACACCATATTTTTATTGCACTTTAATATACATTTACTTTTTAGAAATTTACTTATAAAGCTTTTTGTTTCTTTTTTGAGTCATAAAATGAGTAACTTGCTTTATGAGTTATGCTTGGCAAAAATAACTGAACATTTTGCTTCAACCGTAATACGAACAAACGTAAACTTTAACAAACTGGTATAAATTTCACAATTCATTTACTACGATATTAAAATGTCTGCAGTTTGCATTTATAAATTATAATTCTTAATAATGGTGCCACAGTTTTCATAATTGTATAGTTTTCTTTACTGTTTGTATAAATAAGTTTTTGATTGAATTTTTTTATTTACACAAACAAATAGAAATAAAAATAGGATTGCTTTGCCTTTTGTGAATTTTGAGTAATCTTACTGATTAAATGTGTACATTAAATTTTATTTAATCTGAGTATTAATTAAAATAATATAGAAATCAAATAAATAGCCCTTAAGTTGCTCATAATTTTGTTTAAAAAGTTGCTATATCTGATTTAGAGCAGGAATATTAAATAATAACTTCAATGAGAATAATCCCTTTACTTGGAATTGTGGATTAACTTGTAAAACGATTATATTTAAGTAAACCGGTAATTAATGTAGTGTTTAGTGGAAATACTTTTAATTAAGTTAGAAAAATTGAACTTTCGCTGCTTAAAACTAACTAAAGGATTTAAATGAAGTTAAAATAGTAAACAAATTATCGAAAATTTTCAGTTATGTTGAATTATTGAAGCATTAAGTATTTTTAAACATCACTTAAACTAGAATGCTGAGAAAAGATTAGAACTCTATCATACTTTTAAAGTTAGCTTTAAATGCTCAGTGGGAAGAATCTTAAAAATAAAATGATTCGCGATCTTGCAGAATAATCGAAAATACCCATTGCGTAAGAATTTCCTGATTCTTTTTGTCCTTTAATTTATCTTCTCTTCAAAATGTTTCATAAATCTTACCTGTTTTAATTTATGCAAAATCATAAGCATATTAAAAATTTTATCAGTTTCTTTTATATAAATACTTGAAATAAAACTTAGTAATTCTTTTTTTTCTGTGTTTTCTTTTAAAGTGCATGGTACATTAAATAAATAAGCATAAAACTACATATTAACAATAAAGAGAGGAATAAGCAACTTTAAAGCTGCAAACTTCTAAAAAAAATTTTCGCATCACTTCACACCATATTGAAAATATTCAATTTTTTCCTATCTTTCCTGAGCAAAAGTAAGAAACATTGATCACTTCCAAAGAGCTTTAGCAATATTAAGCATTTTCAGCAAATATGTCCTGTATTCTTTTCAGCCAAATTCTGAGCAATCTCTTCAATATCAAAACAAGAAACTGACAAGACACCAGATTTTTTTCCCTCTGAATTCGCTTAGCAAATATATCATTTCTACACCCTCCTATTCATGCCAGAACTGGATTCTCCGACACAGGGGGATGCCACTTTTAACAATGAGTGCGTTGGACTTGGCAGGCAGAGCCTTTGAATTTCATGCTTGACAATGAATATTGCTGACGAGGCCTCATCAGTTACGGTAGCAGGCAAAAGCCGGCTTGAGAATTCTGTCAGATGGTTGAAGATGACATCAATTCGCATCCGGAATCTAGGGTACGCGTGCTTCTCACTGTGTCAGATTGAGGGGTGTGTGAGAGGATGGATTCATTAATTCCGAAGGAGGTGGGAGGGTTCTTAATTATGTAATGATCTTTGAGGTTTGTTGGAACAATGCAATTTTGCATATGTGTTACATCGCCGTAAAGATGACTTTTCCCAAGTTGGGCATTATTTGTGGGGCACTGTCTAATGCAAACTGAATTGTATTTCTACCAAAAAGGTAAAAATTTTCAATAAGATCAGAAAGTAAACGATCAATAATTAGATGGATAAATTTGTTAAACTGTTCAAAGTCGCTAGGAGTATTCTCAGCTTTGTGATTGGTTTTGAGGCTGGCAATGCAAGACGATTCGCAGTGGAAAGATGAAAATCAGAAACAATTACTGTTTCTATAAAATAAGCAATCTTCGTTTGGATGATCTTCACTTTCTCTTTCTTTAAAAAGTAATAAACTTTCAAAAGCCATCAGAAGTAAACAATAATAAGAGGATTTCTTGTTAGCATCAGTTTACGCTTAACTAGGTGAACTTTTATTTTTAAAAAGCAGAATAATGTAATGCTTGTATGCAATAGCGCAGTGATCCGCAATCCCCGGTCCGTGGATCAAATGGTGCCGGGACGCCTAAAGAACATTAAAATATTGTCATTTTGCTTAAAGTGGTGCATTTCTCTCGGATTTGTGCAACTTTTCTCTCACTTTATATTCCACATTAAATCACTTTTTTTCATTTTTGGTGTAACTATATTTTATTCTGAAGGCATATTTAAATGTAACTAAATTAAAATTGTTAAATCAAACAATCTAAAAGATAAACAATCAACGTGTTCCACCATTAAACGGGCCGTGGTAAAATTATGAAATATTGACCGGTCCGCGGCGATAAAAAGGTTGCGGAGTACTGCAGTAGCGCACACAGGAATTTTTCTAGGGGGGTCCAAGGTCGAAGCTCCCCCATTCTCGTATCATGACCAATAAGCCACCCAAGATATTCCTTTCATTTTGTCTATTTTTGGGAACAAAAAACAGTAAAAAATTAAGTATTGAATAAATAATTAGCATTAATTGATAAAATTAATTATTAATAACAAATACGTAATTAAATTTTTAAATTTTACGTACCATTTTATTTTTTTCGACTAATTATAATCGTAAATAGGATTATAATCAGTCGGGAAAAAAATCAAGGGCTTTGGGGTGGGGTCCAGACCCTCCCCCCTCCCCCTGTGTGTGCCACTGCTTGTATGTATTTCGTAATCACAAAGGTAAAATCTAGAAATATAATGTAAAACACTGTCAAAGTATATATTCTGAATGCTAATAATTAAATATAAAACAGAGATAAAAGTTTTCGCAAAATTAAAAACAAACTTTTAGAAAGGAGAAGAATGATCTTTTGAGAATCAAATTGAAATTGTCCAATTATCGAGCAGTGGGGTTAAAAAGATGACAGTTTTCATAAAGAGTACACATTATTTGAGTCAATAATCCTATGATGTGAATATGTTACTTTTTGAAGGAAGAAGAATGTACTTTTGTTTTTTCTGTCAGTGGAAGAATACAGAAAGTTGTAATAATGTTGAAAGACTAAATCTCACTTTGAAAAACTCTTAACAGTAGTGACGTTTTAAAATTTATTACAGGTGCCTAAAATTCAATATGTTATTTGTTTAACTAGTATATCGCAGGCTGTTTTTGCACTATAAGCTTGCATTTACGACACTGAGACAAAGGAAATAAATGGACTTTCTAGATCTGAGATTAATGAAATCTTATTCGTTTTTAATTTCTAACAGTTTAGTTCTTTTTTTATGTTAGATTTTCAAGCACGTATAGTTAACTGCTATGTATCATTTCCTTTTGAGATGGGAGTAAGGGGCCACTGAGATGACATATTTACAATATTTGCAGGAAGAAAAATAAAGTCGGATCTCCATAGAAGTCGCTAGATCCCGAAAAAAAGTTCGTTATATAGAGGTTCGCCTTTCAATTTTCTTTTCAAGCCCATAAAACAAATTTTAAATTCATAAACACTATATATTTAAAAAAAAGTAATTATGCACACCTTTTTGTAACAATATATATATTTGTTTTATATATCTTATCTATCAAAAAAAAGAAAAGAAAGAAAACTACAAGACGCCTTTATCCACTTCTTGAGGAATTAAATGTTTTTCTTTGGTGCTCAAGCACTTACATTTTAACAGTTTCAAGCTACAAGAAACGAAGCTACCAGTACGACTAATCAACAATACAAATAAACGGAGACTAGTTCAAGGACACGGGGTCATGAGACAACTCCACTGAGGAAGAAGGAGAATATGGAAGTTGTTGTACTTCTTGGATGAAAGGCCCGGAACTCTATTGCTGTCGGTGAGTTAGGCATCTAATAAAACCAGTTAAAGAATTATGACCATCATAATGTGAAAGAGAGAATAACTTGAAATGACCAGAAATACTTTAAAAATAGGGAGAAAAAAACTGAATCACAAGAGAAAAAGTTCGTTATATAGGCTTCGCTTTAGGGAGATTATTTTACGAAGAAAATTGTGAAATGTTCTTGGTTCCAGAAAAAAGTTCGCTGTATAGAAAAATTCGCAATATAGAGGTTTGTTATATGGAGGTTCGACTGTAGTTGACTTCTATACTGCCTTCGTGTAAACCAGAGGTTTCCAAGCTTTTTTTTTATCTCATGGACTCCTTGCTGAATTTTTCGGTTCGGAATAGACCCCTGCTTACCTAATATTGAATTTTGGCAAATCTGTCTTAAATGTGTTTTTGACAGCTGATATAGAACTACTTTAAAAGTTTTAAATTTCTAACTGTAGTGAAGTGTAGTGTTTAAAACATAAGAGACACATATTAATAAATTAATTTAAAATTTCATCAACACATAAAGTACCTGAGCAACAAACAAATGCTTTAAAAGGGAGTGATGAATCTGGTGCTTCAATAACGAATTTTGAGCATTTGTCAACAATCTTGTCACGTTTAGCTCTCAATCTCGTTGGTTAGTAGCGTCCGCCTTTTTTCTCCTCTCTCTTTGTTTTGTTTTGGAGATAAGCAACCACATTGAAACTACTTCTCACTTGGAAAAGCAATTAAAACTCTCTCAAGACTTTCCATAATTCGGGATGAATATATATATATATATATATATATATATATATATATATATATAATAGGCATATCCTTTTAAATCCAAAATTGCTGACATCCTTTTCTAAACTTTACTTCAAGATCTTCGTTAATGCCTCTAGTACGATATTCTTGTAATATGGCATTTGTTTTTTGTAAAACCATATATGAATTCATTGCCTATTGTGGTATTTAGGTATTACCATAGTCAAAGTATTCTCAAACTTAGTTTCTAAATTTTGTTAAAGAGCATTTAAATGTTGAATGTAAGTTAAAACATCATTTATTTGACAGATTGTCTGTAACAAATTCAGAAATATGGGCTGTTTATTTTTGTGTCATATTTTTGGCATCTTAGGCTCTTCACAACATTCATATTTTAGAATATTTTACAGAATCTTTTTAACAATTTTCAAGTCATTATTATCTGAATTTTCTCATCATTTTCTCGTGCAATGTTTACTGATTAATCATTATTATTAACTAATTTTGTAGCTTAAAAACTTTATAAGTCTTTTTCCGATTTTTTATCCTTGTAAAATATGAATTTCACTTTCTCCGCTTTACTTCAGAAGGGGAATAAGAGCGTTTAAAATCCGTTGTTCTTTGAGAAAGATAGTGATTTTTGAATCAAGGATAACTCTTGTTGTATGCGATGTTTATTGATTTAACTGAAATTGCGAAAATAATTATATTATAAAACTACTTTACGTATTGAGGAAAAATATGTAATCGATGATTATTTTTAGCAGTACAAAAATTGCTTATTTCATCTTACGCAACTTGGACAGCGCGTCACATTTACAAGACATATATGTGTTACGTAGCATTTATATTACAGGGAAGTAAACGTAATATTTAAAATAATGATTTAATTTAGTTAATTTAGCTTTTACATTCAAAGCCAATGCTTGCAATTGGATTAATTGAGAAAATTTTATAATGAAGTTAGTTATATAAGACACACACTCTGAAATAAAATGGATTCTTCTAAGAGAGTTTTTTGGTTATATCTTATGTTTTAGTTAATTTTTACGTTAGCTTCAATCAAATGCTAAATTACAGGCACTATAATTGGTAGAAAAATTATAATATAATTTTATTGTATATCGTGCTATATACAGTCAGGAACATTGAAAATAGCGACCCAAGAAGAAAGCATCGGATTGAAATGAAATTTAATACGCATAATGACACAGATCAGAGATTCACTTGATCTCGAAAAAAAGACAATTAAACGAATACAGGGTGTGCAACGACACAAATACTGGGCAACTTCAATAGCTCGTTGGACCACCTCCAGCTGCAATACATGCCGCCACACGGTCCGGCATTGAGTTGATTAGACACCTTATGTTGTCCTGAGGCAGATGGGCCCACAAATCTTGAACAGCCAACTCTAAATCATGTACAGTGTGACACGATGGCATCTTCCATTTTAGCTGATCCCACACGTACTCTACAGGGGACAAATCGGGGGAGCGGGCCGGCCATGGAATAGTCTGAAAATGAGGTAGGAAGTTTTGAGCAACTCTTGCTGTATGCGGAAGAGCATTATCTTGCTGGAAAATTGCCCCTGGGAGACCATTTAGGAAAGGTCCTACATGGGGTTGAAGAATACCATCAACGTAACGTTGGCCCGTTAAGGTTCTACGCATCACAATTAAAGTGGACCGCCTATCATAGGCTATAACCCCCCAGAACATTACACCAGCTGTGCGGGCAGTGTGACGTAGAACCGTGTGGGGGAATTGTACCGCTCACCAGGGCGCCTCCACACCCGTACACGGTTATCATCTGTACCCAAAACAAACCGGGATTCATCCCTAAACACAACCTTTGGCCAATCTGTGACATTCCACATTGATCTGGCTTGGCATCACTGGAGACGCAGTTGCCGATGTTCCGGTGTTAAAGGGAGTGCAAGGAAAGGGAGCTTGGATTTAAGATTTGCTTCCGCAAGGTGTCTGGAAGTTGTTTGTGGAACAATTGCTACACCTACGTCTGCTCGTATAGTTGAACGATTCACTGTGGGGTCCACAAGTGTTTGCCGCACGATCCTTCGAAATTCTCTCCTCGTGGTCTTCCTGGTCGCTCCAGACCCGGTTTTCCGCACGTGGGTACCTTCTCGTGTCCACTGCTCCCAACAATTTCTAACAGCACACTCCGAACGATCCACCTGTCCAGCAACACGGCTCGTCGACCAGCCTGCAGTTTTCATCCCGATGATCAGGCCTCTCTTAAACTCGATTAACTGTGAGAAATGTCTTCTAGCACGTTTACCTGACATGTTTCGCTTACCAAAGTCTTCCTACAATCGGCGGGTAATCGTCACGTTTATGAATCTTCGAATTTGCGCCGGCTTATATGGCACCCTCTTCCTGATTGTGGCGCCACCTCGGCGTGTATGAGCATGCGTATTGTCACAAAACTTGGATCATTTGCATATTACATTACGCTGCACTTATTTGCAAAGTTTCGCGATTGTACTTAGCTTCTTTCTTCGGTCGCTATTTTCAATGTTCCTGAGTGTATATATCTAATGAGGCAACTAAAAGGATTATCCTAATTAATTAGGAAAGCGTTTTATTAAATCTATTATTAAGTTAATGTTATATAAATGTTTGTTCCTTTATTTATGACATAAATTATTTCATTTTAAATTTAAGAATAAAACATACCTACTTGTTTTTAAAATAAATTCGATTTTTGTGAGATATATTTCTAAATATACTAAATGTTTCCATCTGATATATCTTACAAAATAAAAAGAGAGAATTATATATAAATATATTCAAAAATAATTTGTATTTTTATTAGTTAACCCCTTCCCAGTTGGGCACTTGAAATGGCATCTCCCTGATTTGCCCCAGCGGCGCTCGGGCAACACTTTTTTCTACTCTAATCCTCTGATTTGCCCGTATTTTGTGCACGTTTAGTGTGCAATGTTTCTAACAAATGTCTAATAGTCGAATAATGTAAGGATTACAAAAAAATGTCTACACCGGTTTCAAGGTTAGGTTTCACTGCATTCTCTTAGACTAGATAAGGCGGGAATTTTTTTTTACTAGATCGGTGTACGTACCGCAAGCTACGAACACTATTTCTTTTAAATTTTGAGCTTAAAATAGAAGAAAAATGAGTGATTATGAGAGACTCATGACAGAAAATAATTCAGATAGTGAGTCGGAAATTTTTGTAAATGATTCTGGAAGTAATGAATGTTTGTTATCTCGGAATTCTCTTGCGGTGCAGATAGAATGGATCAGCATCTCACAAACTGCCTAGTAACAAAACAAAACAAAAAAAAGCAAGAAACAATACAAAAATATATATATATATTCTTCTATCATTTAGATACATCATAGTGGAATGCTTTCGTCTAAAATCAGAAACTGGGAGAACATTTACCTCATTTGAATTCCAGGCTTGATATCACAGATTGCCTTATTGAAAGACATGGGACAGTAAATGAGAAAAAAAGATGACCAGGAATTTTACCCAGTCCCTTACGATTGACAGAAAAAACTTTTTAGAAGCGATTCCTCTCACCTAGAAAAAATTGAGACCAACAAGGCAATGTTTTGCGTGTTGTTCGAAAAAAAAACAATTTTGGAAAACGGGTGATTAAAGAACCACGATATTTTTGTCCCCCACAAAAACAGAATTTTAAGAGAATAATTATCTGCAAGTACACACAATATTATCTTTTTAAATCTAATATACATTTTTGTAAAGTGTTCTTTTGAGTTCGCTTATTTCTTCTGAAAAAAGCCAACTTTAAGGGAAAATATGTTTTTTCAATGGAAATAAAAATTAGCATAATTTTTTTAATTCAATATTTTCAAAATTTCTGACTGCTGATTTGAGTTTATATAGTTATTTTCATCTTAAAAATGTTTACAAAAGGTATGTTTATTTTTTGACATAATATGACAGAAAAAATAAACTGTTGAGTGGTTAAAGAGAGAGAATTAATTTCAATATTAAACAAATAATAATTTCTTAAAATAAAGTTATTAATTAATTTGTTTTGTTTAATACATTCTTTTTAAAGGACAATAAAAATACAATATAAATAACAAATATCTGCATATTGTGCTTCAAATATCCTATTGCGCATTAATTTCAAGCTTAAAATCTATTATTATTTTTATTTTACATTCGCTATCAAAATATTCACTTTAACACAAAAAAATATTGAAATCTAAAATAAAAATATACGATTTTGATATCTTTGTACCTCTCTCCCTCCCTAGTGATTCTTTCAATCTTGTTTCAACGGAATACATGGCCTACTTCGCAGCGAAAACGGGGAGGAGATAGAGAGAAGGAGGACCCCATGGTTACCATAGTAACAAGAAGCGCGGGTATTTGCTCACTGAAGCGGAAGGCGGTGCTAGAACGCTGGACATTGAGCCATTCGGGTGTGAAATAAGGCCTACCGTCCCTCCCGCTTAGCTCAGAAAGCTATAAGGCCTTTTTCTTTCTCTCTTTTCCGAGTTTTTTTTTTTTTTTTTTTTTGGTAGCATTATAAAAAAAATTGTACAGAGATACCGCCTTTCTATATATATTTGCTCCAAAAGGTATAGAGAAAAAAATGATAACTTGGTTGCAGACCTTTAACTAGATATGGAGGGGGAAGGGGGGGGTGAATGGAATTTTATATTTCAATACAGTACCGAGGCGACGGTGATGATTGAACTATTCATATTTCCCTCTGGGAAATATTGCCTATAGACGGACTGCCTCCCCCACTATCTCTTTTTCTCTCTCCCAAGAAGCTTTTTGTTTTTGAGTTTTTCAAGTTAAGATTCCGTTTTGAATTTTGTTTAAAGTTTTCAGATTGTATGACGTTTCGGACAAAGTCTTATGAATATGAACCGTATTTAAAATTTGATATAAAATCATACTGCGATGTTTTGCCAGAATAGGAATACTCTTCATTTATCATTTTTATTATTATTGTTTTTTATTTAGATAATAATTACTTTTTATTTAGATAGCAAAAGTCTAATATAAGTTCTAAAGAATGCAGGGATCCATAGAATATCATATACTCATAGACATAGACGTATAACAAGTTTATTAAACTTTTTTTAAAAAACTGACTTTTATAAGACGGAAAATGAAATAAAATTAAAAAATATGAAGCAAATCATTTTTATTTACTTTTCAAATTTTTTATTTGATCTAATATAAGTATATGTAGAAAATATCTTGCATTTCCTTAAGGTATCCGACTATGTTCGGAACCGTGATTTAATAAAAGCGTAGATAATTTTTATGATATTTAGTGTCACTTGGATTAATATATATGTATAAAATTGTCTTAAGAATATTATTAGAATAAGAAATTACTTAAATGTAATGTTTTGGCAAAAAAATGAACTTCGAATTTCCTAATTTCAAAACATTCTCTTTTTATTGAAAATGCTTCTATAATAATAATATTTTTCTTATGTAAAGCAAAGATTTCTCCATGGAGCCTGAACTAGGATTTTTGTAAAATTCACATTTTTTTCAGAGTTACTGTCAATTGAAATAATTATCGGTGTTTTTTTTTCTTAAAACTTCTCCACTCTGTTATACTAAAATATGGATAAATTCACTTCTAAGTTATACACTTCAAAAATCCTTGTTCAGGCTCTGTACAGAGGTCTGAGCTATATACAGGCGAAATATTATTTTTATAGAAGCATTTTCTATAGAAGGAGAGTATTTGGAGGTTAGATAATTCTATGTTCATTTTTTGCCAAAATATTGCATCTAAATAACTTTTTACTATAATAATATTCTTAAAACAATTTTATACATGTATTCTAATCTAAGTGACACTAAATATTATAAAAATTATCAATTTATACGCTTTTTCAAAATAACATTTCCGAACGTAGTCGGATACCTTAAGCAAATATAAAATTATTAAGTATTTTTGTAATAGGTTACTGTATTCTTTGAGTGATTTATTTAATCGAATTATTATAAATATTAAAAAAATTATTTACGAACTTAATTTCTTTTAAGGGTTTATTTTTGTAAAAAATACTAAGTACAAAGATACATAATTAAATGGGAAAGCTAAAGAAAATTTGTAATATTAAATTTAAAAAACATTAGAGTGAACGCTACCAGATATTCGGTCTTCCATTTCCAATTGAACTTGGAATTTTTCACAAATTTCTAAGTTTAAAAATTGGAGCAGGAAATGTAAAATTTATAGAGAACATAAATTGTGGATCCAAAAATACTTGTGTATAAAGAAAAAATAAATTAAAAATGTGATGGTGAGATGAGATAAATATTTGAAATATTTTTCTGAAATATTTTAAAAGTTAAAGTCTTATTTATATAAAAACATTATAAAAAAATGTAATCGCAATAAAATTATGAGAAATAACTTTAAAAGTAATTTCCAATAAGATAATCATCAAATGTTTTTTTTATGCAAAATTTTTATTGTTTTGCAAGTCTAAAACATAATATTAAGGAATTTTTTACAAACTCCTTCATTAATATTGCTAATTCATTCAGAAAATAGAATTCCTTACTTTATTTTTTTATTGTTCTGGTTAACAATAATGCCCGCGGTAGTTGAGTGGGCATAATCACGAATTCGTGGTCGAAGATGTTTCTGTTGAAACGTGGTGCCGAGTCCCGGTACCATTAAAGAGTCTTTATGTAAAATGTGTGTGTGTGTGTGTCCAATACCGATTAAATCTATCAAAGTCCTTAAGCTTGCAAAGCGTGAAATTTTGGAGAGTTGGGCCCCCAGTTAAGGTGTCGTCCTTATCACTTAACTGAGCCCCAAAATTACGAGGTATGTCATTAATAGGCCTCAAGTAACTTCACAATACAAAGTTAATGAAAAAAAAAAAAAACAGTCAATACTGTACTAAGAGAAACCTTCTTATCTTTAGAGAAAGAGGTCCTCAGGATGGAACTGAAAATCAATGAGAATAAGACCAAATCCATGCCTTGCACTAAATCATGTTTTAACAATTCCCACTTTAAAATCGAAGAGTATAATTTTGAAGTTGTTGACAGTTTCACTTATTTAGGTTCGGAAATTAACAATAGAAAGGATTGAACTACTGAAATCCAGTAGAGAATTACTACGACTAATAGATGTCTTAATGGAATACGAAAATATATGAAATCAAATTTAATCAAAAGAAAAACAAAGGTTCTACTATAGGAGTCTTTAAATATCAGTACTGACTTACGCATGTGAAACTTGGTCCATGTCTCGAGCAGATGAGAACATGATAAATATCTGCGAAAGGAAGATTTTAAGATTTATTTTTGAAGGAATTCAGGAAAATGGAACGGGACGAAGAAGATCACTATCAATCATACAAAGAATCTGACATCGTTAGCTCCATCAAAATGCAACGAATTAAATGGGCAGGTCACGTTGTCAGAATGGACGATGACCGCACCACTAAAAAAGTCTTCAACGCTTAACCAATTGGCACATATCCTAAATCTTAGATGAATAGATGGCCTAGAAAAAGACCTCCTAGTTTTGGAATCTAAGTATTGGAGAACACTAGCAGGAAGAAGGATGGCCTGGAAAAGGCTTCTTGAGAAGGCCCCCCCCCCGGGCTGTTGATTACATATGACATACCTCTACGATTGTATTTTCCTTGTAAGAAAATAATATCATAATACAATGCATTGGCGGCTCCTACAATTAATTTTCGCCAAATAGCACTTTCTCATGCAAAAATTTTAAATTGGAAAGTTATTTGATTAAAAAATACGTCAAGAAGAAAGCCAAAGCACGAAGAAACAACTCTCGAGTTTAACATGGCAACTTCTATCTAGTTAGACATGGCATGGCGAAAATTTCTTAATTTGATTGATGAAATTCTGTCTCCTTCCTTTTATGTAGTAGAAAGTGACGTGAAAAAGGGGTTTTTTCCCAGTTGGTTTTAAAAGCTATCTTATTAGAAACTAAAAATTCCACATATTCTTAGCCAAAATAAATGCAAGTCTGTTGTTGTAGTTGCTATTAATATCCCGTTTGGTCAGACGAAATCAGACCAGATCAGTGAAATCGTTAACTTTAATGAAGTCCGATACCACAAGTGGAACATCATGGATATCTTCCCAGTCCAGAGCAAGGCAGTCCAAGATGTGCTGAGGTGAAGCCTGTTCTATCAGGCATTTAGGGCAAATGTGAAACCTCTTATTGTCCCCAGAAAAAGTGAGACCTTTTAAGTGCCCACTGGCAAGTCGGGAAAGACAAGTGTTGGGGACTTTCTGCCACAAGGAAGGGATAAAAAATACCTAGTCTTTCACGTCTTATGGTCCTTTACACGTCTATGCTAAAGAATCAAAATCAGATTGGGATAACAATGCGGGTGTCGCAATTTTCTCTGATATGTTTACCTCACCCCCCTTATCTTTAGGTCTAAAAACGACTCATTTTGAAGTCGAGGTGAAAGCGATTAGAGTACCTATTCAATAACTATTGGCGAGTGAAGAATTTTAAAAATGGCATTATACTTTCTAACTCCATCACGGCAATCCAAGCAGTCGCAATGGTAGCTTAATAACTCGCAGGCTGAAAAGCTGTAAGAAAAGTTTTCGATTCCTGTTAGTCTTGGAAAAGTATATTGTTCTACAGGGATTTCCCTCTCATTGGGATATATATGTGTGATGTATCTCAATTACTTTTTAGCAACTTCTCAAATCAAACAACTACTTTTCAGTGCTTCTCAACAGTCAACACAATTATCTCGATTATCACTACAATTATACAAACACAGTCCGTCGTGTTAAAAATTCTCTATCTAAGAAACTCTATTCTTTGTACAGAAAACCACGCGCTATGCGTCGGTTTATTGCCGAAGGAATTCAATTTCCTTAACCCCAAAAATAGTCTAGCGCTCCACGCTTTCAGTACAAGGGCCCGTCGTCTCTCTCCCATAACTATCCTGTTCGAGGGTCAATCCCCTTCTCTCTAAAAAACAGTAACTCGCCCCCATAAGCGCGGTGAATTGCGCCAAACATTCCATATAATCCCCCTCCAAAAGTAGTTTAAGACAGTACAATATGGAAATGAAACGGCTGATTTACTAGCAAAAAAAGGGACGATATTGCAATTTTTCTAGAGAGATACTTCATACTTTAATAAAAAAGAATAATTACAAATGTTTTGAATAGGAGCTATCGATATAAGCTTTTTGATTAAATTAAAGATAAAAGTTAGAAAGAAATTCTCTGGAAAAGATACCAGAGTTTTCAAAACCTGCACACGTATGAACGCGTGCGCACACACACATATATATAGGTAAAGATTACAATTTGTGTTTCTTGGGGTGTGGAATATTCTTTTTAAATCAAAATTATCTTAAGCGAATTATACACAAATTATTCATGAAACTAATCTCACAAATGGCATATGTAATATACATGTTCTCTTTAATAGAAAGTAAATATATATGTTAATATTAATTACTAAAAATAATAATTTAAATATTTTGTCTTAGATGGATAATGAGGTTGATTTTTAATTTCTCTTGATTATCATTAGAAAATTAAGGAACGTCTAAATTCCAATTTCAGAATATTTTGAGATCATTTTTAATTTTCATTAAAGGGTTCCCTAATGAAGAGACACTCTGTAATTTGAAACATTATTTCGTATGCACCTGTAACTTTAAATAATCTGCATTTCAAATTGGATGAACCAGTAACGAAAACTACTATCTTTTCACTACTGGTTTCATTCTACGATGAATAATTTTTCTCTCAAGATAAGATTCCATTCAACCTTCCAAACGAGACTTAAAGTTCGAGAATTCTTAAGCTTAACATGATGCATTTGAGATCCATTTCATTAATAGACTTCAGTCCGCATTAAAGATGTAGCGCACTTATAGAATTCAAAAATGGGAAACCAATACCCTCTTATTAAAACTCAGAGCTACACAACTAAGATGAAATCGCAACAGCTACTCAAAACGTCGCCTTAATTTCCCCTTTTACGGTCCACCCTCAGCATAATCTGTTCTTGTTCTTCCAATTAACGGCACAGTTGCTTTTCTCGAATCACTCCTCCAAAGAGAATCCTTCGACACGCAGCCTTTATTATTCATCACATTAAACACACATTAACCGAGGACTCTTCGTACGACCTCAGACCCTAACGACATCGTTCGAAAAGCATCTTTGGGTGAAATTTTCTTTCGGGAAAAATGGATAACGAGGCGTAGGTGGGTGAGTACCCAAGTGGGAAACAGGGTAGTCATTACAGGGGCGGATAGATAATTTATTTGCCTTTTAAGACTCTAAGGGTTTTTGCACGTGCTCTTGACACAGTTTATGCGCGCATTAGGCAGTAGGATTCAGAGTGGCTTTCCGGGATCATTGCTTTGTTGGGAAAAAGGTCTGTTTAATTTGAGGGGATATATCAGGGAAAACGAGTGATGGATTTACGAAATGTTCGCTTTTGTAAGGAACGAATTTCTAAATAGTAAGCTGCGTGAGAAGTACAGGATCTAGTTGAATTGATTGGATTTTAGCTGCATTGTAATTACTGCTCCGGCTGTTGTTGACGTATTGCTTTGTTTGGGATAAGACATCGTGAAATTTGAGTAAGTATATAATACATCAATAACATTTACACTGACTCAGTAAATAAGACTAACGGAGACACTGAGGTAAAAGTTTTTCAAACAAAAATATACTACTTAAAAGAAAGCATTTCCTCTCGCATTGGTGTGAGGATTTATCAGGATGAGTCATCAGTAACAAAACAACAACTTTAGTTCATCTTTTCAATCAAATAGTATCAACGTTTAATTCGGCTAAGAAGAGCAAGTCAGTTTTAATCTACTCTAAATATTTATAACAAAAAAATAGCACTCTTATCAATAAAAATGCAGGCATTTTATTTTATTTTATTATTTTATTATTGAGACCAATTATTGAATCCCCGTAAACTGCAAAGTACCACACGGGGCTCACAGAAATAAGTATTAATCCCACCTAACAAAGGAAAGAAGGAAAAAATTTTGAGGTTATATATGAAAGATTACACACACACACACACAAATATTTACAACAAATTCACAAAATTTTTTAAAAGCCCTTCTGGTGGAAAGAAGTTGGTGCAGGTTCGGAGGTCAATTTAATATTAAGTCCCTTGAAAGCCAGTCTTATGATCTTTCTCTCGCTGACATATTTAGAACACAGAAGCAGCGCAAGTTCTACATTTTCTTTGCCACCAATATCACAATCACAGGAAGGTGACGGAACTAAATTAAATTTTTTCAAGTAGCTTTTAAAGTTACCATGACCAGTGAGAAATTGGGTTATTTTGTAATTCGTATAAAAAAAAATGATTGCATGACAGTCTCTTATTAATGGCTGGAAAAAAATTATTAGTTAAGCTACCTTTATTTGAAATAAAATATTCTTGGTTCTATAAGACTTCCCTATATATATATATATATACTGGTGTGCAAAAATTAAGGACGAGACGGTTTTTTCAATATAACTTTGTACAAAAGCTTTCCAAATCAACACATTTAATACCGTAAGATCCCCAATACGTAAGGACATGTGTAATGTAAGCAACACTTACTAAAAGAGAAATCAGAGGGATAAAAAGAAGCTTGATTGAATAAGTAGCATGGAGCGCAATGCGACTGAAGGCCGAAACATCCCTGTGATGGGTGTCCAGCAAGAAACATCCGGTCTTTAGTAGGGGATATGATCTCCCCTGACTGCTAGGCAGGTTTCACAGCGTCTGCCCATGCTGAGAATGAGGGTGTCAATGAGTTGTTGAGGCATTGCTGCCCATTCGTCTTGCAGCGCCAATCGAAGCTCCCGAATCTTTACTGGTGGTAAGGTACGAGGTGCCAAGCGTCTGCCTAGAAAGTCCCATACATGCTCGATGGGATTGAGATCCGGAGATCGTGCCGGCCAATCCATACGTTCAATATCCTCACTCTCTAAGAGCTGTTCGGCAGCTACTGTGCGATGACATGGTGCATTGTCGTCCATGAAAAGGAACTGCAGTCCCATAGCGCCTCTAAAAAGACGCACATATGGAAGAAGAATCTCGTTACAATAACGGGTCCCGTTGACTGAACCTGCGTCGAAGATGTAAAGGTCTGTACGACTACCAAGCATGATGCCTCCCCAAACGAGAACATCGCGACCTCCATACCTGTCCCTTTCAATGATGTTCCAGGGATAATTGCGGCTTCCCCGCTCTCTCCAGATGAGTATGCGATGAGAATCGTTACTCAAACTGAATCTGCTCTCATCTGTAAAGAGTACTCGTCCCCATTCATTGTCTCTCCAATTCCGGTGTTCCCGGCACCACAGAGAACGCCTTCTCCGATGGGCAGGCGTTAAAGGTACATACCGTAAAGGGCGTCGTGCAAACAGACCACCACCGTGCAGTCTTCTGGCCACGGTAAAACGCGATATCGGTCGTCCAGTCATCTTGTCGTGTGTCTAGCGATTTCCCCCGCTGTCTGCCGCCTGTTTCTTCTGGCCTGTAAGACAATGTACCGGTCATCTGCGGGTGTGGTTCCTCGTGGACGACCACTACTGAACCCCCGGATAGCTGTTCCTGTAGTTTGAAATTGTCTCCAAAGTCGTGAAACGATGCTGTGAGCAATTCCGAACTCTGCAGCCACACTTGTCACACTGCGGCCTTCCTCCAACTTCCCAATGATTCGACCTCGGGTAAAAGCATCCAGATGTCGTCTAACAGATTGATTATTCGCCATTTCTCGTTGAGGCAGCAACTCGGTGTGATTTTAACTGCTATACGGCGTGCAATCTCTTTGCCAGAAATACTGATCTTACACCGACAACATGCTTTATACTACTCAGACACTCCCCCATTACGTCTACCTGCATATCTGCGCATGTGCTACCGTACATCACCTTACCTAATCTCCTGATTGATCTTTCTGTCCGCTCTGCCTCTTCGTTCAGCTGATATGCTAATTTTTCGACTTCGTCCTTAATTTTTGCACACCAGTGTATATATATATATATATATATATATATATATATATATATATATATATATATATATTATTTCTTTCATAATCGCCTTGTAAAATGATTTAGGAATGTTAATGGCAATGACAATTTTGCCTTTGCAAGTCAATCGGCTCACTCATTTCCGAGAACGCGCGTGTGTCCGCGAACAAATACAAAATCTATTGAGATGTTTTATATTATATTCTTCTTCTAAATGCAGGTATTTGGCTGTATTCCTTGAATTCTACCATGGGGTTTACCGTCCCTAATTCAGGAACACTGACGATTCAAATATAAACTCTATAATAATCTAATAACATTTTTTTCAGTCTCTATTTTCACTTTCTCTCTTTTTTTTCTCGAAATCAACTCAGTCGAGTATAAATAGTAGTTTTATTTTACATAAATCACGATTCCTTTTTCTGAAAGAGATTTCAGAAGAAGGATTACTATTTTTACTTTTATTATTGTATAAAAAAAATTTCCTCACGGAAATGGTGGTAATGTGGTAATTCTTTCAACAAACTAATAACTAATGCTTCAACTAATGCGGTATATTTCCATGATTAGAATATCCTGAGAATATGCTAAATTTTAATCAAATATTCAAGAAGTAGAAAATCCCCAAGCAGTTTTAATACTATCTTCCTAAAAATTTATGGATTATAATTGATATAAAATTTTAAAATTCTTATTACAATTTATGAATGCAAATACTACTCTGGCTTAAATCGGGTACCAATGAGTGTAAATATCAGTTACAGAATTAGGCTTAGTCCTACGAGGCCCGGGTCTAGGGCGGCAAATTCTTAGAGGTGCCAAAATTTTCAAGGTGGCAAAAATTTGAAATTGATTTCGTTTTTCATTCATTGTAAGACCGAATTTTAATGCTTCTTTTCTTGCTTTGATAACCTCAAGATGTCAATATTAATATGGTAGAATTATTTCTTAGAATAAGTAAAGTAAATAAGTAATAAGAATAAGAATAAAAAGAAGCAAGTAAGTAGTAAAATTTATATAAAAAGTCTAACAAATAGGAACAAAAAAAAAATGTCCTTAAGTATAGCATTTATCAGTTGACTTTAGATTTTTCCATCCTGAAAAGAGTGAAAATTTTTTTACGTACAGGCAGGAAGCAAGATAGAGAGGCTCAATGCACTTGCATTTTTTAAGCATTAAAGCACAATTAATTCAAGAAGTTAAGTATGAGGATGTCATTAATATTTTCGCACCAATGGAAGTGAGGAGTATAGGACTCGATACCTTGTGTTTCGTAAGCACGTAACATACTACTGGACCAAAATTATCACGGCAGTCCGGAGGCTGTTATTGGTGTATATTGATACCATCGCTACACACTCCCCTACCAGTGAGTCCGTGGATAGACGAACGAACGATATAGTTGTTATGGTGAGCGTGTGAGGGGTTGCTGTTGCATCAAGTGGGTCTGATGGCTTTTGATGGCTCTTGCGGTGGATCGATGGCGCCACGACAATTGCGCGAAGGTTGAATTGTTCTTAGTTCAGCGTCAAGATCACCAATGTGGAAGATAGAACTCGGTACCTTCTGATACCTAAGCACGTGACATACCACTGGACGAAAGTAATCACTTCAGTCCGGAGGCTGTTACTGGCTTATATAAATACCACTGCTACGAAAGCAAGAAATAAATATATTATATGATTAATTAGATAGATATGATTTATTTATTAATTAAAAGCTACTTGTTCTAAATTATATGTTTAGTTGAGAAAAACATTATGGTTCTCTTTTATTAATTTTATTTTATTTTACTGTATGTTTTATCATCCACGTGTGTTAGGAATAGGCTTAACTTTTCAACATGGCTCTGTTTTGTTCAACTATGTCGAAAATTTCTGCTGTACGGGGAAGGTGGATCCATAAAGTATTGCTTAACTCTAAATCGCTGGCCTAATTCAGCGATAGCTCTAGAAATCATAATAGGTCGCCGTTTTAGTCCAAAGACTCTTTGTATCTACATTTGTTGTGTCTCTTGAACTCCAATTTCTTTCTTCTTTGGCATTGTAGGTTTTACAACTTTTTCACATGGTATCTTATTTTATTATATATATATATATATATATATATATATATATATATATATATATATATATATATATATACAAATAGCTATAGAACATAAGTATACTTATTCAAGATAGGAAATATTAGACACAGTAGTACAATAACAAACTCCTGGCCTTAGGAACCAATATTGCAGGTTTAAACAAGTTTTAGGGCTAGCCAACTTTCACCTGTAATTTGTCTATACAAAGTGCCAAGGGGAAAGGAAAGAATAATATTAGGAGAAATTTAAATATTACAAATAAAATCACTATACTAATAAAATATAACGATAAAATTATAGCCTACTAGTATTCACAGTATAGATTTAAAGTCAATGCAAAAGGTAAATAGTAAGACTTACTTCGTGAGTGTATCAACTGGTTATGTTTCCCGCCAAATACAACAGAGTCATATCAGTACCGCATAAAGTTAAATATTATGATAGAATAATATAAAGTCTCTCTCTCTCTCTCTCTCTCTCTCTCTCTCTCTCTCTCTCTCTCTATATATATATATATATATATATATATATATATATGTACGTTTAAAAAACTATAAATATATATCGATTTAAATATTTGTGGAAAATAAATGATAACAAGAAATATTTAAAACAATATTATTAATTTATTAAACATGTTGCGCCATCTATTGAATAACTGTATAATAAGTTAAAAATACTAGTATTAAAAGATAATGTCAATAATAGTTATTAATACATATTGTATATCACTGAGAACTATTAGAAATATAATTGTTAAGAAAGTTAGCAGGCTATCCATGTTCAAAACATTGTTTATTAAAGTTATTAAGATTTAAATAAATATTAGCTTTATCGCTAACCAGTGGCGCACACAAGGGGGTCGCCCAGACCCCCTTGAAAAATTCCTGTGCACTACTGTCGCTAACTAATACATTATTACGATAAATATAGTTGAAAATAATATTTCTATATATAGAGAAATAGATAAATTTGAATTCCTGTAAGGCACTTTAAAAATGTTAAAATTAAAGGCATCTCTTTTATCATAAAAATTACTATGTAATTTCAAATCCTTAATATACAATGATACATCTAAGTAATTTGTTTTAACTGGATTATGGTTAATTTTAACTAAGTTTAAGTAATCCGGATAAAAATTAATATTGGATTAAAATTATCATTTTTACCAAAAATAATTAAATCATCAATATATCTAAAAATGTAATAGTCATTATTAATAATATAATTATATTCATAAAAGTGTAAATATAAATTAGCCAAACTATTACTCACTTGACCTCCTTGTGGCAAGCCTTTATTTTGTTTATATAATGAACCATTAAAATTAATGTAATTTTCTTTTAAAACTAAATCTATTTGAGCTTTAAATTTGTTAAAATTAATATTAAGATTATAAGTACTGTGGTTTTCTAAAATTACTTTAATAATATCATTGATAGCAATGGAATTGAAAAATATATTATATATATATATGTATATATATATATATATGTGTGTGTGTGTGTGTGTGTTTAATTCATGCCTAAATCCAATACTTACATTTAATTTGAATCCATTATTTCTATTCGTATTATTATTAGTATTATTATTATATAAGGGCGTCAAATTAACTTGGGCCTAGGCTGCCATCGAATCTAAATCCGTCACTGACAAATATATTTATGTGGAATAAGAACTGATATTGTAAATAAAGTAGCTGGGTTTAGTGCTTACTGTATTTAATACCTCACATTAGATTTCTTTCAAGTACAATAACGTCCAAACCTTAACCACTTTAAGGTACAATTTATTTTTTATGTCAGATTTGAAAACAAATCACAATAACAGTAAGAAATTTACAAGAATTGTGTTTTAAACAAATGTTTCATAAATTTTCCCAATTTTAGCATGAAATAC
Organism: Trichonephila clavipes; assembly: GCA_019973935.1. NCBI lineage: Eukaryota > Metazoa > Arthropoda > Arachnida > Araneae > Nephilidae > Trichonephila > Trichonephila clavipes. The sequence goes on along the minus strand of BMAU01019231.1, from coordinate 711,483 downwards.
AATTTACAAATTTTAAAAAATTACAGAAGTTCATTGTTAAATAAAATAAATATTTCAATTTTTGTTGAAAACAAATAAATAGATTATTTTTACTCTAAAGAATTAATCTCTTAGTTCTCTTAGAAGAAATTATTGGATTAATACATTGGTGACAGCCCTACTATCAATTAATTTGTCGAATATTAGAATGGGAAGTAATGCTCATAGCTGAAGAAACCCTTGTTCCAACTTATTTAACAGCGACGTCGAAGGACTTAAAGCAGCCACTTCTCTGCACACTACAGAGGTAGTCTCAAAAATGCTCAGTCAGATTAAGGTCTTGAGAGACTTATCTAATCATTCACTTAATTTCAAATCTTGATTTTGAAGATATTTATCGACAAACACCTGGTTCGATGAAGCCAATGCAGTGTTTCTCAAAGTGTGGGGCGCGACAACCCTACAAGGGGGGCGCGAGCATATCGAAAATTTAAAGATTTTTTTTAAAAAAATATTCGGAAAGAAGTGAAACAAAATACATTTTCCATGATAAAAAAATGCACAACACATATAATTTATGTTTATCATCTGGCGTTTTTCTTTTTTAACATAAAATATTACTCGTTAAAAGAAAAACGAAACCCAGACCCTGAGAAAAATTCTAAGAAGATAAACATTTCATCACTGTAATTATTATTGAAATACTGTACATTAGTAGTAGAAAGAAAAGGAAGACATGATTCACTTTTCAGCCAGGCAGCATAATACATTTGCTGATCATTTGATTGACCTTCAAACTTACTGGTATGATTTCTACACTAGTTCCACCCCATCTTTTATGTATTTGTTTTTCGCTTAGGGAAATTGTAAATAATGAAGAGTTTTACGACATTTGGAAAAGCATTGATTGTTTTGAAGGATTATTTGGATAAGATTTATTTTTAAGAGTAATCTCAAACATATAAAGCATAGTGAAAAACGTCATAATCCTTTTTAGAACATCCGTATTTTTTTCTGAATACACTTTTAACCCGGGAGCGGTGGTGCGGGGCATCTGTGATCTCTATTGAAGGAAGTTGAAACTGATCAAGCAAAAGAAGGCATATTATTCATGATTGAGAAACACGATGAACATGAAACGAAAGGAAAATTTTCAAATGCTTCATAAAGAACTCCATCAACTGAAATATGATGCCATAAGTGTACCACAAGGTTCAGTTCGCGTTGTCAAAAAGACACAAGAAAAAAGAAGTTCAACTTGATATTTGTTGATCACCAAAGGTGTCAAGAGTTCGAGCCCAGTACCACTAAAGACCCGTTGTGTATGGGTATGTTAAATCTGTCGAGAACTCAAACGTTCTCCTGTTGGAGTGGTGTGGTAGTTAAAAGAGGCCAGCTCAAGTATCGTCCTCGTCAACCATTGTTCAAAATTACGAGGTCCGTCTCTAAAAGCCCTCGTGTAGCTGAACAGTGCGACTTTAATATTCACTCACTCGATCATGAAAGCTCATTAAAACTACAATTACTTGAACAAAATATGACAGCTTTGCCAGCAAATAACATTTCTGTAATGTTAGTGAAAGGTGTCTCTGATTTGCGTCCTTTATTAAGGTATTGCACTTTTGAATCATTTTAGTTCAGTTTTATTGGGTTTTTTCTCAAATCATCAAAGAAAAATTGAAAATTCCTTGAAAGCCGGTAAGTATACTTTCTCTTAATTAAATTATTCACTGGGATTCCGATTTGTATCGCGTAGAGTAAAAATAATTATAAACAAATGATTGGTATGACTGAGTCCCCCCGCACTACCATTAGAGTTAGTTTCGAGTGCGCGCCTGCTCCCGGTTTAAAACATTTTGAAGTCATCTCGCTTTAAATATTAAAAAGTAACACAATTATTCTTCATAGGAATTTTATATTCTTTTTCATTATTTAACATTAATTCTAAATGCTAATTTTGTGAGGTTTAAAATTACAGTTCTTTTTAACAGTTATTTACAATTATAGCATTTATCTAAAAAAAATCATTTTACATTTTTGCATACAATGTCGTGCACGCAGTTCTACTCTCTTTACAGTTCAGCTATTATACCAAGAATAATGTTATATTTTTTTAAAAAATGGTCACGTGCGAAGAGCCGGTGTTTCAGCCAGTATACGTTTAATGTATCAGTACTGAAGAAGGTTTTTTATAAATAATTTCTTAATACTAAATTAAGAACAAGTTTAATAATTATTAGTGACTTCCATGGGCTTGTCTTGTAGAGCAAAGTTTTTCAAAGGAAGGTTTAATATCAGAAATTGACACTCTGAGTTATTTTTCTATATTTAGCTGAGATCTATATTTTGTCTTCAAAGCAGCCACCGCAGAAAATCCGGTTTAACAAAGGTAGGATGTTGAAAATGGTAATAGTATACGAAGTGCTTTTGTTTTCAGTACAGAGAATCCATCATCCACCTCTACCCAAAATTCAAAGAGCGATTTATTACAAAATTGCATTTTAATTTTTCACTGGATGTGAATTCTATGAAGATTTCTTCTTCGGAAGTTGAGAACCCTTCTGGAGTATCTTGAAATAGATCCGTAATCCACTCGTAACTTGCTACCAGGTTGTCCTCATCAAGAAAATACTTTTTAAAATTCTTTGCCAACATGGCCAAATGATTTTACATGGTTTTAAAAACAACTTTCACATGTTGTTCTTCAGATTTGTAAGTTTTAACACATAACTAGCTGGGGCATTTCCCCCATCATTTACTTTAGTAGTGGTAAATCCAAAATTTAAGTATTTTTGAGAATATTTCCTTGATTTAATTTTCGGAACCATGCTCGTCTGTGTACTTGTTGAACCTTTATTATCGTCGAATGTTTGCTTACGACTTAAAAATGCATGTATGATTTTGTTTTAATCTACTGTCGTAAATACCTAATTAGCGTGAATTACAATTAACGTGCTAATTAAAAATGTGCATTCAAGGTAGATTCGGTAGCTATAGAAGTATCAAGTCGACCAAAACTGACTGGAATTGTAAGAGGAAAAACATTTTTACATGTTTTGCGCAGACGTCCGATAGGTTGCCCAGACTCGCGCAAACGTACCCGATAATGCCAAATGGGATGGATATGATAGAGAGCAACATAGACTAGACAATTTTTCTAATGACATTTGTACTTTGAGAAATGGATGCTGAAGGAAATATATCTTTAATTAAATATATCATTTTGCGATCTGTTCCAATTAAAAATTAGAGAAAAAAATAACATAATATATATATAAGTAAGTAATATATATTTTAAGTGTTATTTTCTTAAAATATATATTACTTAAAAGTAACATATACAAAATTTAATACTTATACAGTTTGTAATTGAGATCGCATTGTAGCTTTAGCGTAAAAGTGCATTTTTATTGCAGTAAATATAGTATTGTTGTACGGGGGCGCGACAAAAATTATGATTGAAAATTGGGTCGTCAGTAATGAAAGTTTGAGAAACACTGAGTCAATGACAATCATTTATTAGGTTTAATTTATCACCAATGGCAACAGTATGTAGTACGAAATACAGAAGAAAATCTCGTCCGATATCTTACAACAGCCTTTCCTCCAAGGAAACACACACAGGTAAGTGTGGTCGCTCAAAGACATTGCATCCTCTATACCATGATTCTACCTCTTCTATAACCACGTCTATCAACAAAGATAGATTAATAGCAATTGAGAACCTCGTTTCACGCTCGCGCGAGTTCTTGACTCTGTCTCAACAAGATCCTGATCCAGTAACGCACACAGGAATTTTTCAGGGGGAGGGGGTCCAGGGTCAAAAGCTCACCATTCTTGTATTATGCTCCTTTTGATTTTGTCGATTTTCGGGAACAAAACACAGCAAAAAACTAATTATTGAATAAATAATTAACATTAATTAATAAAATCAATCATTAATAACAAATATATAATTAAATTTTATGTACTATATACTTAGAATTATAATCAATCGGAAAAAAAGTCAAGGACTTTGGGGGGTCAGGCCACCTCCTTGTGTGCGCCACTGTCCTGATCCAAATAATTTTAACGGTTAAATGTTATTTCCGGGCATCCGAAAAACAAGGAATTTGAAACTGCATGCCAACTGGCAAATGTGGTAAGACCGTATTATTATGCGATGACCGTTGTCCATGTCAAACGTAAGCCTAATACCATAAGCAATCATTCAACTCATTTAATCGAAATGTGGCCATCGGTAGAGTCGGTTTGTGCCTAGGTCTTTGAGGTTGTGAGTCGTGCACATTTATTTGTTTCAAATTATCGTTTGAACGAGTATTTGACAATGCATATTATATACTGTCTACTTTTAAAGATCTCAGCTAGGGCCTACTTTTGCAAAGAGGCCCAGGGCCTCACAAAAAGTCTTAAAGACGTCCCTGAGTAATTAGTGTTTAGCTCTCTTGATCCTCACCCGACTTGCATCACTCTTCAAAGTAAACTCATATGGGAAAAACATAGAATCATATTGCAGCCTGGAGTAAGAAACACACTCTTGAGCACAATATAATTTGGGGGGCATTACTGTATTATCAGTTAAAAGGAGCGTATATATATACACAAGGGGTCCTCCTGCATAGAATCCTTGATTTAGAGGATGTTCTCAGAAACAGATAAGATAGTCCATATTACAGCACAATGAGCCAAAACTTTGGAGTGTTCCCTCTAAAAAGTTAGTGATTTTCTGCAGGAGTTATAACTCTTGGTCATTTTGGAACAGGTTTTAATGATACTAAATTTTGGGATTCAACTTAATTTCAAAGTCTTTGTATCACACTACGAGACACATTAAGCAGCCTTAGCTTATCACAACCTCATTTTCATCCACCGATTGTCAGTCATCTTTACGAATCGGTTAAACGTTAGTTACTGGTACGATATCTCAGTACCAGCAACTAAATATCAACAAGCGTGAACAAATTTCATTTAAATGACGAAACTGAGATCCTTGCAGTTTCCTTCTATTGCTATATCAGCGGAAATTCTTTAAAAAAATAATAACGGTGTGTCTCCTTCTTCCATTAAGTTTAATTGAATTTACATATGATAATTCACATAAAATAGATATATTTTTTTGTCATTATTTCCTTTTTGTTATTGTGCTGCATCATTGTTAAGCTCCAACAAATTATTGTATTTAACTTTTGCAGGCCAGATTATATAAATCATCTCTTAATTTAGAATCAATAATATTTTTAATGTTGTAAAAAAAAATAAGTAAAATTTTAAAAAAAAACAGCTAGGGGGAGGATAAATATCATGCAGGTGTGGAAGTGCTCTCTTTCGATGTTTTGTATTTTCAATTTAGACGTTAAACTGCATCAATGGCTCTTGCTGAACAAAGCAACCAGGATTGAAGAGTAGGGGGGTGAACGATTGAAAAAAACTCACGACTATAATAGTCCGCTTTCATCGGCTTCGAACCTTTACAAAACTGATGGTATATTAACACGCCTTGCGCGGAAAGCTTTAGCTGTTTAAATGACGGAAGTCAAATAGAGTGCAATATGGAACGAAGTGAAATGAATATGGGGGAAATAAGTTAAGTTAAATCAATAGATAGCAGATGACCATTCTATAAATTATTTAAAAAGCATATTTTCTAATCTTCTAAGCATTACGCATTATGTTTTAAGTTGCCATATATTCATTGAAGCAAATAAAAAAAAGCAACCACTTATTTTCTATAACAATTAATGTGTAATTTAGAAGTAATATTTTTTTAGATTATCATACTTAATAGTAATACATATATTGCGTGAGAAATGTTCCATAATTATTGATAATAAAATTTAAAAAGGGAAAACAATAAAAGTTTCCACGAAAAATAAATAAATAAATATTTCTTTTTTTAAAAAAAATCATGCTTGCTGAAGATTTATCTAAAGAAATTCCACTATGTGAGGAAATACTTAACTACATTTAAATAAACAATTACGTAATGTTTGCAATTTTCTATTTCAGACAGTTGAAGGTAAAATGTATTATATACCCACATATTTTTATGCTAAAACTTTATTTTGAACCAATAAGAATTTAAACTATTTCAAAACTACACTTGAATAACACTATTTCTTACAAATAACTATTAAAAAATTGTTCAAATAAGGAATGCTGCTTGGTTTTCCTTATTACACGCGCACACAATAAGGTTAAATATTATTTGATTCCTCTTGAATAACTTTATTTAATAGTAAAAAAATATGTTTTTTTAAAAAGTTGTAGAATTTAAATACATAAACTTGGAATAATTCTTATAAAAATTAAACGAAACCACTTTATTATTGGTATTATTTTTATTACAAAATGAATAGAAAATGGAAACATTTAAAGCTTAACTTCTCAAATTCTTATCTTATAGAATTATAAGAAATTTAAAAAATTAAATATTTTTTTCTCTCTCTAATGGGGCTGTGAAATGGACACGACATGGACACTGTCGATTTTTTGCACCCACCGACTTGGGCCGCGGTCGAACCCACACCTTAGGTGCAGAAGGCCAGCGACAAATCAACTACGCCACACAGTTGGCATTAAATTTAATATAAGAAATTGATAGAAACTAAGTTATGCTCTCTCTCAGTATATATACATAATGTTAATTGTATTTTACATAATTACTTTAATGGAATAAATTTTTAACTAAAGAATTGTTATCCAATTTAAAACCAATTACAATCAAAGTTCGTGAGAATTGAAAAGAAAATTATAGGTTCTTCTTATTGCTAAATATTATTAATGTATGCAAATTACTTGTCTAAGTTTTTTCTTTTAACTTGAAGATGAAGATAATAATGTTTTAATTTTTTTTTTTAATATAGAGCAAAAAAGTATTCTATATCATATATTTTGGTACAAGTACAAATTTTATTTTATGGCCATTTTTAATAAGTTATCTCTAACATTTATAAATAGAAGTAAAAAATAAACTAATCGTCTCAAAAATAAAGGAACCCGCAAGTAATTTACTCCAATTCAAGGGAAAAAACAGTATCCAATGATTTTCTTTAGAAGCAACATAGATCGACTTTTTCTCACCACCCCCTCTTCTTTCTTTTTGCACCCTTCCCCAGTTTTTCGCTTTGACGTCAGAGAAACAGACCAGGTAATGGACAGCTGAATTTCCTTCTTTGGTCCACCATTCATGCTTTTATTTATGTATGTCTTATGTATTTTTCTTTTCCCCATTGTTTGTCATACTCCCTCCCCCTCTCTTATGTATATATATTTTTTACTTATTTTTCTTTACTTTTTTTGGCTAGTTTTGAAGTCGTTTTTGGAGACGCGCTCATGCGTTTCATCTCACCGCCGGTTACGAATTTTTTGGTTTTTCTCCAGAAAAGGCCTCCATCAAATTTATCGACCGAAAAGTCCAGTAAAGAAACAAATACAAAAACTTTTTTTTTCTTTTCCTATCTACAAGTTTTTTTTATTTATTTATCTTTTTTTTTTCGAATAAACAACTTTTTTTTTTATTCTGCTGGACTTTAGATAGAGAAAATTCCTTGCTCGGAACCATTTTTATTTATTTGATGTGGTTAGGGTTAATACGCCGTGTTTTTTACAGTAAACATTAGACTTGTTTTGAAGGTTATATTTGTGGTTAAAACTGCATGTTATATAAATTCGGTATAGCTATTACCCTCATGTAATATCTCGATCGCTTTTTTTTTATCTTTCAAGTATCTTTTTGGTATATCACACATACCATTTTTTTACAGAAATTTACAATGCACGTCAGTTACAAATTTTTATAGAAAAAATAAGCTGCATTCAAACAATTAACACTCTAAAATAAATTTCTATTGTTAGCTTAGATTAAATTTCTTGAATAATTGCTAATTCCTTTTAAAATTAATTCATAGCCCACACTCTCTCTCTCACACACACACAAACATACACATACAGAACACAGGTATACATATACATACAGAACACACGTATACATACATATACAGAACACACGTATACAAACGCATACAGAACACACGTATACATACACATACAGAACACACGTGTACATACACATGCACACATATTTATGTAACTTCTTATAATCTCTACTTGAGAGATTGAAATGACTTGAACAAAAAATATCATTGAATATTTGGAAACTTGAAAGCATAAATGTAGCAGTATTATAAACAATCCTGACTGAGGATAGCTTTTATATTTACATAAAAGTAGGGTTTAACTTGTTTTATTGCTTGTCATCTTTCCTCCTTTTTTTTTACAATACAATAAAAAAATCCTATGAAATGTAACGGATAGAAATTATATATAAATATATATAAACATATATTAACAAAATTCTTTAAAAAAATGTTTTTCATATGCAATTTCACAGAAAAATATATTGAGGTTAATAAAATCGAATGCTTTCATTTCTGATTAAAAGAATCTCGAGATCTCTGTGTATGTAGCGTTAGAATAATGATGATCATAGAAGTATAACTATGCGACACGGAATATGTTTGTATGTCTCAAACTATTCCTTAAAATTTTTTATTAATTTTAGATAATATTGCAATCCTAAAGATAAGATTTATCAATGAAAAGTGTTTGTCAAATCATAAGATTTTTAAGTGAAATAATTTATTTATTAGTTATGAAAAATGAAATGAATGATCGATTTTAGTTTTTAAAAAATGCTATCTTCAGGATAGAGAAAATGCAAGTTGAAAGAATTCCTTAGATGATATTCATTAAAAAGAATTAGTTATTTACAATTCTTGCTTGAAAACCTATTAAATAATGTTCGTATTCAAATTGCTTTTGAAAGGAGCAAATGATAAATATTATGTTATTATAAATGATAAATATTAGATAGGTGTTATACTCTGTGGTTTTTCTTATTTTCTAGAATGATAATGTTAAATTCTACGACTTATAGGTGTTCTAAGATTACCAAAGGGGTTTTTATTTCATGACCAGACACATTCTCCTTTTTCTGCTATCGTCATCTCAACTGAAAACAATTAATTGCTTTTTCTTGAAAATTCTTTGATCCTATTTCATTCTTTAATATAAAAATCGCTGAAATATTCCTCGTCGGAATTTAGAATTTTTATAAAACGTATATTCTCAGATATTTATATCATTTTCTGTGAAAGAGATAATATTTTGATATCTTTTGAGCATACTTTTTATATTCCTGAATAGGGCATGATACAAGAATGGTGGACTTTCGACACTTGACCTCCCCCTTGAAAAATTCCTGTATATGCCACTGGTGTGACATACAAATTGACCAAAATCTTTTATTTCTAAGCCTTTTCGTTCTTAATACAGAGATAGTTATTTAAATTGGATGTTAATAATATGGATTTTCATTAATACTGATTTTATTAAAAAACTAATTATAATCAGTGTAATTGCGCTTTGTTATTAAAAATTAAATATACCATACAATCTTTTTTAATAATCATTTACTTTTTAATTATTAATTGTTAGAAAACTATACGATGCATGAAAGTGAGGAATAAAAGGTTTCTATTAAATGAAAATACATCAGTCCTTAAGTTCCGAGCGTAATGCAAGCTCCAAAGCTTTGGAAAGTTTTTAAAGAAGTTTTCCTCTATCGATTTCACACACATTAAACTTACACCACCAATTTCATAGACTCTATTTCATCTGCTTAACCATTCGCCCATAAGTATCGCTTTTTACAGCTTAAAAGCTTAACGCTGCATAGGCTTAACCAATCCATTACACACTTGCGTAGACATAATTCTGAGCCTTAAAATCCAGTCTATAATATAGTGATGATAGTTCGTCCATGATTCAAGCCTCGTGACTCTGAAAAGCATGTCTTATCCCCTTTTTAACACCCAGAGGATTATGGGTAACTGAAGCCTATACTAATCCCTTGAAGTGCACGCAGGTGTCAAAATAGGTAAATACCATTAAACAAGAATAAAGTCCCAATTTTTTTCCGCAACTTTTTTGTCGCGGTTTTTAAAGCGATACGTCTTCATTCATCAATATTTCACCTTTTAACGATGTTTTTTTCACCGCATTTACTCCGGTACGTACAAAGAAAAACCACCATTTATTTTTTTTTTCTGTCTCCCTTCACCGCTTACGGCCGTGAAACTTTGCAACTATTCTATTATGAAGTCATAAACGTACCGCGTGTTATTGTGGTCTCGTCTGGTGCCGACCAAAAAGCAAAACTATATATCTGGAGACAAGGCACCGGCACAATGGAGGTGCGTAGCCACATCAGCAATAGCTGTTGTGCTATTCACGGGGATGAAAAAGCCACAAACTTTTTTCTTTTTCCCTTCTTTTTTCCCCTTATTGTGTCGCTCGTATCATTGGACCACTTAGAAACGCTTGACTTGCTCGTATCTCGTGGTCCGAGAGATACAATGGCGGTGTGTCTCATTCAAACGCATTACGCCGCTCAAGACACTGCTGTATCCGGAGGGTAGCTGTAACAGAGACTTTGACAAGGGATTGGAGAAAGGGGGGAGGCCGTGAAAGATTTTTCATTGAAGGGGGTGGTTCTTAAAAGGGGCGTTTCGCATTTTGGCTTAGGAATAAGAGCGTAGATACCGGTGGGAAAAGATATTCGTATCGTATCGAAAGCTGTGGGAAATCTAAGATGATAGAGTTGTAATGAAGAATTAGATGATCAATTGTGACTCACAAAACCTTTATTTTATTCAATTCCTACTATTATCTATCTTTATATATATACAGTGGGCCACAAAAGTGTTCATACACTTGCAATTTCTTATAAAATTTAATGTTTTCGACTAATAAAATTAATATATTGTAACTGTAATTTTTTATGATATCTGCAACATATTCTTAATGTAATGACATAATTAATTTTTTAAAAATAGTATAACTATTTTTTTTAAAAATTAATTATCAAAAAGCTACTAAAAAATTACGCCACAAAAGTCTTCATACACTTCACAAAAATATCAACATAGCTTTAAATATTGCATTTATTTCTTAATTTAGTACTTAGTAGGATAGGTTTTAGTGTCTACAACCACTTATAAGCATCTTGGTATAGGTTTAATCAGTTTTTTGTAATTTCTGCATCGATTTTCCTCCATTCTTCTGTGATTATTGTTTTTACTTCACATTTTGTGTTTGTTTGTCATGTTTTTTTTTTTTTTTACATCAGAATCTCCCCAAATGTGTTCTGCTGGGTTAAATAAAGGGATTGAGGAGGTGTTTTCATAATTTGGGGGCAGTTATAGAGACACCAGTGGCGTACAATGAGAGCAGTGCACTTGGCGCCATTACCCTGTTAAAAAATTAAGTAGTCTCCAATATTCAAATTTCGGGCGGATAATTTAAAATTTCACTTTAAAATATTTAAATAGAGCTCATGATTCACAATATCAACAAAAAATACCAAATTATCAAATTTTGTGGCCGCTTTACTTCCCCACGCAAGAACACTTCTACCTTCATGTTTTATTGATTCAACTAGATTCTTGGAATTAAGTTTCAGAAAATTCAAAATTGACAGCAAATGATTAGGGTGGCAAATAATTCCACATTTTTGGTTCCGATGGGCCTATAATAGCTTGTAAATGAAAAAACAAGGTGTTTAATCCCATGAATTTATGTGGAACAAGAACTCCTTCACTTCCATGCTTCAGCATTCAAGTGAAGGTGTTCTGGCGTGGGGGTGTAAATTGGCCTCAGAATTAGGTAATTTAGTATTTTTTCATGGTATTATGAATCATGAGCTCTATTTAATTATTTTAAAGAGAAATTTTAAATTATCCGCTCGAAATTTGGATGTTGGAGACTACTTAATTTTTTATCAGGGTAATGATGCCAAGTGCACTGCTCTCATTGTACGCCACTGGTGTCTCTATAACTACCCCCAAATTATGAAAACACCTCCTCGATCACTTTATTTAGCCCAGTAGAACATATTTGGTGAGAATTTGATTTTAAAAAAAGAAAGCATGACATATAAACACATAATGAGAAGTAAAAACAATAATCACAGAATAATGGAGGAAAATCGATACAGAAATTACAAAAAACTGATTAAATCTATACCAAGACGTTTAAAAGTTGTTGTGAAGACTAAAAGATATCCTACTATGTATTAAATTAAGAAATAAATGCAATATTTAAAGCTATGTTGAGATTTTTGTTAAGTGTATGAAGACTTTTGTGGTGTAATTTTTAGTAGCTTTTTGATAATTAATTTTTTTTAAAAAAATAGTTATACTATTTTTAAAAAGTTAATTATGTCATTACATTAAGAATATGTTGCAGATATCATAAAAAATTGCAGTTACAATATATTAATTTTATTAGTCGAAAACATTAAATTTTATAAGAAATTGCAAGTGTATGAACACTTTTGTTCAAATTTTCAATCGTTAATAAAATACTTTCTATTCATCCATTCATGTTCAAATACATTTTTTTAAACTTGTAGTGGAGAATACTTGATGTTAATACAGTTTATTCAAATATTAATTCATTAATTAAATTAAAAAATCAATAAAAGGAAAAAATTAAAATAACAGTTTAACAGCATATATAAAAAGGAGAATCGTTCGTTGTGTCCCTGTAGCGCGTTGGACTTCTAATCCAAAGATCTTGGGTTCGAATACCCCCTGGGAGGGCCTAATTTCTGAGAACGTCATTCCTTTTTTACAATAATATCTTATTAGCATGTTTTACTTTAATTTTTTAATTAAATTTAATTAATGAATAAACAGTGACAAACAAAAGGGGGGGTTCTAAGGCTCCGGACCCCCCCACTAAAGCCCTTGATTTTTTTTCAGATTGATTATAATTCTAAGTATATAGTACGTAAGATTTAATTAAGAACTTGTTATTATTGATTAATTTTATTAGTTAATGCTAATTATTTATTCAATAATTAGTTTTTTACTGCTTTTTGTTCCCGAAAATCGACAAAATCAAAAGGAGCATGATATAAGAATGGTGAACTTCCAACCCTGGATCCCACCCCTTGAAAAATTCCTGTGTGTGCTACTGCCATATATAGAAAGGAAAATGGAAAATTGCAAGGAAAATCGCTTTCTATTTTGTCACTTAATATTGTGATTCTGTCAAATGTATATACATATTTATATTAAATGTAACTATTAAATAAAAAGTAACTAAAATATAAATTTTCTTTGTTGATCGAAAAATTTATATTACTTGTTTTTTATCTGAAATAATAATGTCCCATCATATATTTTATGTTTTGCCCTTAATAACGCCTAAATAGTATTCAGTACAAAATTTGCTTGAGCTAACTTATTTATTTCTGCATTATTATGTTCCACATTTTTCCCCTGTACTTTAAAGATTATTGGATTTTCGATTTAATACGACCAAATAACGCATGTATTGAAATTGTAAAGAAAGCAAATAGAGTTACACATAAATCAGAACCTTTGCAATAATGGGAATACTTTTCATTTTGAATTTTAGACTTTTTTCCCTGTAACATTAATGGATAAACGAATTTAAAATGTATGCGTTAAATAGAAATAGATTTTTTTTTTATATTTCAGACTTCTTTTGAGCCAGGAAAATAAATGTAACAGAAAATGAATAGCACGTTTTTAATTAAAAACGTGTCATTCATTTTTTCTTTCACTAATATCATTTTCTTTCATCAAAGAGGTAACAAAGAGGTTGTACAAAAATTAAATTAAGGTTATCTATTTGAAATTCAAAGCTTTTGAATCAATTAGGATACATTACAGTTATTTAAACCTGAGTTCTTATTTGCACATTTAATATTCTCAAGAAGTAAAAACAAATCGTTTATTATAAATTGAAAATGTTAATGGGTATGACATAAAAATAAGTTTGTGTCTCCACGCAATGTTTTTTTTTATTTGCAATTTTAAGAATTTTTTTAAAATTTTAAATAAGAACATATACATTCCAATTCTTAACAACCTTCACAATTCTTTTTCATTATTTTTGTTTTATGCTATAATCTTCCGTTATGGTATAAAATCTTCTCTTTCTCTCTCTATGACATAAATTGCTGTAGATAATTTTTGCTTAGATCAAAACAACCTGACTTAAATTAATAACTTTTGTTTACTATTTTAATGAATGTAATTTCAAGATGCAATAGCATTATTTTAAGGACTCTCCTCTTACGCTGAATTATTTAATTCCAATGATTCTTACAATATTTATTCAAGAACCAAAGCAACAAGTGTTGCTTGAATCCCCCCCTTAATCTAACTAGGCTCTTCACAAAATAACATAGCATAATTAGTCTTTCCTGATCATAAAACGTATCTAAAATTTATTTGTTACTTATAGTAACAAGTATTGTATTATATATTTGAAATTGATTACTATTCATAACCCTGTGATGGTTGCCATACAGTGAGTTATAAATATTTTTGTTAGTCATTTGCATTTCCTAACTGCTAAAATTAGATTGAAAAATTCATCATTCTTAAACTATTTTTCTGCTTCTCATACCATAAAACCCACGAAAAATTCGGGGCAAAAATAATTGAAGCAAATATCAAGTTTAATTTTATTTTTAATTTATCGTCACTTCATTGGAATAAGATATAAATGTATTTTATTTTCATTTCTTTCATTAAAGTTCCTAAGTTTTGTTAAAAATTAAAATTGTATCAAAGATCATTTTGTGTCAGAGAAGAATCAAATTCTTCAGATACGTACGTCAAAATCAGTAGATGCCCTTCCTCGGTAAAAAAAAAATAATAATAAGCAGTTACACAAATTCACGCTTTCCGAAAGAACATCAATAAAATATTTTAAGAATCTGAAGGAGAGCCTCAGTATATATTAATCTAGTTCTTATTATTAATTCTTTGGAAACCAAAACTAGTTTTAATACATTAAATGGCGAATAAAATAGGCTGGTTTTTGGCGAGTCGTAAAATGTTTTAAAAATAATGCCATCGTAAAATGTTTGAAATAACGCATCCACATTTTACAGAGTACTACTCACTCTAAAACTTGATTGATTTTTAATTAATACTTCCTTCTGAAAACAAATATGGCCGCTGGAGAGTGAATGAGTGAATATTAACGTCGCACTGTTCAGCTACACGAGGGCTTTTGGTGACGGACCACGTAATTTTGAACCATGGTCAAGTGACGTGGACAACAGTTGAGCTGGCACCCCCTTCTCCTAACTACCACACCAACGGGAGGACGTTTCAGCTCTCGACAGATTTAACGTACATCGCTGCCCTACACAGCGGGTCTTTTGTGGTACTGGACTCGAACTCATGACATGCCTGCCATGATCCGATACCTTAACCACTGGGCTACCGCAGCCCCCATATGGCCGCCGTAGCCTAGTGGTTATGATCATGAACTCATGGCCGATATGTTATGAGTTCGAACCTTAGTGCCGCTGAAGATCTGCTGTATAAAGGGGGGTGCATGAGCGTAGCTACCATCGTATACCCGTATCAATGATACGGGGTTCAAGCTACAGGGCTCGAAATGTGTACTAAAAGCATCGTAAATGTTGAGCGGCCCTAAATAGGGCCCCACAAGGAATTCTGATACAGAACCCAATCAGGACTACCTACACCTGATGAATTTCTACGATGTTGAATTTCTGTCGAGATCAAAGTCCTCTCTTTGGCGCGGTGAGTTAGCTTAAGGGCAGGGACTTCTTAAGGCATGGACCAACTGGGCCCGGACCCAGGGCCTCTGTCTCAATGGGGGGCTCGTCTTTTTCTAAATTAAGTCTTAGTAAAATCATGATTCTAATAAGTATACCGGTCAAATGTTATTTCCGGTTGTATTCTACAAAGTACTGGGAATTTCGTTCTATATGTCAACTGATAACAGTGGCAAGACTACATTATTATGTGATGGCCATCGTCCGTCCATATATAGGTCTAGGCCTATAATTACATACAATCATTATTCATTAGGTCAAAAAGGTGACATTCAGTCTCTCTCTCTCGAGCCGGTTTGTGTGATTGTAAGTCATGCACATTCATTTGTTTCAGGTAACTGTTTGTACGAGTATATGACAATGTTTACTATTTACTGTCTGATTTTCAGGGTTATATCGGTAGAGCCTACATTTGCGTAGGGTCACAGGAACTAATTTTTCGTAGGGGCCCAGGGCATCAAAAAGTCTTAAGGCGTCCATGTTTAGGAAGGAGAGTGCCTTCTTGATTGTCGCGCTCGTAACTTGACCGAGGTGCAAAATTGCGTTCCCATTTGCTCTTGTGTCGCTTTATTGTGAGAGGTTAATCAACATACCCTCACTCAGAAAAAAGGTACCGAAAGAAATTCATCTGTGAAGTCAACATTTACCAAGATAATTTGCAATATTTCTTTAATATTACCAAAAGCAACACAAATTAGATAAATACCTATAAAAATTTCTACCTTAGAACTGAATTCGATGTACTTTATTTCAAAAACAGCATTTTAAATCATGCAATATCTCTGAAGCGATGCAAGTATTTGCCGAACACGGACAAATAGTGCGTATAACTATCCTAATCAAATTAAATTCCTTTTATTAATGCATAAATTATAACTTTATTAATAATATTAATTCACAATCAACTTTACCTCCTTGTTTTTAAGTTTTCAAACGATTCAATATACGAGTATTCATATTCATGTTCGTGTAAATCATTGCAATCATTCAATTTAATTTCCCCATATATAATGCCTTTACGAAATCCTGATCTCCATTATTATATACTGATCAAATTAAATTTCACAGAATTCCGCATCAGATATCTGCAGTTATTGCAAAATTCACACCAACATCTAAAATTGAAGAATGTCAACTATTCGAATGACGCTACCAACTCACAGTAGAAATTCATGTGTGCATCACTTGCTTTGAATAAGCAAAGGAAGGATTCGACCCTGTCAGTACGATATTAAATTGGGGATGTAGGGCTCCAGCATGTAATTTGATGTCAACTAATAATCAATCGAAACCCTGCTACTGCTAATCTTTCAGCCACTCATCTACGTTCATCAGCGTTTCCGAGACGAAATGTTGTTCCGACTGCATGGGCAGAAATGTCAAGACAGTGTTTTTGGCTGCCATTTCTAACCACGAATGCTTTTGTAATTGGATTGATATGCTTTAAAAAACTGAAATAACTTTTTTACAGAAATATTAAAACCATTAAAAGTATACATTACAAATAAAAAAATGGCTTTTTTTAAAGATTTCTTTTTTTGAGATATGTTGTGTATTTGTATTCCTCTATGTCGCGACTAGATGGAAAACAGGACATTCTATACAGTTTCAAATTTATAACGAGTAACTTTCAACTTTAACAAATATTCTTTTAATAAACAGGAAAATAATATTGCATAACTATAAACGCTAATAAAAGCTTTAATAAAGCACAGTGTTCATCAATAGCAAACTTTTTTTATACGAATTATTTTGTGATCAGTGACGTTTCAAGATTTCTTGAGGCCCTGGGCCACTATTCAAAAAAAGACCTCATCTAGGTAGACAGTATGTAGCGTACGGTGTCAAATACTAGTACAAACAGTAATCGCAGGATGTAAATTTGTGTTACTCACGGTCTCATAAACCAATTCAGCTTGTGATGATGTATGGTCCTAGTCCTAGATCCATACATCATCCATACACATACAGGCTTGAATAATAACCCAAGGTTGCCAGTTGGCATTTAATTTGAAATGCCTAGTTTTTGGGAGAATATGTGCAATAATAACATTACAAATTATTTGGATCATGATCTTATTGAGACCTAGTATAGAAAAAGACGCTCCCCTTTGTGGAAGCCAAGGCTCTGATTCCGGGCCCAGTTGGGCTCATTGTCTTAAAACGTTCATGGTTTTGATACCTACCAAAATGATTTGTTTCCTTGCACATAAAATGTAAGTTAATATTTCTATCTAGCTAACATCTTTACATCTAACTGATTAGTCTCACCGGAAGAAACAATTTTTAATTAAAATGTGATATATTTTAAAAGCATATAATAATCCTTGCGCACCACACAAGTTTACATAATTATGTGTTCACCCTAAATATACTCATAACACATTTTATCCTCTGTTATATATATCTCTTTAGAAAAAATTAGGATTGAATTCACAATCCTTCTTATCACAAAGTCCTTATCAATAAGCCAGTATTGTTACCTAAATTTTGGAAAATATGGGGATGGATTAGTTAGAACTCAAAATTAATTAACTCGTTAATGATTAAGGATAATTTTTTAGATATAATAATTATTTATTTAGGATTAGGAATAATTTTGATTAATGAAGGATGCTAGCTTTATAGCTGTAGAGTTTGTGTGGAAATACTTTCGTAATAAAATGAAATAATTTATACTGCTTGAAACAAGTTAGCTGATTTATTTTTAGTTTTCCGTTTATATGCTACAAAAAAAAAAAATTTATAAGTAAATTTTATAAGTAATTATCTAATTAGAATTTAAAGTCTTTCACCGTATTTAAGGCATAATTCTTGTTTTATAATGAAAAATGAATGTATAGCAGTGTTTCTCAAACTGTGGGGCGCCCCCCCTGGGGGCGCGGTATTCCTGCGAGGGGGCGCGAGCATATTGAAAATAAAAGGTTTAAAAAATATTTTTTTGGAATTTAGAAAAACAAAATGCTTCCTGACTTAATAAAAAATGCACGTTTACACTGATATAATTTATATATATCATCTGGTGAGCATCAAAAATAAAACATTCGACTTCAAACGTTCATTAGCCATCTTTGATCCTATAACCAAATAAAAAAAGACATTTTGTTTGCTTTACTGTAATCACGATGAGAGATTTTTTTATTACGTTTCTTTTAACCCCTAAAATGCTACTTTTGACTATCATGTATTTGACCTTCAAACTTACTGGTATGTTTCACTCCATCTAGGAAAGTTGTAAATAATATTTTTCTGTTGCTTTTTTCCATGTGAATGAGTTATATGATATATGGATAAGCATATTGAGTACTTTGCAGGATTATTTGGCCAACATACAATGTATAATGGAAAACTTTTTACACAATTCTTTTTTAGAACTAATATCCATATGTTTTACTGAATATACTTTTAACACGGGGTTGGTCGCGCGATGCGCAGTCATCTGATGTTCACGAAATCGTTAATTCTGGGAAAACTGTTTATTTGTTACCAATGACTGACAGAGTATCCTCCAATAAGACAGTCTTAATGGGAACTAAAATGAATTTATCACATTTCGCCCTCTTTTTTGGGGAGTTTCAAACGTTTTTTTTACTGTCAAGTTACTAGTTTTGATCGAGTTCCCTGCGCGACCACTTTTGTTCAAAAATATTTTCTATGAACATGATTTATGTCCTTTATTAAGAGCACGCAGATTTGGAACATTTTCATTAGTTTTATTGGATTTTTTCTCAAAAAATCAAAGAAAAATTGAAAAGTCCTTGAAAGTAGGTAAATATATTTTCTCTTAATTAAATTATTCACTGGAATTGGTATTTATATCGTGTATAGTAAAATAATTATAAAATAAATTATAGTTTAAAAACAAATTAAAAAACACGCTTTTATAGTGAATCGAACTAAAAAGTAAAAAAATAAAAATATGTATTACTTAAAAGTAACATATACAAAATTTAATACTTATCTTGTTAATTTGTACGGTTTATAATTATGATCGTATTGTAGCTTTAGAACCTCCCCCCAAATGCATTATTATTGCATTCAATACATTATTATTTGGGGGTGCGATAAAAATTATTACTGAAAATTGGGTCGCCAGTAGTTGAAGTTTGAGAACCACTGATGTATAGAATAAAAAACAATGGGAATAAACTGCTAATTCAATTAAGGACTGAAATCATTTGACAAAAAATATAAAAATTTATGACAAAATTTATAGTTTGGTCGAGTCCAGATAGTTATGCCCGTATTCATTGCAATATTATGACGATAATATGTTACAATTTTATTTATTTTTATTTACTTTTTTACAAGTGTTTAAGATTTAAAGATTTTTTTCATAAGAATTTGTAGAAAAAAATCACATTTATTTTCATTTAATAGCAGAAACTATGTTGGTATTGTAGAAGTAAAATGTCAGAACAAATTTATTATTAAAGTTTTCTTTTTACTTTTTATTCAAAATAATTATTACCGTATTTATTCGAATCTAAGTCGCATCCCAAATTCTCAACACGTTTTTGCGAATGAATAAAAAATAGCATAAAAAATATGTATCATACTTGATATTTAAGAAACTAAAAAAGTTTTTTAAATAAAAGCTAATATGTGTGTGAAATTTATTTTTTCAGTGTTAAACAAATTTTTAATACATACATGAACCTGTTATCTCTCTAACCTTCAGTATCATATTCAATTTTCCTCATCAAGTGAATTTTTCCGTCTTCGATTCTAAGCTGCCCCCAAATTTCAATTGTATTAACATCGTCAAAAAAAGTGTGGCTTAGAATCGAATAAATACAATAATTATTCCATATTATGTCGTGAATTTAAAGCAAACCATAAGCATAATTTCTGGAAAATCCATCGGTTTGTATTGAAATAATGTAATGATTCAGTTTTATAACAATGTATATTATCATTTACAGAGAAATCAAATGTTGCAAGATTAGTACTTTGCGTCCACACAACCGTCTCGATGAAACACCTAACCAAACATGTCCTCCTCTCAAGACTTGGTTGCAAACTTGTCCTTAATTCTTATACAGATGACGTCAGGGATCCTTTATCCGGAGCAGCTGGAACGTTCCCAAGGACAATCTTCTACAACATAACAGCTCAGAGAAGGAATCGCCTTTGTCTCCCACACGTTGATCGGCTAAAGGTAATACCACCGAGGACAAGTACAACACTCTACATTGAAAATACTCAGTTTCTAATGCATATTTCTAGGATAAACATCTCAAAATATGTAATTAAATTCAAGAGATTTGAATCGTAGATCTCTAGCAAGTTTATATTTATGTGAGGTTTTTTTTATTTAAATGTATAATACTTAATATACCTAGAAGGAATTATTTTAAGAAATGCTTTTGTTCAAATAATATTTGTGATTCTTTTTAGATAAGTTTAGTCTTACCAAGCCTACAGGAGTTTAAAATTAGATTAATATCGTCTGATATATTTACCAATTCTTTTCTTCAAAATTTTATTTTTTCTTGATTAGTTCCTTCCAAAAGTATAGGATAAAGCCAGTAAATAATACAAATCAAGGACATTTTAGTTTGAGTAACATTCGTTCAATATCTCTTATAATCTTCATGTAATTCTTATGCAATGTTTAAGGCTGTCTTCGGTAAAAGTACTATCGAAAGCTTGAACTAAATGCGAAGCACATTTTCAGACAGAAAAAATGCCTCAATTACTATCGAAATTTGCAATATTATAACCCATGCCTCTGTTAACAATATAGTGTTTTTAAAAATGCCAAAATATTTCATGAATACTTTCTTTTTTGTTATAATACGTGAAGGCATAGCTCATTTAACATTATGGTATATGAGAAAAAGAGCGAAACACATTTTATACCAGAAAAAAATGAATAAATTGGTTAAAAGCGAGAAGTATAATAAAAAATTCTGCTCTCTAAAAGATAGTGAAGCCAGAATATCATATATTAATGTTTCATTTCTTTTATATCTGAAAAAATGTTCCAAATTCTGGTCCTATTCTTTAACATTAACCGAGTGAGGGAATGAAAATTAACGTCGCGCTGCTCAGCTACACAAGGGCTTTTGGGGACGGACTACGTAATTCTGAACCATGGTCAAGGGACGTGGATGATACCTGAGCTGGCACCCGCTCTCCTAACTACCACACCACACCAACGGGAGGACGTTTCTGCTCTCGACGGATTTCACACGCATCGCTGCCCTACACGGCGGGTTTTTAGTGGTACTGGGCTCGAACTCCTGACATGCCTGCCATGATCCGATACCTTGACCACTGCTCTACCGCAGCCCTTTAACGTTAACCGAAGACAGCCTTAAAGTAACTGACTATGCTCGGAACCGTGACTTCGAAAAAATATACAAATAAATAACTTTTTAGATGTTAAGCGTCACTTGGAATAAATATACGTATACAATTGTATTAGGAATATTAATTATGATAAAAAATTGTTTAATCACATTTTTTTCCCAGCAAAAATGGAGAAAAACATTCTTCTTACGTAAAAAAAATGTTTCGATGATAAAAATATTTTGTTTATATATAGCTTTCTCTACAGAGTATGAGTTATGATTCTTAAAAAATTGAAATTGAGAGTTATTATCAATTCAATTAATAAACGGAGATTTTTATTTAAATTATGTATATATATATATATATATATATATATATATATATATATATATATATATATATATATATATATATACTCTAGTCTTGTAAAATATGAATAAACCTACATCAAAATTATATATTTCAAAAGTCCTAGTTCACAGAAATCTTAACAATGTAAAAATATCATTATTACATATGCATTTCTCATACAAGGAAAATATTTTAAAAATATGTCATTTTTCTTTATTTTTCACCAACAAATTGCATTTAAATAATGTTTTATTGTAATAATAATCGTAAAACAGTTTTATACGTATATTCGATTTCAAGTTATACTAAATATTTTTTAAAAAAATATTTATTTATATGCTTTTCGAAAACCATGACTCCAAACGGAATCAATTACCTAAAAAATTGATTATCCTTCTAGTTAATATGTTTTTCTGACTATGCAATCCAATTTAAATCTTTTTCATATATTTTAATCATTTTAATCTATATCAATAACAACTTTACATAAGTTAGGTTCCTTAGATTCTTTGTTCTAATTTGGCAATCCAGAAGATACATTTTTTAAAATATTCCTGGTATTTTTATGCTTTACGTTAACTTTAGGTAAATTATAAAGTTATACACGTATAAAAACTTCAACTCTGTATAAAATCTTCCTTCCAGTGTCTACATACTAACATTCCCACACAATTTTTGTCATCACCGTTCTAATGCTGTCAAAAATGTTCATATATCATAATCTTTATCCCATTTTACTTGAAGGTCAAAATTCACGGTTCATTAGTTACGAAATCAGCGAGTGGCAACATTTTATCCTGAACTAAACGAGCAGAGCAGAAAGATAAAAAAAAAAGTTTCATTAAATTTTGGGAAGAAGATGGTGTTCTTTATATAGTTTTGCAATCTACAATATCCTTAAAAACTTTTTTTCATTCTAAGAAGGGAAGAGAGAGAGATTTTCAAAATGAGAAGTACGAGCTGACAGTTGTCGTTTAGATCATGCTTCTGTATTGCTATTACTGGCTTTAGAAAGTGTCAACTCCTGATTGATGTCATGTTTCCTCGGTTTCTTCATCAAAGAAAAGGCATAAAAGTAAGAGGAAGGGAGAATGGAAAATCGGAAAGAGACCCTAGATATCGTTACTTATTATTCAAAAGGTTAATTTCTCTGTAACTCAATAAATCACACAGTCTTACGTAAAAATTTATTGTAATAAACACAATATATACGTCTATATAGGGATAATATTTTTTTCTCCATATTTTTATGAAAGTAATAGAAGTTATATTCTGTTATGTAACGTAAAGTCTGACGTATAACGAGTCTGTCGGCCGAAGGGACGATTGCATCGCAGAAAGCAGGGCAATCGTCCCTTCGGCCGACAGACTTCGTCTGTCGCCGTTCCAGCAGAATTGTTCTGCCCATTTAATTTAATCTTCTAATTAAAATTTATCTTATGTAACCCCATTAATTCGGCTCTTAATTTTAAAATTCTGATGAGGAGGTACGTCCCTCATTTAGGGACAGGTACTCCGTAAATTACATGCCACTTGCGCACCCCCTATAGTACGAAGAAACTTGAAATACGCGCCCGTGTACAATTCTCTTATGTTTTGAAGTCATTTATTGGAGTTATTATTCCAAGCTGTAGAAAAATATAGAATACTTCTAGAGCTACAACCTTTTACGCGTTCGTAAAAAATGTCATTTCTCTTAAGGTATCCTACTACGTTCGGAACTGTGATTTTAAAAAAGCGCAGAAATAGATAATTTTCATGATATTTAGAGTCACTTAGATTAGAATATTGTTTTAAGGAGATTTTGACAAAAAATTTTTATTTAAATACAATATTTTGGGGCAAAAAAGTAACTTAGAATAACCTTTTTTCAAAATGTTTTCCTTTTGTGAAAAATGCTTCTATTATAATAATATTTTGCCTGTATATAGCTCAGACCTCTGTACAGAGATTCAACTTTGATTTTTGAAAAATTCACATTATTTTCAGAGTTACAACCCATTGAAATAATTATCGGCATTTTTTTCTTAAAATTTTCCCCCTGTGTTGTCATAAAACATGGATAAACTCACTTCTAAGTTATGTATTTTAAAAATTCTAGTTGAACCTCTGTACAGAGGTCTAAGCTATATACAGGCAAAATATTATTATAATAGAAGGAATTTTCGCAAAAGGAGAATATTTTGAAAATGGGTCATTCTATGTTCATTTTTTGTCAAAATATTGTACTTAAATAATTTTTTATTGTAATACTATTCTTAAAACAATTTTATATACATTTTCTAAACTAAGTGATACTAAAAATCATCAATATTATCAATTTATATGCTTTTGAAAAATCACGCTTCCGAACGGAGTCGGAACCTTACATTTTTAAATACCCAAGAGAATTAGGTATCCTTTTTCTTTAGTTAATCAATGCAACATTTTACTATTGTTCTTAAAGCAACTGTGCGCTGACCTTATAATGCTTCATTTGGTTCGATTTAAGTCGACGCGTTCGTACTAAAAGGCTAACACATGTAAGCTTTTTTCTCCGAAACGTAATAGGGGACCGCGATAGCCTAGTGGTCAAGGTTACAGACTCGTGGCCGGTGTGTCATGACTTCGAACTTAGAACCGCTGAAGACCCACTGTGTAGGGAGGCGATACATGTTAAATCTGTCGAAGTTCAAACATCCTCCTGTTGCTGTGGAAGTTAGGAGAGGGGGATGCCAGCTCAGGTTTCGTCCTCAACCGTGGTTCCAAATTGCGAGATCCGTCGCCAAAATCTCTCGAGTTGCTGAATAGTGCGATGTTAATATTCTTTCTCTCACTCACCCGAGACCTAATAGACCCACCGTGTAGATAGATTGTTGTACGTTATATCTTTCTGGTTCAAAGTCCTCACATTGACGTGGTGTGGTAGTTTGGAGAGTGGAGTATGAATTCAGGTGACTCTGGTTTAAAATTATGGGGTCCGTCATTAATATCCCTCGTCACTTTAGACAGCGACATTAATAAACTACCAATAAAACGACCCAGTTCCTTTGGTGGTTTGTTTGTTTCTTTAGCCAATAAATAAGTATTCGATTTGCTATATAGTTCCTAAGCCTATTGAATGTTCTTCTTTTACAAACATTTTTAACAAAATATGCGTTTCAAAAATAGTAAGAGTGGAAAGAAGAGTAAGAGTAAGAGTCAACGAAATGATGAATGGTAAGTATATTTTAGCATAGTCTTTCAAAAATTCACAGATAAGAATTTCTCCGTTTTATCTCTTCATATTTTATTCGTGAATTATTTTTCTCCCTTTCTCTTTTTACAGTCCCCATAGACATAGACTATTCATTCACTTTTTTTAAATGCAAAATTTGTCGTTAAGATTGTTTCTCCCTTCCAAAAAAAGGACACTTTCAGTTAAATTTAGTGGCCGTGGTAGCCGAGTGGTCAAGGTATCGGATCGTGGTTGGCCTTGTCACGAGTTCGAGTCCAGTACCACTAAAGACCCGCTGTGTAGGACAGCGATACGTGTTAATATGTCGAGAGCCGAAACGTCCTCCAGTTGGTATGGTGTGGTAGTTAGGAGAGGGGGTGCCGGCTCAGGTGTCGTCAACGTCACTTGACTATGGTTCAAAATTACGTGGTCCGTCCGTTGCCAAAAGCCCTCGTGTCGCTGAACAATGCGGCGTTAATATTCACTCACTTACAGTCGAATTTTAAAAAATGATATTATTTTCTGCTCTTATTAATATCTCAAAATGAGATTAGGAAATTGGGAGTTAGTATAGTTATAAATCTCGTTAAAAAACAATAGACAAGGAGTCATGTGAAATACAAAGTTTATTACAAATGATACACAAAAAGCACTTGAAATGAACCAGTATAACAGTCTATGCATCTATATTATTACTTTAATAATATAAGGACAGTCATTCTCTGAAATAATGAACATACCAGTTCCTCTTTGCTAGCGCTTTAGTGCCGTTGGGACTGAGGAAGACCACTTGTGTTTTGAAGCCGAATGCACTTCTCGGTAAGAGCATAGCTTTGTGAACTTCGCTGTTTTTTAAAAATTCAGTCTATGTACAATATATATTTATGATACAAGTCATCCAAAGAAAACCACACAAATTGAACAAAATAAATAGATATTAATGGAGAAGAATATTAAAATATTTTATTAATGCATATTAAAATAATGAAATACAGATAAAATTAGTTATTCGTTCATAAATAAGTATTAAAAAATATTTAATGAAAAGAATTTGTTAAGGTATTGGGAAATTTTTTTTATTATATATAGTTTGAAAGTTTATAAATTATTATTATTATTATTATTTTTGAATAATTTCATGGAAAGCGAAAAAAAACCTCCATTTTAGAAAAAAATTAGCTTAGACTTAGACTTCTGTAACAAAATATATTCCCCTACTTTTTGTAATTTTTTAATGGAATGTTTAAGAGCTTCATGTTCTTCTTTTTAGAATTGTAACAATTAATTGTATTTTTTTTGACTTTTTAAAATTCCTTTCATACCTTTTATTTATATTGATTTGTAGCTTTAAATAGGCTTTATATTTTTTTTAAAAAAAGTATTTTAAGTGATGTAGGTATTTGTTTTTGATTATTTTTTTATATATAAATATATTTTTTTCTCGAAAGATTTGATGTGTGAATATTTTCTATCTACTTTGAGAGCCTTTATCAAGAAAAGAGATATTGGAGTTCAAGTAAAATTCTCTATTTTAATCTTTTGAATTTATTATTCCTGTGCTTTGATTGCTTAATAATTGAATGGTTATTTTTATTGTTGATTTCATTTATATATGATTTATGATAAATGTTACGAAAAATAATTGGAATAGTGCATTTTGTACCTAAAATATCAATATTATATATGGAATAGAAGTAGCTTAGTATAGAGAAAATCAGCTTTGATTTTATTGAAAAAAATTAGTCATGATTACTATTAAATTGGTACTATGCTGATACAAATCGAAATTTGGATCCATGTAATGTTTGTAGTAATTAATTCATATCTGATTACATAATTTTAACCCCAGAACGGTCGGTCTGCAACAATTATATTTTATTAGTAGTTAATTTAGAAAAGAATGGGGTTTTTTTTTTTCCAGAATTAAGAAATGATTTTTGCTAAAAAAAACTTTTACTAAGAATGTTTTGAAAAAAGAAGAAAAAAGAGAAATTTGGTTTTTTTTTTCCCTTTCTATTACAGTTAAGTTTTTATGTGTGCGCATTCCAATATCTTTTAAACTCAATACAGTGCGAGGACTAAAAGAAAATAAATAAAGTAATAGTATAATCAATGATAGATATGCACATTCAACAAAAAAAAAAAAAGAATAACTGTAGTTTCCTGTACCCCCCCCCTTTTTTTTTCGAAAAAGATTTAGTTTTTTAAAAGGAATGACAAAGTTTTAGAGAGAGAAAAATTTCAGAGTTAAAAAAATATGCTCAGTATATATTAGTCCTGCTCAAGGTATCTGACTACTTGCGACACCTTTTTTTAAAAAATGGAAATATGGGGATTTTTTTTTGTGTGATTTTTATATTTATTTAGTATGTTTTAAGGAAAAAAAATCCAAAAGTTGATACCAGAAAAAAAATTATTATTACTAAAACGGAAAAAAACTGGTGAAAATATACAAACATTACATAAACGGGGCCCACTTTGTACAAAAATTTTATGAACAAATTCTCAATTTTGATGTGTTACTTTGTTATTCATGTTTGAAATGACCTTCAGGATAAGAGATATTCTAATTTTTACAAAAACTAGAGCACTTTATCTCAGTGATTATATTCACATAAAGGACTGTAAATTTTGTAATAAAACATTGACTGATAAATCTAAAGGTCAAAACACTTCCACTTTTATATAGAACATACACAAAAAATTTCATTAAATAATTTTGAAAACTTTTTGAGCAATCGCCGTCCCCGTTTGAGCTTTTCGAAAAAAACACATTTCGAGTAAAACGCATTTTAAAGTGTGACATCTTGTGTAGATCTGTTTTTACTAAAACGTCAGTAGTTTTTGTTTTAGTGAATGGAAAATAAAACACTTGGTATTTTTTATTAAGATAATAAGATGGTCTATAAAATAAAATCACAAGAAAAATTTGTCAATTTTTGAAAAAAAAATCATGATTTTAGGGTAGTCGGATACCTTAATATGAGTAGATTTTCCAACATTCCCGAAACTTTTCTTCCAATGTGACTTTTTAAAAAATTATCCAATTAACATATAAAATAAAGTGAAATTTGAATAATCGTATTACAACTTATGTATTTTTAGGCTTCACATTTTATCATTAACATAACTTTTTTTTCTTAAAATTTTGTACTGAAAATGAATGCATTTGCTTATTATGAAGGAATTTTAATCATATATTCATTATAAAATTTTTAATATCTTCAAAACATCTCAACTGTAAAATAATAATGAAAATTTGTTTTTAACGCAATATAAATAATTAATATATTTAAAATATTTATTCATTTTAGCATCTGATGTATTATAAAGTAAGAAGTTTGAAAATTTCAATTCTTTTTTCCAAAAATCATGAAAATGCATTGATAAATCTTTATATAAAAATTTTAATCTAGAAAGCAAGGTATAATATTTACGACTATCATTGCTATAAATATAATTTAAATAAAGGAATTTTAAGGACTCTTCGTTCCTCATAAAAATATTCATACTTTGAGGCTAAATAAAAGAGATACTAAAATATTCATAATTATTAAACATATATTTGACTTATAATTTAACCATTTATTCAATCTGAAAAGCATTTTACTTTTTTTCATGCAATCCTGTGCGCAAGAAAATTTATATTTGTACAGATGACAATAAAATATACATATCTGGACGATAATTTATGGCACAAACTTTACACAATGATTGTAACATATGTTCAGAAAAATTATTTATACAAATTCATCTAATATACATGGCATATATGCTAATTTTACCACTTCATCATTACAATCTCTGAGTATTGAGATCCCCATTTAGTCAATGGGATGACATTTTGAACTGTACATGAGTTCGTAGCGAGACAGAAAGAACCTTATCACAGAATAGATAACAGCTTCTTGGAAGTACTTTGCAAGTCATTGTCTGTTTTGCTGTATTTACAGATGTTTCTTATTCTACCATTATCTTGTAAGATATTTTCTTACTGTTCATGTGAAGCATTCCCGTTTATAAAAGGAATATTCTCACTCAAATAAAACATGATATAAACATAATTATCAAAAAATAAGTAAAAGAAACAGCTAACGAAGGTTTTAAATAGTAAAAAGCTTTAGAGTTAATTGAATTATCATTTAACAAATTATGTTTATTTTTTATATATTGCGTATTAATATGTGCGTGTTACACACAATAAATCTAAATAATTTTTCTTGTATCATATATTGTATGAATTTTAAAAACATTATTATTAGAATTGAAAAATTTTAATGTCTTAAAGCGTGTTATTCCTTAACTTAACATAGAATCGATAAATTGTCTTTATAAAGGTAAAATAATTGATAAAATTCTCATGGACCAAAGTAATTTAGGATGTTTAAGAATTAAATTACATTATAATATATGGAATATTACTAAATTTTTACAGAAAACTCTTATCTTATTAAAAGCAATATAGTTTTAAAAACATTTAGTAATTTATAAAAATTAACTCAAGGGAGATTATTTTGATCTATTAGAGAAATAACTATATACATGAAAAAGTATGATATTCTTTGGAATATGATTTATTTTAAGGGGAAAAATTAAGGTAAATTAGTACATTGCACATAAGTAGTGAAACATTATAACGCTTTTTTGATAATTTAAAAATATATAATTTTAATTAAAATTAATTTATTGGCCTTTACACTACATTACAGTCGGACCTCCATTTTACGAACCTATACTTTTCGAGCATTTTTCTTGAACCAAGAGACTGATATATTGAAAGATGGGTCTCTGTTGAATGAATTTTTCACATATAATGAATTTTTTTTCGGGATTAGCGACTTTGCTATTTCGCGACCTTAAATAGAGGTCCGATTGTTTTTATACCAGTTAGAAAATTTTAATTAAACTTATACCTTTTATTATGAAACATTATAAATACTTGTACATAACTTTAATAATATACATTATAATAAATATATTAAGCATGAATTATAGTCCATCAATAAAATTTTAACTAACCGTTAAACTTGGATCATTCAACATCCTGTTTCAAATGTTGAAAAAAGATATACATTTACCTTAAAAATTAAGATAAATAATTTAGCTTAAATATATAATTTATAGTTTTATATTTTAATATCAAATAATTTTATAATATATATATATCACACAAATATCGAACGATTTAAGTATACAATGGCAATACAAAACATAAATGTAATTTCATCAGCACTAAATGTCCAAACTTATTGTAATTGCTTCTTGCATGGTAAAAGATTTCTACATGTAATCAATGTTGAAATGGCTTAGAAAATATACTTTCGTCATTTTGGTTTGATTATCAGTTAACTATCGCTTGTAATATGAAAAACTTGTTCATGTTCATCGCATGGCTTTTTATTGCAGTTGGAGAAAAAGAAAGCTGTTCACTGTGTGTGTTGACTTGCTTGTTGTTGCAGATTGTTTTTGATGTCCTCGTAAAGTCCTTTCATGCGCCTTTCCTCTGAATGCAGCCACAGACTTACGAGGTCAGAGGAGTCTGTGGTGGCCGGATGATGTCACTGCAGCCTCGTCCAATAATTTGATGTCATGTTCAGGTCGTTCGATTGTCCGGGAACTTGAACCGGTACAGACACACCAGGGGATATTAAACCTGGAACAAGGAGATCCCTTTTTGTGAAATATAAATAAAATTGTACTGTAACAATTTTTTTATAAATCTTATCACTATTATTATACTGTAAAAATAATGTAATATTAGTTTATATGCAGTGGCGCACACAAGGGGGGGTCTTGGGGGTCTGAACCCCCCCAAGCCCTTGATTTTTTTTTCCGATTGATTATAATTCTAAGCATATAGTACGTAAAATTTAATTAATTACTTGTTATTATTGATTAATTTTATTAATTAATGCTAATTATTAATTCAAAAATTAGTTTTTACTGTGTTTTGTTCCCGAAAATCGACAAAATTAAAAGGAGCATGACACAAGATTGGTGAACTTTCAACCCCGGACAACCCCCCTTGAGAAATTCCTGTGTGCGCTACTGCTTATATGTAATATATAAATCTCTTTGTTTTTATAAACTTTAAATTTAACGTGAAACACTATTTTTTTTTCATAATAAAAATTCTAAGTTTAAGCATTCAACAGCTCTGTAGATGTATCTTTTAATGCTAAAGCAGGGGTACTCAACCTTTTTTTCTGCCGGGCCGCATACATTTGTTAGCTATTTCACGTGGAGGCCGGAACATGAGAACTAATGGAGAGGGGGGGATTCTTTAAGACCAAGATAACATAGAAAATTTAAAATGTAGAAATTGATCAAAATATTAAAGCTCCTATTTTGCTTTTTTGAATTAGTATTGTTTTTTTGTTTGTTGTTTTGTCACTAAATTTTTAAAAATTGGAAGCATTTAAGAATCCTTTTTTTCACAATTTCTGCGTCAGTAAACAGTTTCATATGATTACCAATCAGTGGTGCACAGAAGGAATGGGGGGGGGTCCAGACCCCCCCCCCTTGAAAAATTTTTGTGTGCGCTACTGTTACCAATAATATAACAAATTTCATAGGGTGCCTTTCTTACCGATGTGACATTTCCGTTGACAAAACACTTTTTTGCTGTTGTAAAGATTATTCAAGAAAGCCTATTTATCACCTCTTGAAAGAGATCTTCGAGGGAAAAGTGTCATTAAATGAGGGATTTCTATTTATTGGTATTTTTAAAATACAACACTTTCTTGACAAATCAATCAATTAACTGAACCATGCTTGTTTTTCACTAAAAAATAGTCAACATCCCAATCGTCTTGAAATAATCTATTTTCTTCGAATATTTTTCGGTTGTAGGATATGAAAGACAGTTAAAAATTAGACCCACTCATAAAATGGTTGTTACTCCACTGTTGTGTGTTATCACTAATCAGGAAAAAAGTATCAATTCGCATCCATACGACATCGACAGCAAAAAGCAAAATTGAAATATTTTATTTTTTAACAAAGAATTTCCCACCAAATTTTCATAAATAAATGAATTTCTCAGAGCAATGGGCATTGACCGGACTTCTTAAAAAGGCCCGGTGGGCCGCAGGTTGATTATCGCTGTGGTAAAGTATATTTGACTTAACTGAATATTTTTTAGTTCATACATGTTTTTCAGTGATTGTTCATCCTTTTTATTTCAGTTGTTACTGCAACAAATTGTCATTATTTTTTATGAATGATTTCTTCTAAATCTATAACTTAAATTTGTATTATTATTACAGTTATCACATTGCCTTTTAAGAATTTTTAATTATGATTGTTTAAAAACGCATGAGACTGTAAAAAAATGTTAATTATATATTTTAAATAAAACTGTGCATTGCATTATTTGTACCATATATAGTTGATTTAATGAGATAGATGTTGTGTGTTTCTTTATTTTTGACTATCCTTCTTAGATATTCATGAACAAATTTAGGGAGGGAAGTATATGAATATTCACAGATATTGCATTTGGAAGAGTGTAATTATGAAACAATTTAATAATTGTTCACAGAATCCTAACCTCTTGTAACCCCTTACGTATACGATTGTCTCATAGATGTGATTTGTTCTGGAACTTCATGACCCAAATTTCAACATTACATTAAAATAAGATTTTAATTTGAACCCTTATAAATTATCGATTAAGGATTGTAATTTTCAGGACATGCTTATTAACGCCTTTCGCATAATTTTGCTCATAGCGCATGAAAGCTCAATTTACCAATTTTCAAATTCATCATTTTTTTCACACATAACTTATTTGTCGGTTTGTATATGAAGAAATTCATAGAGGGCTGGCCGAGTCGAAAAGTGAGTTCATTTGAATTCCAATCCATATCAATATTATAAACTCATCACTTATGAAGAAATAATGCTTTTTAGTTAAAAAAAATAATAATACAATCAAACCACCATATAATGAACCTGTATTTTACGAATTTTTCTATTTTGCGAACTTCTTCCTGGAACCTAGAACAGTTCACTGTTTACTTTGTAAAATAACCTCCAAATTGCGAAGTGCATTTTCTCTATAACGAATTTTTACTCTTGCAATTCGTTTTTTTCTCCCTATTTTTAAAATATTTCAGGACCTTTTTCAAATTATTCTCTCTCTTAGTACATTTTATGGGGATCAATGACCTTAAACTGGTATTATCAGGTGCCTAACTCACCTAGAGCAATGAAACGGCCATAATTTTTCAAACAAAAAACTCAAATTAAACTAACAGAATTTATCAGTAATTAAATTTAAGGGCACATGCGGTAGTGTATACTTATAAAAATAATAGTTATAAAATAATGCACGTTTAAAATTACTAGCAGGCTTAAAATTAGAAAATGCCGTTAAAAAATTCATTTGTTTTAATTTTAAATTATTTTTTAAAGTTGAAAAGGCACAGTATATTCCTGGACAGTTGCGCACACAGAAATTTTTATGGGGGGGACCGGGGTCGAAAGTTCACCATTCTTGTATCATGCTCCTTTTGATTTCGTCGATTTTCGGTAACAAAACACAGTAAAAAACTAATTAGTGAATAAATAATTAGCATTAATTAATAAAATT
Source organism: Trichonephila clavipes (assembly GCA_019973935.1). Taxonomy (NCBI): domain Eukaryota; kingdom Metazoa; phylum Arthropoda; class Arachnida; order Araneae; family Nephilidae; genus Trichonephila; species Trichonephila clavipes. The sequence continues at coordinate 677,367 of BMAU01019231.1, read as the reverse complement.
AATCATTAATAGCAAATACTTAATTAAATTTTACGTACTATATACTTAGAATTATAATCAATCCGAAAAAAAATCAAGGACTTTGGGGGTCCGGAACCCCAGGACCCCTCCCTTTTGTGCGCCACTGTTCCTGGACAATGTCTTGTAAAACTTTTTTTCCTTGCAAATTTCTTTTTGATGATTAAGATACATAAAATGAATAGATATTAATTTTCAAAAAAAGCTTGAATAATTACTTTTTTAAATAACATATAGTGTTCATGAATTTAAAATTTATTCTATGTGGGTTTTTAAAGTATATTAAAAGTGGAATCTCTGTATTACAAATTTTCCATATAACGAACTTTTTTTCTGGATTAACGACTTCATTAAGTAGGGGTCCAACTGTGTAGTTTCTATTTTTTTCCCCGTTTAACAGCGTGATATGATTATTTAACTTTTACGTCGCTATTTCACCGCAATGTCATACAACTAGTCGGTTATTTGATAAACACTCTGGCTTAGCTAGTTATATTCATCATAGTAGAGAGCGCTAGGCCGGGTAATATTGCCTATCCATTGATCGTCTTACCTGTTGAAGCCGCGCTGCCGTTATTGGAGAATTGACTGTTGACGGGCTGCATGACGTGGGGCTGGGCAGTGGGGCAAGTGGGACGCGTGTAATTGCCCAGGGACAGCGGGTCATAACTCCTCGTACTTCCGGGGGGCAGCATGCAGGAGTAGGAGGTAGTCTGCTGCTGCAGGCATGAGCTAGGGGTCATGTTCGTGGAGTAGGTAGGCATTGTGGGTATCGTGCTGCAAAGATATGTAATGTCAAGAAACTTGGAGAGCAATATATCTCTGCCGTTATTAAAGTAATCCATTGTTGTCATTCTACAATACATTACGTATTTTAATTTGAGTAGTTACATTTTGAAAGCTTGGAGTTAATACATAAATCACATATATTTCGAAAAAACACATCATAGCTAATCTAACACACAAATTCTATTTGTGATACAATTTAGCAGTTTTATTTTAGCAGCAATTTCAGTTTTATTGTTACAAAAGATGAATTTGAAAAGTTATTGAAGAATGACAACAGTATTTAACAACAGCAAAACTTAATCAAATCTTCTGCAATCAACAAAATTTATTATTTTATTTATTGCTCTGTTATGTATGACCCAATATTGATATTAGGGAGTCACTTGGTTTACTGAAGAAGTTATAGAAGCAGTACAATTAGAGTTTTCTAGCTAAATTCTTATAACTTAACGATTTTTTCAGTGCCATTATCCATTTCCCAATATAAAATCAAAATGGAATAATCCCGTTTTTTAAGATTAAACTTCATTTTATAATAAGTCATTCCTATGAAAATTTGGTTCTGCTTATTGATAAATCAATAACTCAGTGAATTTAAATTTCCAATTTTACCAGTATTAATTTATCAGCAAAAAAAAAAAATAAGAAAAGAAATAGAAAACATTTACATGTTAATTTTAGAAATGTAATGGTTTCTAAGAATAAATATGCGAGTTATCTGACTAATAGTAAGCTTTCAAGCTTTGTAATGTGTTTCAATTTAATGAAATGGTTCTACAATTTGTTAACAACTGGTTAGCAAGTTCATCAACAACGATTAAAGGCACATTAATTAATTATTTAACCTGTGCTTGATTGGGTAATAGTTTTACTTAAACAATTTCTGATTTAACAAAATTACTTAAACTAAAAGAATGTAAATTTTATACACTTGGATGAACATGATCAGAATGAAGTACAGTATAGTAATTCAAATTTAAAGACGATTAATCGTTTTATTTTTATCTACACGCTATATTGAAATAACAACACACACATTATAAATTTCATAAATTCTTTAAATATAAAAGATCAGTAGAAATTTTAATTATGAAGATAAAAATTGTAGAAATTCTATGTTTTGAATCAAATATCATTCTAAATTATTGTTCTAAAGTTAAAAAAAAAGTTAACTTTTACTTACGTGATAAATTCCAATACCACTTAGAATTTGTTTAAAATTTTAAATTTTGGTTAAATAAAATTTGTTTAATAGTTAGGAGAGGGAAATTTAAGATAGAATAACATTTCTAAGCTAAAAATACTTTTAAAAAGTATGTTGACATTATATGTATATACATTAAATTTTAATTTAACGTACATCTCTCTCTTAGTTCTATTTTTAAACTTGGAGAAAAATTTTCTTGAAAAAAATAATAGCATTAATAATTTGAGTAGGATACCGAAGTTTTAAATATGAACTTGGAAAGAACATTCTTTCGATTTTAAATTTATCCAAATAATGCTCCAAGTGCGATTACGTTAGCACTAGCTTTTAGAATAAAATCTTTTTTAATTTTAAAATTTATTGAATACATCTAAGGCGTTGAGAATTTCAATAATGCGTACGAACCCACACCTGTATGTCTCAGCTATGGAGGCCATGGGTTGTCCTATGCTTGGATAGAGGGAATTAGGGAAGCCCGTGTTGAGAGGCAGGCGACCGGGTGCCGTCGTTACCGATGCCGCCGCTTGTTCGGCCGCACGCCGCTGGTTCCGAAGCTTCTCCTCGCGACGCCACTTCGCGCGACGGTTGGAGAACCACACCTGGAAAAAACGTGCATAATCTAAATCAATTAATGTACGAAATAAATACTGAAAAATTTTATCTGAAGCAAATCAAAAATTTGTTTTCTCAGATTAAGTTACCAGTTAAAAGTGTGTATTGTATATCCTTACTTTGTTCTTTATTGCATCCATTGTTCGTATTTAAATTTATAATCGGTAGTATCAGTTTTCTTCTGTCAATCAATTTTGAAATGCGTGGAAATTTTGCATATATTTTTTTTAGTAAATTAAGTTTTAAGTGTATGTAGCACAACTTTTCATGTAATTCAAAACCTAGTTATTGAGACATTTTAAGTATAAAAAAACTATTTCAACATTTTTTAAAAATATACAAGCAACACGTATTTCCCTTACCAAATAAAATTCACCAATTCTCCGTGCTTAAATATTATGTCAAAAGTCCCAAGGTCAAAAAGGAGGGGAGGGAGGTTAATGCGTGCGAAAAGTCTTATTGTTCTAAAAACATTTTTTTTTTCTATTGAGGGACAAAATAAATGTTTTCAAGTCTTACCTGTATCCTTGCTTCAGGAAGATCAATTTTTGCTGCTAACCTTTCTCTAGCAAAGACGTCTGGATAATGCGTCCTCTCAAATTCTAAAAAAAGAGACATTATTTTTGTGGTTTTAATAGTATTGAAGAAAAGCTTTCGTATATATATATATATATATATATATATATAATTTAAGACAGAAAATAAAAACGATTGTAAAACTAATAAACGTGATAGGTATTGTAGAAAACATAAAGCGTTATAAATGTACAAAACAATGTTATAAATTAATCAAAATGCATATGTAATTCATTTGAATTTTTTATTGATTTATATATTATTGATGTATCATTTTTCGTAATATTTTGATGAGAAATAAAAAATTCTGAATTCAAATATTATTCAAAGAAAGTTAAAACATTAATAGTAAAACAGATATAAACCACAAGAGTTTCTTTAATCTTAAGAAGTTAGAATTCCTTATATAACATACTATCGAATTAAAAAAAATACATACATGATTTAAAAAGAAAATTGTTCCGAACATTAGAAAGAAAATTTCTACTAAAAAATGAAATTAGTACACTTATTAAATTCGAATTTTTCAGAAAATAATAATGAACATAACATAAATTATTGTTCGAATAACAACTCATATATACTGTTAATATCTTCATAAGATTACACTTGATATGAACTCGAAATTTGTTTCGGAAGATGATTCATCGGAACTGTTTAAATTTTAAACGATATCAAATGCAAGAAATTTAGTGAAAATCTTTTTTTAAAAAATAAACAAACAGTTATAAAAATTTCAGTTTAATCTTTAAAAAAAATCTCATTAGAAAATTGCTATTTCTTTGCCAGAACATAAGAAAATGCAAATAAGCGTTTATAAAATTCAAAATACTTTTATAGATTATCTTTTAATGAATGATTAAGATCCTGAATGAAACTAAATATCCTGATTAATTGTTAATTATTCCAATCGATACAAAAAATACTAAAACACATTTTAAATATTTTATTTTCAAAGTTTAATACAAAGTTGCTAACGTAAATTTACTTTTAATAGGAGAGAATCATATTCTAAGCAAATTTTTCAATATCTTTGTTCATATTCCGGAAGAATTTTTTGAATATAAAAAAAAGGAGAGACGTTCTTTTCTTTCTATTTTAAAGAATAGTACGTTTCACAAAAACGTTTTAGAACTTCTGAATCTTAAAATGGTGTTTGGTAATTTGACATTGCAATATTCACCAGATTCTCATTACTCTATTAAACAGGCAAAATATTCATATTTTAAATTACATTTAACTACAAGCTTAAATATATTTCATCAAGAGTTATATAAACTTTATCGAGAGTTACGTAATCAGAAGCTAAAGAGCTGCATAAATGTCAACTGACCTTTCTCTAGTGCTTCTATCTGTTCCGGCGTGAAGGACGTCCGGTTCCTCTGCAGTTTTCGCTTGAGTCTCAAGCGTGCTGCAGAGTCCTCTTCACCACTACCACTCTGGTCACTCGGCGTAGAGGCCTCCGTCACGCTACCTTCTGTTCAAAGATATACAAACGGTTACTCCGAAATATTCGGTTTATAGTATTTTAAACAGAACAATTTGTATTCTCTTAATAGTTTTAATTATCTTGTAGTTCTCTCTCTTAAATAAAGCATGGTTAATCATTTATTATTTTTTACGTCGCTATGATAAAAAAAAAATTTCGAAGATTCTTTAAAATTAACATTCAGAGGAAACACAGGACAAGAAATTCAACATATGCTCGTTAACACATGCTTTACATTTTTGAATTCGTGTCGTAAGGAATGTCATATAAAAAGGTAAATATTATAACAAATTAGCAAACAATAACGCAGATTTAGATTTTTATACACGAATACGAAAAATGTACAAATGCAATCTGAATTTCTATGAAAAGAAATCTTACAGAGCATTTTAAAGAAGTAACTAGTCATAATTGGCTGATATTTTACCAGATGGATAAAAATAATCATACAAATACTTAGGCATCGTCTTAGGAAAGTTTTTTTAAAACTTTATATGCATGTCATGAACTACATTCTTAATACAAACAAGATTATAATTTAGGAATATTATTAATATACATACATCTTGTTTTTTAAAAGAAGTCAGTTTATTTTACCTCATAGTATTATCAATGACAATTTCGGCATCACCATTGCTGTTTTTGTTTATTTAAAAAAAGCAATTTCTAAAATCTATTCCTAAATTAAAATTTCAGTAACTCGCGTAAATTTTTTTTCTAGAGTATTTTCATTTAATATTCTCGCATTTATATATACTGTCGGACCTTTATTTAATGAAGTTGATAATTGCGAAGTCGCTAAGTTCGTCACATGGAAAATTCTTTAAATAGAGGTTCATCTTTCAATATACTTTATTCTTGGTTCCAGGAAAGTGTTCGCAAAATAATTGAGGTCTGACTGCGTTTGTAACGAATACATTAGATATTTCTAAAAATAGAAAAGATGAAGAATATTTGTAGTAATTTACATGATTTAAAATAAATTGAAAACTGATTAAAATTTATTATATATACAACAAGGATTTCTTTCATTTGTAATTTTTTATTTGCAGTATTTTTATTTTAGCTACATACGAATCAAGACTTCGATTTTCATTAAAAATTTCCTGATTAAAAAAACTCTTATCTCCTCAAATAAATTGAAACTTATCAACATTAAAAGGATCGATATATCGTAATATATCTTATATCATAAAGCTATGTTTCATAATATTTATTTCGCATTTACATTTCCATATCATGCAACTGCCAATCATTTTTAAAGGCAATCTATAGAACCATAAATATAAGAAAAACCGATGGAGTATCAGCAAATATTATTATTCACTACCTCACAAACTCTACTAGAAATCTAAAAACCGCATGACACACATTTAACCAGTCCAATAAACCCAAAAGCAAAGAATTCCATACATGGTACATTGAAACTAAATTTAAAAGATTCCCAGCAGAGAAAAATAATTCTGGAAATATCCAACAAGGTTTCTTTTATAAGAAATGTCGATATTGATGAAGCTTCTTCCTCCAAAAAGTGAAATTGTTCCTCCCCTTGCGGTTGCTATAGATAGTCCGATGTCAAAGCTGATTTCTTGCTTCACTCGCAAGTTTAAAGTATAATGTTCCTTTTCAGACATTAAAACCACCGTGATCGTGCCCCCTTTTTCACTTCTAGTTCCTACAGAGTATTGCCGATAAATATATCCTTTCATTCTGAACTCTGGCATGGAGGGTGAGGGGTGGTGCAACGAAGAGCAGATGACATTTCTGCGGTGTTAACTGTCAAGCAAAAGCGGTCAGCACGCTTCTTCGCACATGAAGAAAGTTAGTAACGATTTTTTAAGAAAATCAAATAAAAAAAAATGGCAGTATAGATATCTAAGGGAAGAAGATAAAGAAAAAGATGTGTATCCTTGAAAAAGGGTATGGGGATAGATATATAAATGTATAAATGAAAAGAATGTCAACTGTTTGTTGCCATCTGTTTTCACAAAAAAAGAAAATGAAAGAAAAAATATCCACGAACCATGGAATGCCGCTTTCTAACGATAAACGCCAAAATAATGCCGATTTTATTATTATTTTTACCAGTAATTTTTTCTTCTTAGTAAGGTTTGAAGAATGTGGCTAGGCCATGAAAGAAAGCGATTCGAATTCTTACCGCGGGTGCATTTCGATTTCCAATGTATGTGCTATGAAGTCTTTTATATTTGTATTTTTATCGTGTATAGCTTTTTTTTTTCATCGGTTCCTTCTTCTGTTTTGGGGGCTTTTTCACGATGATGATGATTGTGACAGTGCTTTGGTCGTTACGCCCGATATGAGGGAGATTTTATTTTATTCTATTTTTCATTACTACTTTTTTCAATTTCGAATGCTTCTTCTTTTTTCTCTATGCAGTATTCTTCATAGGAAAGACTAGGTGTTTTTTTTTTTTTGCTTTTTTTGCTTTTGCTTTTGCTTTATATCGTCGTTTGAAACAGTTGTTTGTACTACAAGTCAGATTATCGGTAGTTCGATTTCTTGCAACGACGAATAATTCTTCGCAGACAAGTTAAGGAAGCAAAGCCAAGAAAAGGAGCAATAAATGTTGATCGTTTGCGGGAGTACGAATTTTCGAGAACGTTTAAAAATTAAAGATAACGAATGGTTAATTGATTTCAAAATACCTGTAATTTAGTAGTTAACATATGTTTCGAAATATAAGCCGAATGTGCAGTTTTTCTACAAAAATTTACCTAAAATTAAAAACCTTTATATTAGCTGAATTGAAAGGGGAAAAAATCCTGTGTAATTTTGAAATATGTGTAACACGAGAAAGAAAATGTTACCGAGTGGATAAAACGAATGGAATGTTTTCCAATTTAATTGCTCTTAATTAAGACGTCAACTTCCTTCCTTCGTCAGTGGCTCAACAGCCCAGGGTGGGCCTTGGCCTTCTCAAAAAGCCTTTTCCAGGCCAGCCTTCTTCCTGCTAGTGTTCTCTAATTCTCAGTTCTCAAAACTAGATCTTTTTAGAAAAAGGTCATCAATCCATCTAAGATTTGACCTGCCTTTTCTTCGTGTTACTTCAATGCTCAATTGGTTAGGAATTGAAAACTTTTTTAGTAGTGCTGTCTCCGTTCATTCTGACAACGTGGCGTACCCATTCAATTCGTCGTATTTTGATGAAGTTAACAATGTCAGATTCCTTATATGATTGATAGAGCTCGAAATTTGATCTTCTTTACCATGTTCCACACACACACATTTCCCAGAATTTCTCCAAAAATTAAATCTTAAAATCTTCCTTTCGTAGATATTTAGCATGTTCTGTTCTGCTCGAGACATGGAGCAAATTTCACATGCCTAAGTTAATACTCACCATAAAAGACTTTTATACAATAGAACCTTTGTTTTTCTTTTGATTATATTCGATTTCATACATTTTCGTATTCCATTAAGACATCTATTAGCCATTGTAATTATCTTTTATGACACTAACTACTATAGTTTTATTTCTGGTAAGCCTATTTGAAATTAACACACTTTTTCCATTCATTTCTTCTCTTGTACATAATCAGCTCTAGTCAAACTTTCATCACTATTTTTTAGTTGTTGTTGTTTTTCGGAAAATAAGCGAAAAAAGAGAAATTTATACATGAGACAAGTAATCATCAACCTATGTTTCATATTTTAGATAAAAAAAAACTCATCGCCTAATGAACGAGGCATTCAGACATCCCATTGAGCAAATGTAAATTTTAAGAACTGTTCGGAAAAACTAGGATTCTCTCTCTGAATTGTCTGTTGAAGAATTTATGTGACTTTTTTTTCTTTTAGAATAAAAGTTCCTCCCAAAATTTAAAATAATAAAACTAATTGTGTATGACTAAAAAAGCGCTTTTCCTCAATTGCGTTCCTTTCGAGATTAACGGATCCATATATAAACCAACCTTCTTACTTTAACTTCAAAGAATGTTCGAAATTTATCGGCTTTACTCGGGGAATATGCAGTATATACTTAATTAAGATATCTCAATTTTTAAAATCTAAATTATTCAATGGGAAATTTTGGTGATTTTTGGTGAATGACATGAAAAAAACACGTTAGCGCAATATGATCATATTACATTCTCGTATCAATGTCCTCAGTTAAGAAATTTGGTATTCTTTATCACATGATTGCCATGACTTATAATAAAGGTAACATACACAATGTAAACATAATACATAATGTCTTCAAGTTAGAGATTTGGCATTCTTTTCAAATTTCTACCACTAAATTTAATACCAATTTTTCAGTTTAACCACAGATATCAGTCATGAATTAGGCATTAAATAAGAACTCAAACAAATAAAATTATGTTGTTGTTTCTAATGCTACCTGTCTGACGGTGTCAGATCGAGGCCCACGAAATTCATCGTGGCAAGGGGCGAGATGTACGCCTGTCGTTGGCCTTTGCCTTGAGCACCATACAGGTGACAGTACGATTTAGCTCGGAGAAATTCCCAAAGGGACGATAGATCAATACGATAGATAGCGCTACCACCTATCTCCACCTCCACAATTTAGGCATGGAACTGAAGGGGAGGAAAATATTATCCAGTCCCCTGCACTCGTAATTCAGCCCACAAGACTTTCGGACCCACTTATTTAACGAGTGCGTATTTTGTGTGTACTCGGAGGGTATTTAGTGGCATTGGGCATCGAACCCAGGCCTTTCGGTCTGGAGAGTCCGATACTCTAACCACTAGGTTACCCACGGCCCAATAAAATTATGTAACGTACGTAAGCTAAATAAAAGAAGAAATAAAGACCTAAATTAAATTATTTTATGTTGAGAGGAGAAATTTTACAAAAAAGGTAACAGAAAGAAGTACTGTGCATAAATAAGGAGTATAAATATTATAAAATTAATGCTATTCTATATTTTTAAAATTATGAATGCATTAAATTTCATAAGCAAAATGTACATAAGATTTCTTTACAAATTTTATTTGAAGCAATTTAAAGCAAAAACAGTCGTAATGATCAAATCAAAAAATGGTCTACCATATAATAGATGATGTTATTAACAAATTAGTAAAAGGACTTGTGTGTGCTTTCTGTCATTAAAGAACTGAAAACTGATTGATTACTTAGAACAAAATTAATCTGCTTCATTTTCAATTTTAAGCCCTTATTTTAAGGAAATTTTAATGTATAAAAGTTAAGACTATGTTTTTTAATTCTAAAACAAATTTAAAATCAAACTTTTTCTACAAAAATTGTTTATCTTTTCCTTCGCACTTTGCTTCTAACGTTGGCTAACAATACTTATTTTGTCCACTATGTTATTGTGTTAAATAAAAATTTAAATTTTCCTAAATATGTAAATTTATTAATTTAATTTTTATAATCAGTTTTTTTCAACATGCTTCTTAATGTATTATGAAAATTTAGGCTGATAAGGAATTAAATCTTTTCAAATAAAAATGAAATAAAAAATACAGTGATATATTAATTATCGTCAATCTACCGTCTGAATGCTGCTACTGTTATAATAAACTGCGACGTTAACTTGGGTATGCTTTGAATATACTTTCAATATTCCATATAGGATATTTTCTCAGTTATTTCTTTTATTGAGGAAAATTTGAATCATCTCATTTCGGCTTTAAAATATGGTTTTAGTGCACTTTTAATTGAATTTCGCAAAAACCAAATTAAGATATTTTAAACGAGTGTCAGTATTGGTGAGCTTATTAATTTTAAACAGCAGGTAACAGTACAGATATCTATAATAGTATAGAAATTATGTGTCATGCAACTAAAAAAGTTTTACTATTTGCTATTTATTTTCAAAAAACCTCCCAGTTTACTTAATGCTACAGGGGAAACAGTTAAGCAAAACAAAAAAGTTTGGAATCTATTACTTATTCATGTTTTAGAATAACAATGCGCAATCACATTGAAATGAGTACGAAGTTCATCTTAGCTTAATTATTGCATTGAAGTCAATAACAGGAGCGTAGCTTCCGCCGTATTAGTCTTATCAATGATGCGGGGCCCCCAAGCAACAGGAGACCCAAAATAAGCAAGCGAAAAACCACAAGGTGTTAAAAGACCCCAAAAAAGAGCCCCCATATAATTTTGACACAGATCCCACTCAGGACTAGCTACGCCAGTGGTTAATGAGACTGCTACACACAGTTAAAGTTACAGTAATAATACATTAGTTAAGAAAGACTAGGACAGTGGCACACACAAGGGGGCTCGGGTCCGGATCCCCCCGAAGCCCTTGAATTTTTTCCGATTAAATATAATCCTATGTATATGGTACGTGCAATTTAATTAAGTATTTGTTATTAATAATTAATTTCTTTAATTAATGCTTAATATTCATTCAATAAATATTTTACTATTTTTTTGTTCCCGAAAATCGACAAAATCAAAAGGATGTGTTTGGTGGCGTATTGGAGCATTATACCAGAATAGTGGACATTCAACCCTAGACCCCCCTTCCCTTGAAAAAATCCTGTGTGTGCTACTGTAGACCAGGACAACAAATTTTCATTTAATATTTTAAGGTAATGTTATTTGGGTGGCAGAACTTCGCCTTATTGACCAGAATTGATACGCTGAAGAAGTTATATTTCCATCAATATCGTCTTAAGCAGTAATATAGAATGTTTGAATATAAAATTTATTTTGACACATGAAGTAAAAATAAATTTTACACACAATATTCTATATTAAGTAACGGGACGTCTTTTACGTAACGTAGAAGGTTTAAAAAAATGTGAATGTACCTGAAATATTTCATCCTCATAATTTGACTTCGATTCAAAAGTATAAAGCTATTTCTAGCCTAGTACAAAACTGATATGCTTTTGAGACATGCTTTAAAATCTCGTTTTCCTTCTAAAACTATAGGTACAATACGTAACGATAAAATCTGTCTAACAAATATAAAAAAATGTCAAAGCGATGGACTCCTCTTCCAGAGATGACCGAGGTCAGCGATAGCCTTTGGTCCATTATATGACCTCTCCTTTCCAAGTGAGGTCAAGAATCTGCAACCCCAGGGTAAGGCTAAAGTCTCGGGTTTCCATGGAAACGTTCTTTTAGTGTGGTCAGCATGTATACCGCTGCTCTAGAAGACAGTTCTTTATCGGTTCCTGGCGATATTTCTGCTTTATTTTTGTATAAGTATCGTTTTCGGAACTTAAAAACATGGTAGGTTTCGGAGTAGTAGAGTTATTAGAAAGAACAGTACAGAATATAATACTGGTTAAAATAACGTCTTTTTTGAGATAAAATAATTCTTTGATATTTAGGCCAATTGTAAGAATTAATCGTATTCTTTAAAAAAAATTATGTTGGGCGTTGTATTAATTCATTTTTAGAACAAATATGTCTTTCCTGGTATTGTATAATAGTTTTAGAACCCCGAAGTTTTGTTATTAAATATCGGTATTAATGTCCTCTCAGGAAAAATATCTAGTTTGTAAGCAGAAGAAACAAAAAAATGGCTTGCAATTATTATTATTATTATTTTTAGGGGAATTAATAATTTTTTTTAAATTAAATTAGTTTTGAACAAATTGTTAAAATTTACAAGGAAAATATAGTAGGCTTAAAGATATCGAAATAAACCATTGCTGCAAAAGTATTCAAATCACGAAATCTTTCCATGTTCAATTTATGCGAATGGGAAAAACAAAAAATATAGCTTTCTCAAAACCAAATTATATTATAAATTTATTTTTAAATTTATAATTTTAAATTCTAAATTATTATTTTGACAGTTAAAATTTATAATTGTAAGAACATTCTAATCATGATCAGTTTTTCCAATCACTCTGTGTGTAGTTTGAAATTTCTTTTACATTAAAAAAATTGGCGAAAAATTGTGATTTTAATTCAACAAAATACTTTTCTTATTTAAAAAAATCCTGTTATAAATAATGTAAATTTATTTTAAAAAAACATACTTTTTTATTACAAAAATATTCTTTTTTTATTTATTTTCAAATTAGAAAATGTCAAACATATAAAAATATTTCATATTAACGCATACTTGAGATTTAAAAAAACAAAACACAGCTAAGCTTTTATTTGGAGCTTTACACTATCTTTCTCTAAGTGGAAACTTACAAAAGAAAAAAAAATGTTCTTTATGTTTTAATAACGTTTTTTTTTAATATAAAAACAAGATTTTCCCAAATCGCTCATTATTCATAATTCAACCTTTTTTTTATTTCAAAGGAAAATATTCGAAAAAAGATATGAAGTATTATGATATACAATTGAAATGAAAAAAGAAGCATTTAATAAAGCTTAAAGTGTCTCAAATATATATTAAATTTTACTAACATAGAAATAAAATTAATTAACTTGTATTCAAATAAATATAACACCAGAGAATTAGATTTAGTTTAATTAATTACGATTTAAATATTGTCAGCTAAAATTTTTAATTTGCAAATGGTATTAATATTGCAAAGCTACCACAAAAAAGAACATGTAATTTTTATTTTTTTTTTTTTTTGCAAGGGTGCCAAGAACATAAACGTTTCTTTCAAGTTAATATATTTTATAACCACTAATCAAAAGCGATTAAAACAAATTAGTGCTATGAAAATAATTAAATATATATATAAAAATACAAATTGAAATAAATTACTTTTCCTTCACAACCATTCCAGAAAAGAAAAAAAATCGAATATTTTTATAACTTAATCAGACTCTTGATTCAATCAGAAATAAATATACTTGAAAGGAAAACTATAAATTTAGCTTATTCAGATTTCCTCCCATAAAATCTTACTAAAACACTTTAATAGATAAAAGGGGTTTTACCACAATCTAAAAAAGGTTTGCGAAACAAAGTTTCTACTCGAATGCCCAGAGGTATTAAACCGCACAAGCGACTAGAAAAACCAACCAGAGCGAGCTTATCATCTAGTTTTGATATACGAGGCATTATCGTCGAAACTTCAAAAACTCTCGTTAAAAATCCACCAATCGCCTTGAACGCAACATAAAACTGACCGCATTTCGGGTGGAACAAACACTACAACTTCAACTTTTATCCCGCTATCGCGAACGGAGGGGGACTGTAATTTACACCTCTGTAAATTACTTCTCTTCGTCCTTTGACTTATTTTTCAATTTCTTTTTATTTTTTTAATACAAAAGATAGCGGGCTCTACTATCATCAGTAGGCACACGTAAACCAGAAGACTCGTCGGCTTTTATCACTAGAATAAGAGGGGAGGACAATCTACCCTATAAACTAAGAAGGGAGGGGGTTCTACAGGCTAGAGGGAGGGTCCTGAGCAGCGGCTTTTCTGTCAGAAGAAGAGCTGACAGAGGCAGGGATCCAATTCAAGCGTAAGACTCCGATAAGGCTCCCTATAAATGAGTGAGGACCAGCAAGCAGCGGAAATTTAGTGAGATGGGCAGGCTTAGTATATAGGAATGGGAAGCAGGCAGTATGTATGCACACACACATACACGCATGTGGCCATATATACAGCCCCCGCAACTGTATACTTTTATGCGGACACATACTAAGTTTAGAAATTTTAGAAGAGGGTTTCCTTCTTTGAGGCAACTTTCCTTAAAAATTTTCCTCAGTGACTGATATGAAGCTTTTACCTTCCCCTTCCAGTTTTTTTCGATATAAATATATATTTTATTATTCCGTTCTCATGAGATATGGCTGTGACGTTCCTATGGATATATCTCGCAGCATTTGGCGCATTTTTTTCTCTTTCCACCCCTCTCTAGAAAGGGGACTTTAGCACCCACCATGGTGAATGGAGAACCATCCTTATTTCCAGTTCCGTGGACTTTCCAAGCGTGGATTTGAATAGCGCCCGATATATCCAGGCGTTTATGGATAAATATATATGTATATGTAAAGAAGCACAGTCTGCTGGACTTTCGATAAGCAAACGCCGTTTTACGCGTATGGGGTTTAACTTTTTGGATGGGCATCGAGGAAAACTATTTTCTTTTCATGACTCTAATACTTCATATAAATGTATATAAGCGGACATCTTTCTTATATTTTTATTTTCACCTCTCTGCTCCAGAAGTCGAATAAAAAGTACCGGCCAGTTAAATACCAATCGTGCGAATATATTTTACTTTCTCTTCAGTTCCTCCCCCACCCCCTTTCCTAGGAATTCAGGCGTCCTATCCAAAATTTACGCGTGAAAACGGTTTTATGGGCAATCAGGAATTTCAACTTCACCGGTTGTCCAGCGAATCGGAAAGGGAGTAGAACAGCAAAATATATACAGGAGGCTGGAATGCGAATGATTTTTCTTTTACTTGGATTTTTCTTCCGCTGCTGCTTTATTTTGTTTAGGTTTTCCAGCCTGAGTTATTTTCTATTCTGGGAGGAAAAAAAAGGACAAGAATTTCTCCGACTTCAAGGTTAAGGAACGTAGAGAAATAGCTATAAGATTGGAAAAAATTGTCATTGGGATTTATGTAGAGCTACATTTTTAATAATAATTACAATAAAATGGTATTGCTGACAAAAGAAATGGAGATAAAATACGTGAGAAAAATAGAATTGATTTTTATATTTGAGAATTTATCCGGAATTTAATTTCTTACAAAGTATAGTTCAAGCATTTTACAGGAAGATTTTTACATTTTCACTACCACATTTAATATTATCACAAACTATATGTTCTGTAAAAGATATACAGTCGAACCTGTTTTTGTGCTGTCTTTTTTTTATGCGATTTCCTTTTTGTGCGATTTTTTATGTGCGATATTTTTTATGCGGTGTATGAATTTCAATGGCTTTGGCTCCACTGTGATGTTTTTTATCCATTTACCAGTGGTGTAACGGAGAATGTAAGGACCCCCCTCGAAAGTCAGATTTTACCTTTAATATTTTATAAATTGGGTAAATATGCATTTAGCGTAAGTCAGACCTTGAGCCCCTAGAATCCTTCCCCCTCCCGTGATGTGGGGGTGTACGTTATTCCACTGAAATGTAGACACTTCAAGGCGCTCTGTTCATTTGTTATAAACAGTCTCCCGACAATGCGCATTCAGTTGCTGTTCAATGACAATGACATTATGAATAATTTGATAAATTATGAAGACGAACAAGAAGCCGGATTCTTTGAGAGCGGATAAAAATATGCAGGGATCCAGCTTTCCAACAAATTGGAAAAGCATTTTCTTAAAATAGATACCAATTAAGAAAGGAGAATAAAATTCCAAAAAGGGCTTCAACCATGTATAGCTGGTTATCGAGACATTTACAAGCAACTGACCACCCGTCCTTTGTCACAAAACCTTATCTCTTACTTTACGTTGCCAAAAAATAAATCAATTAAAATTGCACCTTCAAGTGACGAAAGCGATTTTGAACTAATTCATTACAGGACTTTGAATTACGATGAGTAGCGATGAATTATGTATGTGCATTTTAAAGACATCCGTATATACAATGACAAACTGCGTGTTTTTAAAATGTTTTCATGTGTAATATTTAATTATTTATTTTGTTATGGAAGTATTACATAAATTTCATAAATAATTGGCATAATTTATAAATGCGACATTTTTATGCGGTCTCTATCCACCGCATTAAAAAAAGTTTTTTGTAGTATTTCCACGAATTAGTTTGTTATATGTAAGAATTTATGAAATTTTTGAATATTTTTTGGGCGATTTTTTTATGCGGTCCCTATCTACCGCACAAAAACAGGTTCAACTATATATATATATGTGTGTGTGTGTGTAAGGTATATATATATATGTGTGTGTGTGTGTGTAAGGTATATATATATATATATCTGTGCAAGATATGAATATATGTTTTCAAATCATTAATAACTTTCATAGCGGTAATAAAATTTTACTTTCTCGTTAATTGTACAAGATTTCTTTTAATAGTAATTAAATACACTTTGAATAATATGATTGTTTCAAAACTAACTAATTTTTTGTTAAGAAATAACTTAACAAGACTCCCATTCAAAATTTAAACCAAAAGAATTTTTCATGTAAAATGATTAAAAACTAGAAATCAATAAATGTCATTGACTTTAAAGAGATTCTACATGTAAATAAAAATTTAATCAAATATCAAAATAACAAGGATTATACACATTTAAAACTTGTAAAAAAGGGTAAAGAAGGAACTTTAAATTACTAACATTTATTATTCACACTGATTTTAAAAATAAGTTCGCGTAAATATTAAACAACTCATAGTATTATAGATAACATCACTTAAATATTGTGCCAATGAAGCAGTATTTGATCTCTTTTTGTAAAATTTATAAAGTAAAATGTGTAATATTTTTTAATCAAAAATTATGGTTTCAGGTTCACACAATATATTTAATTCTTCATCACAGTGACGAGCAAGCTTTTTAAACATAAACCAAAGAGGGGAGGGAATTTTTGGTGAGACAATATAACTTATAACGAAACACAAAAAAAAAGGTTAAAAACAGCATACTGTGAAAATGTTATTTAAAGTCAATGGGAGGAATGAAGCCATTACTCTGCATTTCTTGGGGTTTTTTTTTTTTTTTTTTATTTTTCAGACTGAAATATGAAGAAACTAAGCATATTTTAAGGACTTTATACGTCTTTAATAAGGAGGAATCTATTTTTTGCGTATGAAAAAGTTTTTAACTAATTGATGTATAATATTCGTTAATTAAGAACATTTGCATATTCTTAAAAAAATCGTTTGAAAATTTATTTAATAAAAAAACGCATAAAAAAGTTTTAATTTTAAAGAAATTTTTTTCCAATGCAGAAATGGAACACGCTTTTAGATGGTTCTTTTAAACATTGAAATTGAAATTTTCTATTCTAATGTTTTAAAATCTGTGATAGAACAGAAAGAAATTTTCTACGCGGGTTGCAATTGACCCTCGGGTTACAGTTTACCAATGACTGCTTTCAGGATTAACTATACTTAGAAAAATGTATTTTTTACTATCCGTTTTTTTTTCATGAAGCATTTTAAAGTTTATTAATAAAAAAAGTCTGAAAGTAAAGAGTTGTTTTAGAAAGGATACATTTAATTGTGGTTTTTGTAATCTAAAAATAAGCATATCTCATTTCTGAAACAGCATTTTTACTTTATTTTTCATCGCCAAAAGCAAATAATAAGTATTAAAAAAAATTTCATATTTTTTAATCAATAGAAATGAATTTATTCGTACTTCCAGAGCCAGCTAAATTATTTTCTTGTTTAATCCTTCAGTCTACAAAAAATTCGTCTTCATGTGTATAGAGGGAATGTGTGTTATTAATGTCGTATTGTAAAGCAAACTGATGGCTGTTGGAGACGGACCTCGTAATTTTGAACAATGGGCAAGTGACGAGGACAATACCTGAGAAGGACTTTGAACCGCAGTATCTTCAGCGGCACAAGCGCTCAAACTCATGACACGCCGGACGTGACAATGACCATTAGGTCACCGCGACCGTTTCACATGTAAAGCAGTAATTTGCAATGTTATTCAATTCCTACTATTAGCTCAACTCTCTCTATATTTATTTATTTATCTTGGCGGAATTTTCAATCGTTAATAAAATACATTTTAAAGCGCTTAATCGAGCTGAAATTTTATATACATGATAATTTTGGATGACAATACAACAATTTTTAATTATAATTAATAAAAATTAATTGATTAAAACTAAGTATTTCAAGAATTACAAATACAGCCACGTTGGCATCATTTTTGGTGACTTAGCGACTCTTTTGGCGACTTGTGTCAAAACTTGAAAAGGTTTTATTCTCACATTTTAAAGCATTCAGTTGAACTGAAATTTTATAAACACGATTGTTTTGGATGACAATACGAGACTTTAATGATAATTAATAAAAATTAATTACCACTTAATGTTGCGATGCTGTCATTTGTATATATATATTTATATTAATTGTAACTATTTAATAAAAAGTTTCTAAAATAAAATTTCCCTTTGCTGATCTAAGTAGGAATTGACTTAATTTTTTTTTAATATTACTTGTGTTTTTTGACCGAAACACAAAACCCTATGGCAGGATGGGCAAATAGCTGACCACGGGTCACATACAACTTTCAAAGAGTTTTTTGCGGTTCACCAAGGTAGTCAGATAACCAAATAGACAGAAAATGTTTCCTATTTTTGGGTAAACATATATTCGTGAGCAAAGTATTTCTTACATAAAGATCAGCAAGAGTAAATAGAGGCAAGTTAACTGATATCAACTTACAAGATGTGATGAGAATTTCAACAAGAAACTCACTCCTGATTTCAAAAACATTGTAGAAAAATGTGATAGGCTACATTTGTCTCATTAAATCAATTCTAAAATTAATGTGCTTGCAATTATACATGATATGAAATTAGCACATTAAGATATTCGACTACGTTCGGAGCTGTGATTTTCAAAAAGCGCATAAATGGATAATTTTCATGATATTTAGTGTCACTTAGATTAGAATACATGTATAAAATTGTTTTAAGGACATTATAACAAAAAAAAAATTATTTAAATTTTCTATATTTTGGCAAAAAATTAACTTAGAATAACCTTTTATCAAAACGTTCTCCTTTTATAAAAAAAGCTTCTGTAATATAATATTTTGCTTACATAAAGAAAAGACTTCTCCAGAGAGTCTGAACTAGGATTTTTGAAACATTTATATTATTTTCAGTTACCACCAATTGAAATAATTATCGGCGTTGTTTTCTTAAAATTTCTCCCCTCTGTTGTAGTTAAATATGGATAAATCCACTTCTAAGTTATATATTTCAAAATTTCTAGTTGAGCCTCTGCACAGAGGTCTGAGCTATATACAGGCAAAATATTATTATAATAGAAGCATTTTTCATAAAAGGAGAATGTTCCGAAAATCGTTATTCTATGTTCATTTTTTGTCAAAATATGTACTTAAAGTTTTTTTATTGTAATAAATTCTTAAAACAATTTTATATACGTTTTCTAATCTAAAGGACACTAAATATCATAAATATTATCCATTTATACGCTTTTGCAAAATCAAGGTTCCGAACGTAGTCGGATACCTTAAAAATCAATTGAATAAACGTATCCCTATTTTATTTACCGTGAAATCCGGAGTACAAAGCGTACCTATACTGTCAAGCTGCATTTTTTAACTTTTTGGTACATTCATCATATAAGGCACACCCCCTTTTTTACGAAGAAACCTGACATGTACGTTTGCAATGTTCTTATGTTTTGAAGTCGTTTATTCGAGGTATTATCCCTGGTTTTTGAAAAAGTAGTATACTTCCACAACTACAACTCTTTAAATTTATAAGGTATGTCATTTCTTTTAAATGTATATTAACAGTGTTTTGATATATGCAGAAATCTAATTTGTTTTTATGCTCAGCTCTCCTTTTATTTTTAAAGCTGTCATTTTTATGCCCCATATGATTTATGTCATTTTAAACGCGCACCCGTTAATTTCGACCTTACTTTTTGAGTTAAAAGTGCGAGTTATACGTCAGATTTTAAGGTAGCATATTTATTGATTCTTCTGGTACAATTGATATTTTTTCTGAGACGCAAAATTAAACTAAAGAACACAATCATTTTTAAAAGGTGCAGCCCTCCTTTTGCAATGTGGCTCTCGCGCGCGAGTTATAGCTATTGCCCTCCTATGACCTACAGCCGCGGTCTTCAAACTGTGTTCCATGGAACCCTGGGGTTCCACGAGGCATACTCAGGGGTACCATGAGTCACAATAAAAAAGTCGAAAAGAAACTTATAAATGTGTATGCAAAATGCATTCACGTTCTCTAAGAAGTTTGTATGCCCACAAGAATTTAAAGCTAATCCCTATCATTAAGAAACTGAAAATTTCATTCGTACATAATAACTTTATTTTGCAATACGTTTTAAACTTTGTTATAATATAATAAAAGAATATTTTAAAATGCTTTAACTTCATATATATATATTACCTACTAGATTGTGAATATTTTATTGTTTACTATTCCGCGTTCCACACGCAATAATTTTATACTCTTTAGTATAACATCTTGCAAAGCTATATATTTTTCTATTGGAAAATGCACCTTTTCAAATTTTGGGGGGGAAACACCTATCGTAAAGGAAAGGGAACAACTTATCAACATATTCAACCTTAAAAATCTAAATTAAAACAAGTACAGCTTTTAAATTTTATGTTGCAAATTCATGCAAAGTACACAGTATTTCTCACACAATTATAAACATTTCAATGCCATTCAGAACAATATGTATAAGCGAAACATTTTTCTCAGCGTGATTGGTGACAAAAACAAAGTATAGAAACAAATCAAACTCAGAATATGTAATGTGATTGCAGTTGATCTAAATAGACCTAGACATCGACAGTTTATGTGAAAAAATGCAAGCACATATCCCAGTGTTACTAAACATAATGCATGGGAAGGCGACATTTAGAACACAGAATAATGTTATTTTTTAATAAGTAAATTATATTAAAAGTAGATTGATTTTTTTAAAATTTTAAATGCAATGCTTTTTTTAATTGCCTTTACATTGATCAATTGTTGATCTTTTTTAAATATTATTTTAAGATATATTCTTCTAAGTGTGTGTGCGGAATAGGGTTCCACGAAAATGCTCTCTAGTTCTAGGGGTTCCACGAAAACACCTTCTTGTTCTAGGGGTTCTATGAGTTGAAAAAGTTTGAAGACCACTGACCTATGGGACAAAACTCTTATGAAATTAAATTTTCTAAACTTTAACTAGGGCTTTTTGAGTTTCACTAGTCGACACTAATGCCAGCATGATATATTTTAATGCCCAATGAAATAGATTAAAGCCTGAGGCCTTTATTGTATAGTTATAGCTCTGTATAATTCACAGATAAACAATAATTGCTTCATTTATGACCTGTGTTTTATACATTAATCTGATAATCAGATGCACAGGAAGTAACTTAAAAAATATTCCTTCTCTTATTAACAAACCCATCACAAAACAAAATAAATATATAGAGCACATATGAAGAGAACTCTTTTGTCCACGTATTATATAGAGAGAGAAGAGAAATTGCAACTCGGAAAACCCTGGGAGATTCACTACGAGTTCTCTTCGGAGGAAAAGGACCAAACTTGTGCCGAGATAGGAAGTCATCGCATTACAGTTCAGCAGAGCATGATCGAGATAAGAAATTTGGGGAATGAGTCTCGGAGAAAGGTGGTTTGATGGTGGTAAAAGGGGTGAAAGGTACGGTGGTCATCACAGAGAAGGAGATAACAGCTTTTATTGCGGACGCACACAGAAATATTTCAGCGGGGCATGAGTTGGTAAATGATAGAAATGGAAGGACTGTTGCCATTCTAGTTACTGGGATTGCATTCGGCATTAAGCCTAATCTATCAATGATTCCAGGAAATGAACAGAAACTTTTGTTATAGGAGCAGGAGTTTATGAAGGGAATTTCAAGTGCTTTTATGAATTTGTCGCTACAGTATTTGGGTTAGGAGAAAAGCACTGTCACTTAGTTGATAAATAATATTAATAATTATTGTTAGTTTTCGTGTAACTTTTTAATCATGAATATGCTACTATTTTAGGATATGAATTCATTTTTACTTAACACATTTTTTATATATTAATCGCAGCTCTCTTTAACCCTTAACTTCCCACTGTTGCATTTCTGCAACATATGATTTACTTTAATTTAACAGACTCAATAATTTTTTAATTACCTATAAATCGCTTACCTGAGAAAAAAAGATAACTACAACGAAATACATGTTAATTTTGTCACTAGATGGAAGTACACTTTTTCCAGAAATCCCAACAATTATAAAAATCTCTGATGCCTCAAGAACTGTGTCTTTGCTATAAAAAGAATCAATTATATTTTATGCTTTCTCTTGCTTATTGACGAAATAAATTACCAGGTAAGAAATTTAAACGCTATATGATGAATAATAAAATCCTCATATAAAAAAAAGTTTGTAACTTACAGCACTACTGCGCAATGTTGCACTTCTGCAACAAACAAAAAAAATGACTGAAATTCAACTTAAAACAGCTTAATTTTTTTATATATATATTTTTCCCTTTTATTATTACTTGAGAACTAGCTGATATAATTTTTTCCATAGAAATTTAAAAAATTGGGATATAAAGGGTAAATCACATTTTTGAAATTTTCAGCTATATCGAATGAATGTTTATTAATATCATACTTATAGGAGCAATGCGAAAGTTATTGGCGTCGGATCTCGTGAGTTCAAACCACTGATACGTGAACATGTTTAGGCTACATAATAATAATAATACGATTATCTTCCTTGTTATGCGTCTAATTTCTTCCTACCAATGTATTTTCTTTAATTGTGAATTTATCTGTATTAAGAGAAGGGTAAATATATAATTTATATCGTTTACGTTATTTTGTAATAAATTATTCTCTTATAAATGAAAAAGTTAAACGCGCTTCCTTTGTAACATATTACTCATATTACAACTTGAAACACCCTCAGAAATCTGTTTTACCCTATAATCATTTAAATTGAATTAATATATAATTAAATAAAGGTTGATTTACATCATTTGGTAAGATGGAAACCTTTAAAAGTAGAGAAGAGAGGGAGAAATAGATAAAATTTCAAAAAGCAGTCAATCTGATGATGCTAAAAGTGATTTCTGGGATAATGGAAAAAACTATATCTTAAAATTCAATTTTAACTGCATTAAGGGGACTTGGTACCTTAAAATTCACAAACCTATCGTTTTTTTTTATTTTCATTTAATCTTATTCTTTGCATTATTATCTTTCGATTGATAAATCACTTGTGCATGTAGGAAAGTTAGAAGTTGAATAAAACTTCATTTGAAAACAAATTAGGCAATTCAGCCATATCCCCTTTTTAAAAAAAAAAAAGCTAAAAATGCGTTATGATAAAAAAATCTATTTTATAAATAGAAATAATAACTATAAAAAAGAATGTGTAGTATTAAAAGCAGAATATTTCCGAGGCAATACAATAATGTAATTTTTCTTCCTTGTGAAATGTGTGCATGTAAAATTTTTAAATTAAGGCATTTTATATTAATAATTTTATAATTTCAGTTCTTATTCCTGATATATTTTTCATACAAATGTAATACTTTAATATTATAAGAAGAAAAACAGCTAAAATTTCTGTCGTGACAGAAAAAATTTTTTTTAAAGTTTTTCTTGAGTTTTCTTGTGCAATTAGTACTCTCTAAAAGTTGATCATTTATAAAAATATGTGGGTTGAAAACATATAAAAATGCAATTATTTTAAAGAAAACGTATAAGTAATATCTTAAAGTAGTATTTTAAGTTTAATTAAGCTTATAATAATTATTTTTTCAGAATTATAAACTTTAAAGTGGTTTTTCTCAGTTTGTGTTTTTCGAAACCTTAGTGCATTCAAAATGCTACTCCTTCGACAATTATTTACCAATCACTTCAATTTTTTTCCTGCGTGTTAAAAATAAAGCATGTAATAAAATTAGGGATCCGTTTTGCTATAAACTGAATACTTTTTTTAAAAAAATAATAAAATGTAAGACATGTTGGCTTTTTCGTTGATTTTTAGCCTATATATCAACATTTTATTTTTTTTCTCGAAAACGAATGAAGTTATTCTAAATTCGATCCCTAAAGTTGTTAAGAACATCCATAAGAATATTATTAAAAAATTTCAGGTCAAAAAATTAATTTTTACAAAAGGAGTAAGATTTTAAAATTTTCCCAATTTTCTTCAAAAAATTTAAATTTTTAAAATTGTGTGAATAATATATGAAAATTTTCATCTGGTAACATTTTCTTGAATAGAAACATTGTATAAAATGTTAAAATATAATTTTTAAATACGTAAATAAAGAAGTTTGCTCAAAGGGTGTCAAGTCCCCTTAATAACTGAGAGACTACTAGTAATATTAAATAGTTTACTAACACATAAATTTCTTAAAATGTAAACAAGAAATTCGTTTTCTTATGTTCTTAGCATCTTAAATTGAATAATTTTTCAAACCTCAAGAAATTCCTTTTCTCTCTATTTTCTTTTCTTTAAAGGGAAAGGGAATATTTAAAGTACATACTAAAAAGACAAATCAAATAGAACTTCAATAATTCCCAGTTTAGGAAAACAAATAAAAGAAATGCAATTGTAAAATGTGGATAGACTGTAACTAGTTCACACACACACACACACATATATATATATATATTATATTTGGTTAGAACCAAATACTAACTAAATAAAAGAGAACTCTTTTTATTTGCCAAATAAATTCTGTACATTGATTTACAGTACATTACTGAAAACAATGTGCCCAAAGAATGTGCTTACAACTTGTTCCTTCGTTACTTTCATTGCTTAGAAAGATGGAAGTTTATGGAACTATATTTACCAAACCATATTGAGAAAGATATTGAGCTTCAAGACAGTGCCGAATTAAGCTCATTTCGGGCCCTGGGCGCAGAAGATCTACACTGTTTGATTCAAGGAGGAGAGCCTGGATCCGTTTAATTCCAGCTTATCCGGGCCCCTTCAGGCTCCTCCGGGCCCACGGCCCCTGAGCGACCACCCCAAGCGCCCAGTGGATAAACCGGCACTGTCTCAAGATCATAGTGACGAAAATATTTTAAACACATGTGCCCTGTTGAGATTAACTTTTGATTTAAAATTCGATAATGGAATGTAAGATTTCAAGAGCATGCATAATAAACGCTAATAATAGAAAATATATAAATTAATTTAATGAATAAGAAAATTTACCTGATTTCCAATTGGGTTAAAAAAGTTTCGTAATTATGCAAAAGAAAATATATATAGCCTTAACTCTTCACAATACTATTGATTGAGAGTATTAAGAATGTCCGGTGCTGCCATCTAGTGGGGATGCATGACTGTTGCCAGTATATAAGAACAGAACTTGTTTCTTTTTTATCTTTTTTTTTGTTAGACACCAAACACGTGTTTACCGGATAATCAGTTTATAAACACCGAAAATGCTGTTATTTACAAATTTTAAGGAAAATCATTATTGTTCCATTTAACTGGATAAAAAATTATTATTGAAATAAAATTTCAATAAATTGTGGGGTTTTTTTATTGATTGATTCTTTTTATTAATAACAACAAAAGAGTTTAGCTAAGCATTTGATAGATTAAGTTTCTTTATTCTTATTTAATTGAAATTGGTTAATAACATGGAAAGCAGATTCTTGAAAAGTGTGTTGAATAGAAAGTTACAGAATAATGAATAAATAACACAAATAGCGAATCATTATATTCTTAATAATAATAACCAGGTCCGTGAATAGAAGTCAGAGAATTGCTACAATACAATATTGAATTTTTATGTATTTTACATATACATATATATTGTAATGTGAACTTAAGATTTTCAAGCGCATCATCATCAAAATAAACGATTTCAACCGGATTTTCTTGGGCTATTAAAAATCGTGATATTGTTTATTTATCTATACTTCCAGAGTTAAAATTTCTTAATAAAATATCTTTTTTTTAAGGAATCAAACTCGCTTTTAATCCTTAGTTTGAGAAAAGTGGCATCATTCAACACAATTACATAAGGCAGCTAAATTCTAAGTATATATAAATCCTATAAATATATAATTGCAACCTCATTACAAAGATAAGCTATGTTTTTCAGCTGCTTTCCCTGCTAATTTCGTATGTGTGTAGTTAAGAAAGTTCTGAATATTATTATAAAAAAGGTAGCAGCTTATTTCATTCAATGATATTTAAGAAATCATTTTTAAATAGATAATAGAACTCACACACACATTAATGCAACTACAAATAATTACATTGTGAACATAAAAATTATATTTTTAAGACTTAAAATTCGATAATTAATGAAATATTCTTGCATTTAAGATATTTTTTAGGTATTTATCTTTTTTGCACCCCTCATTTCTTTTTTAAAAGGGAAAGGAAAGAAGCAAAAACATGTAAATTCACAAGATTTCTTATGTCAGTAAATGAGATGTATATATACTGTCTAATCAATCAAAAACAATCCATTCAAACATTCTAAAATTTTATATATAACTTAATTTTATTTATATTTAATAATTTAATTTGTTTAAAACTAAGATTGAGAACGAACCTTTATTAACATCTCTCTATAAATCTATGTGAGGGGTATTGGCGATGGACCTTTACTTTTCAACTGTGATTAAGTGATGAGGTCAACATTTGAGCCGCCACCCTACTCGCTTAAATTCCACTTCACGCAATGTGAGAACTTTGAGTCAGGACAGATTGAACAAGCATCATCCCCTCGGTAAAGTGTGTCTACAGTGGCATCAGGACTCGAACCCCCGATTAGACAACGTCGGCAATGAGTTCGTGGCCATGAGCAGTAGTTTACCGTGGACGTGCTACAAACTTGTATAACGGGAAGTGGATATTGAAATATTACCTTTTTTCGGAGGCAAGCCATTTTCTAGAGGTACTGTGGGTGTGACTGGAGGCACGTAACTGGGTGCGATACCACCAAATGTGGTCCCCCCTGAATACCAGGGGTTCGGCCTCGGCCACCCTTGACCGTTGAGCATTCGGAGTTTGTCATACACAGCATCCTGGGCTTGTACTTGAGCTTGCTCCTTCTGCGCTGCCAGATTCCTAAGCACTCGGTTTATGGACGACACCTGCAAAGCAAATGAAACAGTCAATGAAGTAGATTCCCGAATTTTAAGGGAAACAAAATTTAAATTTTTGTGACACTAAGCACATGAAAATTGGAGCAGTAGATATCTTTAAATCAGCAAGGGAAAAGTGACATTTTACCTTCCTGGATCGAATCGACTCATATTATCAACAAGCGTAGAAGTATATGCAAAACTAATTTAGAATTTTTAATAGAGTTTCATTTTAATGAAGGGGTAATAGATAACTTTAGTGTGGTGAAAAGCAGAAACCATGGCATTAGGTGGTGCTTACACATATTACTTTTATTTTTGTGCCAAAGTAATCATTAAGAATCTGTATTTGTAATTACTGTATTTATAAATACACTGCTTGACAATTGCTAAGGAAGACGTGATTTATGCAAAATTGCGTCTCAGATAGCTGACCAAGAACAGTAAACTCAAGTTCAAAGGGCGTGGTAGACAAGTACTTGTTATTTGTATAAAAGACAGTACATACAAGCTCATGATTCATACGAAAATTCATGCTGTTTGATGTTTGACGAAAATAATGCTGGATGTTATAAAAATTTTTTCTCTGGAATTCTGTTTGTTTCTTGCAATAATTAAGAGCAAAATGTCAACAAGACATTGTTTGAATGATTACGATCGTGAACGATCAGTTGGTTGACTGGAAGCAGTCACCACTGTAGCTGCCACAATGGACGTAACGAAGACTGTCATATCGCAATTAAAGAAGGCCACTGAAGGTGGAAATACTTTGCAAAAGCATACCAGAGATCGTGGATGAAATATCAAACCCTTAGAGGATCGCTATGTAGCCCTCGTGGCAAAAAAGGAACCGAAGTCCTTTTTGGCTGGCCAGATAGCTGTAAACCTTGCAACCACTACCAGAACGCATGTTTCAGCTAGAACCATCTCACGGCGATTAAATCAAGTTGATTTGTAGAAGCCTGTTCGTTGCATCCCACTTCAACCAGGCCATCGTTGGGAGAGATTACCCCCCTGGTGTAAGTGAACATGTTGGTTGGGATCACCAAAATTAGTCTATAGTGGTGTTCTCCGACGAATCTCGTTTCAGTGTGACAAGTGATTCTAGACACCAATTATTGTGGAGAGAACGTGGAGCACGTTATGCACAAAAATTTATTTGTGAACGTGATCGCTACAGCCCAGGCGTGATGGCGTGGGCAGACATGCACAGTGACCGAACACCGCTTCACATCTTTGAACGAGGAAACGTTACATCGCGACGATAGTATAAAGACATTATTCTGCATCATGTTCGTATTTTTAGTGGTGCTTTAGGTCCAGACTTTCTGTTTATGGATGATAATGTGGGGTCACACAGAAGCATTGAGGTATCGGATACACTACAAAGAGAGAGAGAGAGAGAGAGTAAAAATATTCTACGTATACAATGGTCCGCTTACTCTCCCGATCTAAATCCTATTGAACATTCCTGGGATGCTCTTGGCAGATGTATTGCACAAAGAACCACCCCTCTCCGTACAGTGCAAGAGCTCAAAACCACCTTGAGAGAGGAGTGGGACCATATCCCCCAAGGATTTCTCGATAGTTTAGTGAAGAGCATGGAGAACAGATGCAAAATGTGCATTAGTGTCCGAAGTCAACTCTCATCTTACTACGGTACTCATGTCTGCAGCATTCTGACCTGAAGGTCAATTTTTTGTGGCTGTTTGGAAATCATCCAAGGAGCATCTTTTTTAAGTTTTTTGTACTTCGATCTAGCGATATCTGTACCATTTTGCCCTATAATAAATGCACATTGTCCTTACTAATTATGTACCAAGTTTCCTTCCTTCAATCAATGTCTATTACTAATTATTCCGAAAAACATAATTGTTCTTAGCAATTGTCAAGCAGTGTATATTGGTCAAAATTTCCTTGCAGAATCTATTTATACATTTTTTTAAAAAAATGTCTCAGCCGCGTTTTAAATTAATTTGGTGTAGATAAAATGCAAATGTACGCGAGCGTTATGATTTATCAAAATTCTGCATATATGTTTTCAGTATATACATAAAAAAAATATTATAATTTATCGATCGAATGTTTTCTGCTATTATGTACTATGTAGTGTACTCGTATATAATACAGTATTTTCAGCTGTATAAATACATTATATAACTATTTATGAATTGTTAAGATGCTATTTCAAAATTTTATGTGTGTGTGCGCGTGCATATGCAGTGAGATATAAATTCAAAATAATGTTGACATGGTAAAGTTAGAAGAGGGGGAGAAAAACATTCATTTTACAACATTTTAAATGTTTACAATACTAAAATTATAATATGTATTATTTAGTAATTCATTGCAATAGAAATTAAAAGAAAATATAGATAATACTTTGCATTTATCAAGGCAACTTTTTTTAAACCAAGAGAATATATTTTACGTTTCGAATTTTTAAAAATCACTTGAAACATTTTGATATGTTGGAGACTCTTAAAATCTAACAAAACCATTAGTTGCTAATCAGATACAGTGTAAGGCAGAAAATCGTTAGCTTTGAATCAAAACAACTTTTTATGTCCTTAATTTCACGTGGATTAAGCCATTATTTGCTTACATACCTTTGCTAAAGCCTTGTAATTTAGCCCTTTTTTTAGACGCTTAGCTCAGCGAATACCAGATGTCCATTAAGTACAGTTGCTAACAAAACAAGCTTAAAACCGAACTAAGTCACACAGGCGTAAACGCATTTAGTAGAAGTGAAGACTACATTGAAAAAATATTTTAGCAGTTAAAAAAAAAATCAACGTCTCTGTATTTGTGAACGCTAGCGTAAAGCGTGAAATTTCTAACGATTTTCGTGTCTAAAAAAAGGGAGACAAAAAAAAATTATTGCGAAGAAAAATACGATATCTCTCCTCCCTTTCGATTTTAACTTTACTGTTGTTGAAAAATTTTTGTAGATACCTATTTTTCAACGCTATTCACTATCTAGTGGCAGTCTGTTTTCCGACCATTTTCACAATGACAATTCTTGCTAATTAAACACGTGAAAGAAAGGTTTGGTAAAAAAAAAATTTTAAAAAAAGGGATTTTTTTTTCTTGGCTTGTTATTATGCTCTCTTTTCTCCTGCGATGCTTGGCGAAAAATTTCGATCGGAAAATCTTTTCTGTATTTTTTCCTCTCTCTTCTCTCTTTTTCCTTCCTCGATTTTTTTTTTATTTTTGTTCTTTTTATTTTAATCTTTCATTATAAGTTTTTTTTTGTGAACTTTCTTTTTGCCATTGTTCTTTCAAAGCTGGGGATCGCTTTCATTATCACTGTAAAAATAATAAGGTAAGGGAGGAAAAAATAGGTAAATTGGGGAGAGGTAAAAAAAGACAGAGAGAGGGCCGCTGAAGTAACATTAATAAAAAAAAAGTTATAAAAGGAAACGACGGTACAGAAAAAAAAAAAAGCTTTAGGTGGAACATGCAAGAATAAAAAAATAATATAACGATAATAAAAAAGATTAGTGAAGGAAAATTTTTCAGCCAATTAAAAATGCACTCGATATCACCATTTTGGGTTTAATTGTGTAAGCCTTGTTAGGTACGCTTAGGCGCAGAAGTTCATCGGCTGAATAGTCACAACTGGGGTTTTTTCAATCGCTTAATTCGTAGAGTGCTGATAAAGTCTCCAGTCCTTATTATATACAAAAGGAAGAGGGGAAAAGATATCTGATAATAAAAAAGCAAATGGAATAGGAAAGTTTAGCATAGCGTTGTTCTAAACTTTTTTTCTCTCTCTCTTATATTTTATTTGAATAGAATCCTTACATGTCTTGTTTGAAAAGAATTGTTTTTGAATTGAGAGTTAAATTATCGATACACTAAAAGGAGTTCCTTTGTTTGAATATAATTGGTTGTCGTTTTATAATAAACAAGGTATTTGTTCGTTAAATAGAAAAATGTAACTTAGAATTTTCAAGATTCGGGGAATTTCTCCATATATTTCTTTCTTTTTCTTCTTTTCTTTACATAAATCATGTATAATTTTTTATTCAGTTTTTGTTACAAAAAGAAGTCTGGTTTCAGTATCTTAATAACCACTTTTATAAAAATTTGAACAAATAATAAAATACAATCGAACCTCTGTATAACGAGCCCCTATATTGCGAATTTTTATATGTAGCGAACTTTTTCCTGGAACTTAGAACATTTCATGATTTTTTTAATAAAATAACCTCTCTATAATAATGTGCATTTTCTATGTAACGAACTTTTTCTTTTGTGTTTCAATTTTTGTTCTTTTTTTTAAAGTACTTCTGAAAAAATTTCTGAAAAACTAGTTTTTCTCTCTTTAACACATTTTATGGTGGTCATAAATCTTGAACTGGTTTTATTAGATCCTAACTTGCCGAGAGCAATAGAGTTCTAGAAGTTTCACCCAAGAAGTGCAACATTTAACTCTCATTGCCCAGTTCACAGGAAACATCTTCGATATCCTCTTTCACCTCCAGTGGAGTTGTCCCGTGTCCCCATGTTCTAATTATAAAATAGTGTATGTTTAATATTACTTGTATGCTTTAAATTGTAAAATCTCCTCAAAATTCATTAATTTTAGTATAAAATTATTTTCTTAATACTGAAAATACAGTGAATTCTTCGATATTCTTTTTTCTTGTTTTTCTTTCAGTTTTTTTTGACGGGTAAGATATATAAAATAAACATATATTAATTTTTAAAAAGGTGTGAATAATTACATACTTTAATACATAGTGTTTATGAATTAAAAATTTGCTTTAGGTGGTTTATTAAGTATGATAAAAGATGAAACTCTATAAAACAAATTTTCGGCATAACGAACTTTTTCCCGGGATTTAGCGACTTCCTTATATAGAGGTCCGACTGTATATAATATACCGTATTCATTCTATTCTAAGCCGCCCTCGATTCTAAGCTGCACCCCCTAATTCTCAACAAGTTTTTGTGAAAAATTACAAATAGTGTACAATGATTTATAGATATCCAATTTTGAAGAATTAAAATAAATTTAAAATGAGAGCTAATACAAAATGAATAATTAGTCATTTCACCAGTATTATAAACTTTTAAATACACGCATTAACCTGCAATTGCTCTAACTGCTACATTCAACGAATATTTTTTTCCTTCGAATCTAAGCCACACCTAATTTTCAGTAGGGTTAACATGAGAAAAACGACGCAGCTTAGATCAGGTAAATGCGGTATACATTAACTTTACGCATTGGTCCCTATGAATGAATGAATTATAAACACTGAAGTAGCTAGTCCTTGTATCAAAATTTCTTGGACGACTTTTTCAGAGGCCTCTTAACATTCTACGATTTTTTGCTTGCATATATTGGAACCCTTGCAGCTTAAAAGCCTCGTATCATTGATGCGGGTTATACGTCGGTAGCTACGCCCCTAACTATAAGCAGAGAAAATAATATTCCATTTACACTAATAATAACGTGTATTTTTAAAATAAATTTTAAAAAATTATCTGATTTGTGATTAATTTTCTTGCTTAGTATAAAATCTTGTTTTCCCCTTAGAAATAACTTAGAAATTATTATAAAAAAATAAATCTCATTCAAAGACCTTATGTGTAAAGTTTGCTTGATATTAATTTCAATTTCCATAATATGCAATATTCTAGACAGTAGAATTTAATTAATCCCGACTAATCTAAGCTCTAAGTCGTCTTGACAAATGCTTTTCATTATCAATTAAGCAAATTAAACAAGATAGCTTTACTTAGCTAAAGATTTCGTACAATAAAAAAAGAATTTGTATTTTGAAATAAAGCAAATCAAAATTGTAAATAATTGCTCAAGAGAAAATTCGAATCAATACATTACTTACATGATACGTATGAGGTCGAAAAAAAATACTTATTTGCTTTTTTTCTAATTAAAAATTTTTGATGACTGTCCGGTTTAACAGAATTCGGATTCGTGAAGATTTACTGTACTTCTCATTAGTAACTAATATTTATATTACAACATTACAAATTACTTGAAACCCGCCTTAATTTAGAAAATTCGCTATAGAAATATTGCTAAGGTCTTGCGTATAAACCAATTATGCACAACAAATAGATATTATTGAGCATAGTTAAGAGTACTGTGATTTTCTTGTAGTATATTAGAAAAAATGAATATACATTTATATACTGTGAATGAGAGAAAACATTTTCCCTTTTGGGAAACCATATTGATTCATTATTACTTGTTTTTATCTATTTCTTTTACTTACCCCCGTTAACAAATTTTGGTACTTTCAATAAGTATTAATAGTGATACTAACATCCCTTTCTTAACATATAAGTTTAGTTGTGAATAAATTGTATGTGTGCCAGAAAATATACGAATTCTTTTTTAAGTCTTCATAAAAACCAAAACAAAAGATATTTCAAAGAGACATTGAAGTATTGAACCTATCACTGCGCGCCTGTAAATTCTTTTCTATTTAGATGATCCTAAGCATAAGGTCACGTAGGTTTCCAAAATATGCCTTATGCAGAAACTTGAGCATAAATATACCACATCACGACTTCCCTCGAAAAGAAATCACCAACCAAAAAACACGGACATCCTATACCTGGGCCACAGATTCCCCTCACGCTCGACCATCTCCACCCTCACAGCCCCTCCTCCTATCCTTGGTAGGAAATCCAGGAAATATCCGAAAGCCAAACCCGAGAAAATAATGGTCACGTCTCGGCAGCATCATTAATAGTAGAAAGACGCAAAGTGAAAAACAAGAAGGGGGCCACCAAGAAATAAAGCAAAAAAAAGGAAAGAACTTTCGTAGGAGGGAAGACACTCGAATGAAGAAAGTGGGACTTTTATTCTTCCGCATTCTCCATCCATTTCTTAGAGGAGAAAGTCTCCTGGGAAGCTGATGAGTCTGAGCATTGCTCCTTCCCCTCTCCAACGCCTGGATAACTTATAATCCGTGTAAGGAGAACGCTTTGAAAGACTTTTGAAATCGCTTTTCACCGACCCTCCTACCTCCTTTAACACCACTTGATGTTGTTCGTTTCCTCTCGCTGCTGGAAGCATCCATTTGTCATTGGAAGCCTCCAAATAGACGGACAATGGGAAGAGGTTTTGGAAGTTAGCACGTTTTTTTTATTATTCTCTTTCCCCCTCTTTTTCCCTTTTCTCTGTTCCTTATTTCTATTCCGAACCGAATGTTTAAGGTGTTGTGAAATGCTCCTTTTGGATTCAAAGTGGGAGGAATTGCTTATTCATACAAAGTTTAATTGGTAAAGGATATGTTGGGTGAGTAAGAGAATCGACGAATGTAGGCTTCTTGGGGGAGCTCTAACTTTTGGAGAGTAAATGAGTGAATATTAACGTCGCTCTGTTCAGCTACACGAGGGCTTTTGGCGACGGACCTCGTAATTTTGAACCATGGTCAAGAGACGAGGACGACACCTGAGCTGGCAGCCCCCTCTCCTAATTACCACACCATACTAACTGGAGGACGTTTGAGCTCTCTACAAATTTAACATGCCTCGCTCCCTACACAGTGAGTCTTAAGTGGTACTGGGCTCGAACTTGTGACAAACCAGCCACGATCCGATACCTTGACCCCTAGGCTACCGTGGCCAATAGCTTTTGGAGAAGTACATTACTATATGATAAACAAAATCTGGATTATAATTTTAAAAATGTAAATGAAACAAATAAAATAGTTTTATTCGCAATCATTTTTCTTTTATAGCTCCATAGCACCCGCATAGTCAATTCACAAGAATGACGAATAGATGAAATTAAAAATATATGTATTATTGTTATTTTTTCATTGTTTGTTTGTAAAAGTTTCCAGCCCAGTTCCGACTTCTATTTTGCCCAACTGAAGTGACCGTGGTATCCTAGTGGTTATGCTCACAAACTGGTGGCTGGCATATCAGCAGTTAAAGCCCGTGCCTCTGAAAAACCAGCCGTGCAGATTAGCTGATGCACATTAAATCTGTCGAAGTTCAAAAAGTCCTCCCATTTACATGGTGGGAAGGTTCGGAAAATGGGCTTCAGCACTGTTGTCATCATCGTCACTTGACCATGGTTCTAAATTACAATGTCAGTTGCCAATAGCCCTCGTGTTGCTTTATGGTGCGACACCAGTGGCGCACACAAGGGGGTCCTGGGGGTTCGGACCCCCTCCCCAAAAAAAACCTTGATTTTTTTCCGATTGACTATAATTCTAACTATATAGTACGTAAAATTTAATTAAGTATTTGTTATTAATGATTAATTTTATTAACTAATGCTAATTATTTATTCAATAATTAGTTTTTCACTGTGTTTTATTCCCCAAAATCAACAAAATCAAATGGAGCATGACACAAGAATGGTGAACTTTCGACCACGGACCCCCCTTGAAAAATTCCTGTGTGCGCTACTGTGCGACACTAAATATATCCCAACTCTCACTCATTCACTCCCCGACTGAAATGTCCACCCTTTAGCAATTCAATATACCTCATAACTCTGAGCCTCAGTCAAATGACGAGTTTAGCACTTGGTTTGGCATCCCATACTCAATAGCTCCCCACCAACCGGAGGACTTTGAGCATCGATAAATATAACGAGTATCAACTCAGCTACTTAACAGTCTTTGTGGAAATATGATGCATAATATAAGGTATCAGGCAGAATATATGAAACACGGTACGATAGCCATATTGATTTAGAATCCGTTACATTATATCTAAGACTACCTCAGCCATATTGCTATATTTAATTTCTAAAACTACACAACGGTACAATGCATTTTTTACATTGACTATCTGCTTGATTTCATTTTTTTTTATCTTGGGACTAAAGCATATTACTTCAATTTAATAAATAAAAAAAATAGTTTAATGTTAAACAATAAAAAACACTTAATCATATAGATTTTTAATGAATTAAGATTCAATGTTGCACGCGCATTGCGTTCAAACATAACTGATGACTGTATACTGATAAAAAAATTAATAATTATCATCGAAAACACAAACTGTTGAAAACTATCATTTAAACGGTTAATATAAAATTTATTTTAATTATTCAAGAAGTTTCATATAAAATTAACTAATAAATATTCTTCACTACTACATCTAAAGATATAAAACTGATAAAATGTAAGATCCAACAAAAAATAAATTAGACGGAGGTATTATTAAGGCTGTAATTATTACACTGACGCCCAGTAGTCTAGTGGTAGCGCATCGCGCTTCCGCGCCGCAGGTCTAGGGTTCAAACCATGGGCTGGGCAAGGTCAACTCAGCCTTTCATCCCTTCAGTGGGATGATAAAATGAGTACCAAGCTTGATTGGGAACTAAACAAAGAGGGGTTCGCGTCAGACTGGCAACCTGATCGGAACATGTGCTCATGCCTCTTAGCGCCCAAGGCCCCGTAAACTGATTTGGGCACAGTATGCCTTGGCCCTTATGGGCTGTTGCGTCACTGATTTTAGTTCAGTTTAATCATTACATTTAATTCATGTAGTCTATATAAATTGAAAGAGAGTTAAAAAACCCCATAAAATAAAAATTTAGTTTAAATTAATCTACTTTCAGTAATTTTTGTGCCTATGAAATGATTTCTTTTGAAAATAAAGAGTGGTTAAATAAATTAATCTACACAGATAATGTGGAATTTATTTCCTTATTTCATGCTATAAACAATTAAAATGACATATTTTGAATGGTACAATAAATGTAAATAGATAATTATCACACAAATGCATAAATATCACTAGAATAAAAGTATATATATATGTATATATATAGTCAGCACTTAAAGAGAAAATATTTTCTTTTAAAAAAATTCTATCACTTTAAAGTTCTGAAAACTTATTAAAATTTTTGTTCAGTTTCTATGGTTAATAATTTGAAGAAAATAAATATGAACTTTGAGTGTATGTGTAAAGTAAAAATTCTTATGAACCAAAGCAATGAAACTAAAAATTCACAAGATAGGAAATTTGGCCATTTTAAAACTGGTACTAAAAGAAGAAGGGTAGAGGAAAGATACATATGTATATATATTAAAATTAGATGTGAATGAATAAAAAGTTCTTTATATATATATTAGATTGGAAATTTAGTCTAAAATATTGTAATAATTATTGAAATTAAACTATGCAAATTAAACAGTAACATTACATGAGACCAAATTGTATTTTACATTAATACAATAAGACTGCAATAGCACGCATTCGATTAGCCAATGATATGTGTAAAAATCATAAGCTTCTATTTTATTTTCTGTCTATGCTCCTTTATTATTCGCGGTCTTGCTTTGAAACATTTACTCTGATACTGTTTCTTCTAATTTCACATGTGACATATTGTCATTTTTCAAAATTTTTAAGGTTTTTTGTATAGTTATATTTCAGAGATGAAATGAAATTCATTTTTTGAATTCGTTTAAAGAATATTTTTCTCAATACTTTTAACGTTTAAGATTTTTAACATGTGAAATTTAATGAAGTTAATGATTGGTTGGATTAAGTAACTGAACAACAAATACATATATTCAATAGCTTGAATTTATACTTTCTGATACTTTTTCATTCTTTCGAAATTATTTAGTATATGATTAACATTAGGTTTGCGAACACATTTTTGTATACCTGTTTTACCTATACTCGTCAAATTGATCGATGCAGTGTACCAGGTATTTAAAAAAAGCGCTTAGTTTAATTTAAAAATATTTACAGTCTTATATATATAACAGACATAAAAAAGTTGATTAAGTATGTCAGTATTGCTTAAATAAACACAAATATACAAACTTTTAACTGTCCATTCAGTTATTCCGTGCATTTCTTGCATACATTCAACTGTCAATTTACATTCCCGCGGCGTGTTGTTATTGGATCCAAAGTCATCAAAAGATATCTACGTGGAATTATAGTTCTCATTTAGTATCAAAGTTATTTTATTAAGTCACCAGAAAAATATTTTTTTTTGAAAAAATCCGGGTTTATTGCTATTTGTTCTGAAATGGGCTTACCCATGATTTTGATTTGTATCCGTAGAGATGAGTATACATCAGGCAGAATTCTGAAAATATAGGGCTGATGGTGAAATAAATAAGGGTATATATTGATCTCATCACACCAATAGTTGTCAGCATAGATTGGAAAAGAATAATAGTAATCATTTTTGTAGTTTTACGCATGAGTCTGAAATCCGTCAAAATCACGGATTCAGAAAGCCTAGCATAAGTTTATAAAATTAATTTAACGACTAGCATAATTTTGCCTTTTATATCTTACTGCTAAGAGATAAATGATATAATACATTACTAAGGGCAGTATATACGAAATAACATTCTTGCTTGACATATGGAATATTTAGAGCGCTCTTATAGAGTGCGATTTTAATAAAAAAAAAACAAGTAATATAAAAAAAATTAATTTAATTCCTACTTCAGTCAACAAAGAAAATTTTTCTTTGAGTTACTTTTTATTAAATAGTTACAATTAATATAAATATGTATACACATATCATAGATTTACAATATTAAGTAACAAAATAGAAAGGGGTTTTCTTTGCAATTTTTCTTTCTATATACGATGTTGGACTATTTTTTGTTTGTTTGTTACTACTTATTCATAAATTAAATTTAATTATTCTAATAAAATAGTATAGTAAAATAAGAAATTTCATTCTCAGAAATTGGGCCATCCCAGGTGGGATTTGAATCCACGACCTTTGGATTAGAAGTTCAACGCACACACACTGTCCATCACGCTACAGAGACACAAGGAACAATTTCCCTTTCTATATATGCTTTTGGACTTATTTTGTTTGTTACTATTTATTCATTTTTTAATTTAGTTAATGAATTAATATTTGAAAAAACTGAATTAACATCAAGTGTCCTCCCATACAAGCTTAAAAAATGTATTTGAACTTGAATGGATGAATAGAGAGTATATTATCAACGATTGAAAATTTGAACAAGATATATATATATAATATAGGGATAGAGTGAACTAATAGTAGGGAATGAATAAAATCAAATAACAAATAAATCAAATTATAGTATTATCAGAAAACATAATATCCTCATTCAGAAGTTTTCAAACACAAAATATTAAATTATAATATTAATTGTTATAAACCGTGTGGCACTTTTAAAGTGGAAAAAGCTATTGAAACATTTGAATAAACCACCGAAGAAGTTCAAAAAACAGAAGTGAAAGAAACGCTTGTAAAACACATATTGCAGTGAACGATGGTCCCAGAGGGAGGTCTGAGTCCATTAACCTTATCGCAATCAGTGTTCAATCCAAGAGCGGGGCACAAGAACACGAATTAAGGACTCTTGTGGGGATTGTTGGAAAGGATGACAAACGATTGCGTCGTTTTTGGGCTGGGATTTCGACCGCCTCCCTTTTAGCCTCTGACATAAACGACTCAATCATGGGGAGAGATATCTTGTCCGTTTTCGCCGTGGAATTCTTTTTCTCACCATTCTAGAAAGGTTTTATAAAAATTTTGCAATGCCTCTCATCATGAAACTACAAACAATATGAACTGTTACATCGCATTCGCCTTTAAGGTTCATAATTACTTTTCAGAGATAATTGAAATGAATGATTATATCTAACATGAAAATGAATTTATTTAAAAAAAAAATTTGCTTTTAAAAGATATGATATTTAAGGTATCCGACTACGTTCGGAACCGGGATTTTGCAAAAGAGTATAAATGGATGATATTTATGATATTTAGTGTCACTTAAATTAGAAAAATGTATATAAAATTGTTTTAAGAATAGTATTACAATAAAAAATTGTTTAAGTACAATATTTTGACAAAAAAATGAACATAGAATGACCCATTTTCAAAATATTCTCCTTTTGTGAAAAATGCTTCTTTTATAATAATATTTTGCCTGTATATAGCTCAGGCCTCTGTGCAGAGGCTGAACTAGAATTTTTGAAATATATAACTTAGAAGTGGATTTATCCATATTTAAATACAACAGAGGGGAGAAATGTTAAGAAAAAAACGCCGATAATTATTTCAATTGGTGGTAACTCTGAAAATAATATGAATTTTTCAAAAATCATAGTTGAGCCTCTGTATAGAGATCTGAGCTATAAACAGGCAAAATATTATTATAATAGAAGCATTTTTCACAAAAGGAGAACATTTTGAAAAAAGGTTATTCTAAGTTAATTTTTTGCCGAAATATTGTATTTAAATAATATTTTTTGTCAAAATGTCCTCAAAACAATTTTATACGTGTATTCTAATCTAAGTGACACTAAATATTATGAAAATTATCCATTTATGCGCATTTTTAAAATCACGGTTCCGAACGTAATCGGATACCTTAAATGGTCTTTCCGTATCAATAATTTCAGATTAAGATTACCAATATAGTTGGTGCTTGTATGTGTGTCCCTCTTACTTACGCATTCAAAACGTGTACAATCAATTCGATGTGCCACATAATAGTTGAGAATACGATTGTATTGTGTTTATGTTTTAAAAGGACCAAAATAATAAGAAAAAGAAGAAATCTGTGTGTCGTTTAGTTATCTTGAACATATTACTTTTAATTTGAATAAAACATATAACATGTGCATTTTTTATAAATAAAGGGTGTCATGCAATTCAGAAATACATTCTATTGGTTTTACTTATTATATTCTTAATACTTATTATTAAAGTATAAGAATACCATAATGGTTGGGAAACTCTTAGTTATTATAAACAATTGCATTAAAATGAAAATAATAACCCTGATTTAAAATGCAATAACAAATCTACCTCAGTTGAGACTACAGTATTATAAAATAGAAGGCATTTTTTATGCTAAAACAAATGTCTATTCGATAGCAGGTAAAATACTGAAAAAATTTTCCTTTTTTTATATTTATAAGACTTTTTTCTTCATTCCTCGAAATTTAACTTTTTAATATCCATGGGGCAATTAATAATGTTGCAATAATCTAAATTATTGTATACTCGAAATAGGATTAAACGAAGTATGATCCACAGAGCAATGAACAGTAAAATATAATAATGCAAATTTATTATAAGTTCGGAGTAAAATTTTAATACGTAGGGAAAACTGATTAAAATTTTATTCAGTTAGCAAAAATTTATGGAAGAGAAGTTAGAATTTACGAGTACAGAAAGATCCAAAAACTATCATATTTTCAAAACTTTATTAAGGTACCAAATTAATCTTTAAATGCTTCACTCACACTTTAGCAGTATGATAATGGCTATTTGCCGTTAAAAACACTATATAAATATTACCTTAAAATGCGTCAAATGAATATGCTTGATCAAAATTTAATTTTTGGCATATTTATTAAATTAAATTAAAATTACTGAAAAATTACTTAAAATTAATTAAATTACTTAAATTACTTTGGAAATACGCGAAAACACATATTTTTTGTTTTATAGCTTTTATACTACATTTTTCATAGATTTTTTTACTATCTGAATGTAGGAGCAATTATTTATTTAGATATTCTGTTATTTACAAGTGAAAAAAAAATATTTTCGAATAAATTTTTATAGTTCATCTAAAGGCACGCATTTTTACTGAACATTATCTCTTCGTTATGTAACCGAATCTAGACTGCAGAGTGCATTCGGTGTTTTTCCCAGGTCGCATTATACTCGCGATAAGCTTTAACTGCTTTGTAACAACTTTGAATTCGAAATGCATGTCGTGGACTCGTGACTTCTGTGTCGGGAGTTCGTACCTTAATGCCACTCGTGTACAAGTGGCACCTTGTACCCGTCTTGTACAAGGACTAATACACGTTAAGTATAAGGAGGCTCAAAACTCTCACGAGTAGTTTGAAAGTTAGGAGAGTGGGGTGCCAGCTAAGGTGTTGCCCTCGTCACTTCACCATATTTCAAAATTGTGAGATCCCTCGACAATAGCCCTCGATCAACAATTTTACACGTTTGAGTTATAATACATCTTAGCTTAAAAATGAGATAAATACACTTTCTTAAAAGGATATAGAACTGAACTTTTTTTCTTTCACAGATTGCCAGATCTAAATGATTTATTATTTTGTAAAAATAATTAAATTAACCATTTATTTTTTCTTTATCATAAGTTATATGTATTTTTTCTTTAAGATAATAAAATATGTAAGTAAAACCATTGTTATACAATAATTTACAATAAGACCTATTACGAAATACTAATTCACCGATATCATACTTTTCCAGTAGAACTGTTTGATGAATAATTTAAGTAATTTTTTCGTTCTAATTAAGAATATAATGTACTTCTATAATGAGAAAATGGAGATTTTAAGAAATAACTGAAAAATGTTGTGATTCGGAAAGTGAAATATGGCTCTAGGACACTATGACAAAAAAATGTTCATCTGTGATTAAATATTGGCAATGTTATATAACATGTTTTGTTATTAAAAATGTAAAATCTGCGGGGTTTTTTTTAATTTGGAAAATTTATGTTCTTGTTAGACTTATATTTTTCAAAGCAATAATTTCCTTACGAAAATGAGAAAACAATGCGCATTTTGTTTTTTCAGCAAATATTTAAGCAACAAATTCTAAATCGTCATCGAAAATAGCAAATATCCTTTCTTTAACTCCCCCCTCCTCCCTCTTTCCACTGAGAAGACAAAGAAAATCAAACTCAAAGGAAACAGGAAAAATAACACTTATACGCACATCCGTATTAAAAAATAATGTATTTCCCAATCTTTCAGATGTTTTTTGAGAAAGAAAAAAACGGAGAGAAAAAAAAGAAAAAGGGAAAAAATCCCTACTTCTCCAATTAATTATAACATTGAGCTCCAACGGTCTGCTACAACCCCGCATTCTCGCTTCTCATTGGTCCATTAAAACCATTGGTTGAAGATCAATTTCCCGGGCATTTTCGGGCATTCGTGTAATGCCGCCGAAGCTCTTCTTTTCGATTACACGGGCCGACAGCTTACGACCGAGTGTGTCCACAACGCGGCGCTGCTGTAGCCCCGCTTCCAATTCCCCCATCGAATTCGCATAAATACACACAAAGGAAAGGTTTCTAATTGATCTACCAGATAAAAGCATCTATCGCCTTTTTTGGCACCATTCAATCTCTGATACAAAATGGCAAATAATTTTATGGTAATTAAACGTGATTTTTCTTTGTGTTTCCAAAGTTAAATATAAGAATATTTAACTTATAACTTGAAACAAATGGATGATTCTAAAAATCGCTGCTTGTTTGTTAACCCAAACATATTTTGAGTCTCTTAAAAACATGGATTTAAAAAACCGAAAAACACTTAGAAAACAATTATCAACATTATTTTAATGTTGGAAAATGTTTCTTGCCTCGAATTTTAAAATAAGATAAAGATGACAGATATTATAAAAGTATGTAATGGTAGAACTCAAATTTAAGAATGAACTAGATAGTCAAAAAAGGTTTTTTGTTTTCTTTCGAAAAACCTTAACAAAGAATCATTAATTATAAGGTAAAGTCGTTCTCTTTTATATACGAAATATATCAGTTTCCTTTGTTTTATATTAAATGTCTCAAAGATTCGTTTTGTTAAACTGACTAATACTAATATCTGAATACCTTTTGAACATTAATATCCAATAAAATTTTGAAACACGACGTACAAACCTAACGTTTTCATTTTTTTTTTAATTCCCTGTCCATTACGAAATGAGATATAGTTTGAAAAAGAAATTCTAATTTGTCCTTTCTCATTTCATTCCAGTAATAGTAGAGTCAAGAACTTCTGATTACACGATCCGTCGATTTTTTAATTTTTTCAGTTGAGTAAAACAACATGAGCTGTCTGCATGTTGAATTTAATTCTGAACGTATATATAAAAACCTCTCCTATCCTTAAGATTTGGAGGATTTCGGATGCAAATATGCAAGGGTTACAAAATAGGAGCAAATGAACTTTTAAAATCTAGATAGCAATGTAACTAATAGCACATTAATATTAATAAATCAAGAAAAGC
Source organism: Trichonephila clavipes (assembly GCA_019973935.1). NCBI lineage: Eukaryota > Metazoa > Arthropoda > Arachnida > Araneae > Nephilidae > Trichonephila > Trichonephila clavipes. The sequence goes on along the minus strand of BMAU01019231.1, from coordinate 633,021 downwards.
AAATTTAGCATAGTTCTAGCTTTCTTGGTTTAATTTAAATATAAATGTGTAAAACTATTATTTTATACATAATTAAGTAGCCTTTGTATAAATTAATTTCGACCGAAAACCAAATTGAATAGTGATGTTGCATAGGCTTTTGCTATCTTAATATTTAAAAACTATTTTGTAAGACTCGATAATTGTTATTGGAATAATTATATCTATTGTATGTGTGTCTTCAACCTGACTGATAAAACGCTCATCCGTTTATATATATCTAAAACCGAATTTGAAAAACATTTAAATGCTTAATTATTGAAAATTTTTCTTCGGTTAAAGAAAATTATATTTTTCTACTCAATTGTCTAATTTCACTACGCATCTGCTCATATCCTCAATAGACCCGTTTTTAGTGAAAGTGGGATCAACAAACACGTGCTGGGGCCCATGTCCACGGAAAACCCTCAACACACTCCCTGGTATCCGATATTTTAGGGGTGTAGCCCGTCTGGATATATCTTGGTACTAATCAGGGATCTAGAAACTTTTTTGCTTCATTATTCCTTTGCCAGTAAGTAATATGAAAATCACGAATCCTTCTTAGAATCTTTCTCCCACGGTATGTCTTTCTTTTTGCGTATTTGCTCAATACATTTATAAATAAATTAAATTTATGATAGAAAATAGTTACTTGTATTAAAAAAGAATTAAAATAATAAATTCTGAAATCGAGAATAGACATGATGTTCTTTCTAAGTTCGCCAATTGCTCAAGCTCTAAAATTACGAATCCAGTCATCAGCATATCTTGTGCTACATTGATAAAACTAATTTAAAGTCTCTAAATACATTATAGAAAATATACAAATAAGTATAAATGCCTTAAAAATGAATAATTTATAAATGTACTAATATTTATAACATTAAGATTAAATAATTAACTTCGAGTAAAGTGTTATTCCTTCAAAGACTTACCAAAATAGCAGTTATTTTTTTAATTAGAAAAATAAACTAAATTTTAGATAAGTATATTGAATTATAATTGCAAAATCAACTCAATTCTGCGAAAAAAAAGGAGTTTTAATGTTTTTCTTTAATATTCGCAACCAATCACAACTACCCATTTTTTGAATTTTCCTTTGGTTTTCATTCGTAATGCATGTCATTCAATATTTTATGATACTTGAAAAACTCTGCTTTAAGTAAACTAATAATAATAAATATTGAGATCTTATAATTCTCTCAAGTAAAATAACTGACAAAAAATTACACTAAATTTGCGCGATAATTAATGTATTTATCATTAATGACTATGAATACCTGACAACTAGGTAAATAAATCAACTTGCAATCTTGAAAAGAAATTATTATAAATGCCATCTCAAACGAAAAAATAAGAACATTGATAATAAACAGCAAACAAATAAATCAGCAATCAACCATCATACTTGTTTGAAAATAATAAGTCACGAAATTTCTCTGCATTAACTAACCTTTAATAAGGAATTACACACACATCCCTCTCAATGATTAATTTTGATTAAAAAATGTATAATTCACATATTCAATGAGAAAATAATAAAACTGAAATTAAAAAAATTAATTATTATTTCGAATGTTTAGCAGCAAAAGTTTCTGAAAATAACTACATCTGTAAAGTGTCACATAATAAATATTGAAAAAATCTAACAAAAAAAACTTTGTCCTATTCTTTTTTATAATGGATGTTTTTATAAATGTATTTTAAATATTTAACATATTTATGTATGACAGCGTTTCTCAAACTGTGAGGTGCGCCCCCTAGGGGCCATGATAACCCTTATGGGGGGTTACGAGAATATCGAAAAGTCAAAAATAAAAGAGTATTTAAAAAAATTATTAATTTACTGAAAGGAAGTAAAACAAAATGCATTCTGACATAGGAAAAAATAAAACACATTTACAATGATATAGTATACTCATAAATGTATCAGTATTGCTCAATGTATTTGATAATTAATTTATCAATACTAAGTTAAGGACCAGTTTAGTAATTGCCAGTGACTCCCATGGGCTTGTCACATACAAAATTAGATATAAAATTTGATACTTATCTTAATAATTTGTACGGTTTATAATGAATGTCGTATTGTAGCTTTACGTCAAAGTACATTATTGAATTCAATACAGTTATATTTTATTATATATTTTATATTTTACTATAGTTATTGTACGAGGAGGGCGAAAGAAAATTACGATAAAAAACTTGGTTGCAAATGTTGAAACTTTGAGAAGCACTGATGTATGAACCAACAATATTTTGCTACTAATCAAGAGTGCTCTAAGTTATATAATTAATAGGTTGATTGCAATACTAAAGAAAATAATGTATTTTTGAAAGAATTGAAGGAAAAGTACAAATCCTATAACTCAAAGAAGCAGATCAATTAGTCACTTTTTAATGTAAAATGGAGTATTCTTTTTATTCTTATTCCAAAATACAATTACTCTCAGCTTGTCGATTAGCAACATGTGCTTCAGTTAATTTAGTCACACCTCCAGAAACAGAAACCGTTTATCAGCTTCGGCTCTGATTCAACCGAACAACATCCCAAATTCTTCTCAAAAGAGGCGAAGAAAAGGAAGAAGAAAAAGAAAAGAAAAAGGAACAAAAATGAAAGAAAGACGACGAAGAAGATGAACTCGACGAAGTGAACCAAAATAAAAGCCCCTAACATTCACCAGTTGCCGCATTTAGATTGATTTCCAACTCACACAACTGGACTCCCAGAGTGACTACCGTAAGCAAATCAACTTGGCGCTATTTTCTTTCAACCATCCCCTACCTCCCTATTTTCTGCACCGAACCTTCCTCACTACTTCTTTACTAACACAAACGCCAAAGAGGGTTTGAAGATGGAAAAAAAAGGGTGGAAAATCTCTAAAAGTAATAAGAAAAAAAATAGTAATACAAAAAAAATCCGAGAAAATAGATTCAATTTGGCAACCCTACAGCGCAGGGATCACGAAAATAAGATGAAAGTGGTAGGAGGAGAGGAGGAGAAATACGGGAACGGTTCGGGAAAATCTCCCTCTCCGGAAATCAAGGATCGAAAATTCAAATGAGCAAAAATACCGCTCGCTAGCTGGAAAACCGTTCCCGAAGAATATTGAGTTGACACAAGTGGCACAGATTTGCAATGGAGATACACAAGGGGGGAGCAACTGAGGGGAGAGAGAGGGACTCTATTATAATATGGTGACGGCGGTCGCAGCTAAACGAAGAAAACCCAGTGTTATACTTCATTTGCATCACAAACACGAAGGTCCAATTTGTAGACTGTCTGTCTGACTAAGTGTTTTGTTGGTTGTGCCCCTCTCTTGTTTTTTTGTATCGAACCTCCGGTGTCGGTGGTATTGAGAAATTTCGCTCAAATAAGAACATGGGGGTTATTGTTTCGGATTATAATGACTGAGTAACTAGGGTTAACCATATCGCGGGAAATTTGTGGTTTTATACAAGCGGATTGAAAACAATAGACATCATGCTTCACTGTATAGTTGTTCTGATATTGCTCTCTATTCATAGTAATACGATAATTTGTTTCAACTCTGTCATTCATATTTAACTTAAATATGCTCACTATTTTGGTTTATTGAGTCTTCTTATGGGTATGATTTCGTGGAGTAGGGCTTGAGATAATTGTAGTGGTGATTGAGGTATGGGCCCTTGAATATTGCATTAAAGAAAATATCAACTGGATGAATAGATATTTTATTGAAAGGGTAACTGGTGGGCCCCTCAAAAGAAAATCGGACCCCAGTAATGCATGTTGTTTCCCCTCCCCTGACTCTCTGGCTTTATCGATAAGTTAGAAACTAAAATATACTTCGAAGATTACATGAGTTTGAAACAATAATTATGCAATTTCACTTCATAGAAGAATGTTTTTAAAATTTTTCAAAACAAATTTATGGATCAAAGATTTGTTCTTGTGACCAATGGACATGGAGGTCTTATGGGCCAACCGGGCCCAGGACCTCGGCCTCAATGGGGGCCTCGTCTCGTTCTCAACTCAGCCTTAATAAAATTTGAGTAATTTCAAAGGTCAAATGTTATTTCTGGTCGTATTCACCAAAAAAAATGGGGAATTTCAGAAGATATGTTAACTGGCTACATGTGATGATCGTGGTCCATAAAGAGGCCTAGGCCTACCGCCATACACCACCATTACTCATTCAGTCAAAATGCGGTAGTCGATCAAGCTGTTTTGTGGGATTATAAGTCATAGGCATTTATTTGTTTCGGGTTATTGTTTGTACGAGTATTTAACAAAGTATGCTATGTACTGTTTACTTTTACGGATCATATATGGGACCTACATTTGCGTGGAGGCACAGAGCCTACTTTTGAATAGAAGCTAAGTTTTAAGACGTCCCTGTCAATGGGACAACGCGGAGAAAGAAAAAAACACCCTGAATTAAAAAATGATGAGGATTTTTAAAAGCTTCTGATAATCTGTAATTTTATTTAAAAACTTATTTAATTTAAAACGAGCAAGTGTTCTTTTTATTTGTGTTTGACTTTAAGATGTTCATTTATTATTATGAAGTTAAAAAAATATGATTTGGAAAAATGGGAAAATTCTTTGAACTCTGGAACCAAATTTCCTCTTTGCTTCAAATCCAAATCCTTAAATTGCAAATCAAAATATGTTATTGTACTGACAGAAATTAAAACTTAAACATCTTATTATTTTTAATATACACAATATTACAGTTAAAATAGCATGTAATTCTATTACAAAACATATACATAAGGTCTAGCAAATCATTTATGATAACAAGTTTCACGAACAATTCAATTTATTTTTACAACTTTGATAATTTTCGCTCTATAAAAGCATTTAAAATTATTTATTGTCGACTAATAAACCGCTATATGACATTTCTAAGCAACTGCGGAAAGTCTATACTTTATTCTACCGTTTAAATGACTGATTACCCACTACCTACATGAACCTCCCAAGCCACAATTTTCCCCATTAATCGTCGACTCGCTTGCAAATTCAGTGTTGAAACGTAAATAAAGAGAGGTGTGTTTCCCGTAAAAGTACGAATTTTCATTTCTATTCGGTGGTTTGCCGAAGCAAATGCGAAATGGGAAAATTGGCGTCGAATGACAGCTTTGTCAGGGACAAACGGTTTAAATGTCGTCTTTTGACGTTCCCACTGAAAGGGGGTAGGGCGAGTATCCTTCCTCGTCAAATTGGCGATGACAAATTTGCGCCGCTGACAGCAATGGCGGTTGCACGGGGGCGTAAAAGTAATAAATACTCAAACTGATGAGCTGCTCTCGCCCCGAGAAAAAGAAAGAAAAAAAAGTAAGAGCACAACTTGTCACGAAGGGAGCGAGGGATCGGTTACAAAGTAGAGAGGGTCACAGCGGACACAAAAGAGGTGTCCTGAAAATAAAAATGAAAATATTTGATTTCGCAGTAAATTATTTTAAGAACGATGCATAAGATGAAGGGGTTATAATGGCAGATATACCATGCTGTGGAATCGTTACCTTTCCGAATTATTTATAACTTTTCACATTTTAATGTACTCATAGTTTCTTAAGCAATTATTAACTGAATTTTTAAAATATCCATGATGATATCATTTACCTTTAAGTACTTTTGAGAATTTATCACTTAAGGCATTGTATTCAAAGGAATTATCATTTTTTAGATATAAAGATGATCTGTAGTTGAATAACTTAAGAGATTAATATTATCCATCCGTTTATACGATTTTTTTTTTTTGGTGGAAAAATGTTTCCCGTGGTGTATGATATGGAATGGAATCTAATATACTAATAGTTTATTAAGCAATTGAGCTGAACTTTTAGCATATCCATGATGATATTATTTATCTTTAAGTACTTTTGATAATTTATCACTTAAGGCATTGTATTAAAAAGGATTATTTTTTTAGATACAAGGATCATCTGTAGTTAAATAACTTTAGAGGTTTAATATTATCCATCCGCTTAAGACTTTTTTTTAGTGTAAAAATGTTTCCCGTGGTGTATGATATGGAATTTTCAAAAAGGAGATACCAGCTCAGGTATTTTATCAAAATCGCGAGTTCCATGATTAATAACATTCTTCTTGCTGCTTTTCTTAATACGTTCGGAGTGTCTGAAACTGTAATTGAAACTATTGATAGAATAATGGAGAATGAAAGAGCAAAAGTTTTTGTATAAAGTAATTAAAAGGTAAACCTGGATGTGAACTTGACATTCCAAACCTATGATTGCAACATGTGATCTTACTTCCCGTAGGAATACTGAGACTAACATATATATAAATAAGGGAAAATTCAATTTTTCTAATCCAAGTAGCGGGTTGTCCCAAAAGAGTTAACGTCGTTTTCAGGTGGCATAAAAACGGGTCTGAATATATCAGAACGATTGAAAACAATGACATGTGTGTACATTCTAAAAGACTGCATTTCGGGCATATTTGGAAAACAGCTTGGTTGCGAAGTTTGTTGACAGTTTACTAGCCTTAATATGAAAGCAAACTAAGTCAATTACATGAAGTTAATACTTTTGTTTTAGGGTAAAAATGCCATACAAAAGCAAATAAAATATGTACCTTTTATTGCGAAGATGTTGCATTTTAAAAAACTATGCAGAAGTGGTTTGCTAGGTTTAAAGCTAGTGATATTAACCTTGAAGATCAAGAGTGTCTAAGTAGGCCTTCTACCAATGATGAAAAAGGCAACGAGCAAACATCATTGTTTGAAGCAAGTAATGATAAGAAATGAGAAATTGATCGTTTATAGTAAAATTGAGCTAGAAATGTCTTAGAGTCTTGGGCCACTTTCAGCCATCCCAAGATCCCGTCTTCATTCGATTAAGATCATGCTCTGTGTCTAGTAGGACTGGAAAAGAATTATGCATAATGAGCTTTATCAAACAACGTGATGATAAAGTTTTCAAAAAAGTATTGCTCCTAATTTGAGGAATTAAATACAGTAATAGGACAAAAACACCGAGAAGTAACGAATTGGAAGGGTACCATGTTTCTTCAGGACAATAAATAACTTTGACTACTCCAGAAAAGTTATTAGAATTCGGTTATTTTCCCGCATCCATTATGTTCACCAGACCTCACGTTTTCAGATTTCCTTATAATTCGGTCATTACAAGATTTCCTTCATGGAAAAAAAATACACTTATTTGGTAGAGATAAAAAAGTCTCGTGGAAAATATCGCAAATGTGTATTCTGAGAAACTTAATTTTAGCTGTATTGGTTATTTCTGAAGTACTAAAAGAATCATGTTATTTTTAGCCTGTTGTATCAAACTCTTTTTTGACGCAATATTTAATTAAACTTTATTGCATATAATCCAATACATCCCTTTTTTTAAAAAAGTTCAACGCCTATAAATTAATGAATACATAACGATTTGATTAACTATAAAATGATTTATTAACAACATATTAATTTATTTAATTCTTATAAAGATTATATATACAGAGTGTTTTTTTTCCAGGTATAGAAGTTTAAGTTGGCATTACTTTCCAAGATGGCGACTGATTTAACAGCTATCAAGTGATTTATTCTCAGTTTGGTTGGGCAATTCATCATGAATAGACTCACGCCTGAACAACGCTTTCAAATTGTGCAATTTTATTTCAAAAATAATGGTCGATTTTCATACGCGAATTTTGTTTAGCGATGAAGCGCACTTCTGGTTGAATGGCTACGTCAACAAACAAAACTGCCGCATTTGGAGTGAAGCTAATCCACAAGTGTATGTCAAAACACCGTTACATCCAGAAAAACTGACTGTTTGGTACGCTTTATGGGCTGGGGGAATCATTGGTCCGTACTTCTTCAAAAACGATGAAGGCCACGACGTTACAGTCAATGGTGATCGGTATAGAGCCATGATTACTAACTTTTTCATTCCTGAATTGAACAATCAGGATGTCCAGGAGCTGTGGTTCCAACAAGACGGCGCAACATGTCACACAGCTCGTGCCACAATCGATTTATTGAAAGACACGTTTGGTGACCGCCTAATTTCACGTTTTGGACCTGTGAATTGGCCTCCAAGATCTTGTGATTTAACACCGCTAGACTATTTTTTGTGGCGCTATGTAAAGTCATTGGTCTATGCGGATAAGCCACAAACGCTTGACCATTTGGAAGACAACATTCGCCGTGTTATTGCCGATATACGGCCACAAATGTTGGAAAAAGTCATTGAAAATTGGACGTCCAGATTGGACTACATCCGAGCCAGCCGTGGCAGTCCTATGCCAGAAATCATATTTAAAATGTAATGCCACAAGATTATCTTTCGAATAAAAAATTCATGTCAATCGAATAATACATCGTTGTTTTATTGCAATTTAAATTTCTATACCTCTCAAAAAAACACCCTTTATAATCTCTAAATTTTCATTTGTTTTCCTAGAAACATCATGGTGTATTATCAAAGCTGTTCTCAAAAACACAAATATTTTTCAATGCTGATGAAAATAAAAAATTGTTAATCTTTACACTTTTGCAAATAAAATAACAATAACGAGACCCTGATTCATTGACTCAAGACCTATTGTATGAATATTGCCGAAACAGCATCTCGCAGAATTATTTCATACACCCAAATCTTTTCCCCAAACCATTCAAGTTAAAAAAAAACACAATCTGGAATTTAAAGTTAACAATTAATATTTATATCTGTACAACGTTGTTATAATAAACTGAAATTTAAATAGTCATTAATACTTCGAATATTTATATGTTGTTTTATACGTATTTGAAAATTTTTACATATGTTGTAATTTCTTTTTCGGTTTCTTCTTTTTTCTTCTTTCGGTTTCACACCAGACATTTGTGGTTATTGAGAAATATCAAACCCATTCTATATAAAATGCTTCTAGTTTGTAGAAGAGAAGATGGCGGAACTAAGAACTAATTCAAAAAATACCCCTCTTGTCAAATGTATTATTGCCAAAAAGGTGTCCAACAAACCTTACAGAAATCGAATCAAACGTACATGGCCTTTACAAAACGGTCTTTTTTCGAGTATCACCAATAGCACACGTTTAAGCATTCATGTCCAACAATAATACAAATCACCAACATAATAAGGCATCAAAGGCTTTCTTTAATATCTTTGAAAGGACATACATGCTTTACAAGTCTAGTATTAAAGAAGTTATAAAGATTTAAAGCGATCAATAAAAATGTCCCTCTGAAAACGTCGTGAAGTACAACAGCGGGCGAACTATGGCTACAGAGCGATCTTTTGAAGCAATAGCAATAGTGACGGTCCTTTCAATTCAACAGGCTTTCTTGACTTCTATGGTCTTTGTGAACTGAATCGTATTCAATTGGTGTCGACTTGGAACTGCCCATTCGTCAACACCCACTTTCGATCGTAAAAGGGGTTGTGTCCATATTCTTATTTTTGTCCACAATTTCAAAACTTATTTTGTTGTTTATTTTTGTAGATTGGATTATATGAAAACATAAAGTTTTTCTTTCGTTTTCAATATGAATATGTTTTTTAGTCTAAAAGGTAAAACATCTCAAAAGATTTTGTATTTGTTCTCAGACAAACTGGCGTTCTTGGAAATGAGCACGCCGATTGACTTGCAAAGATTGCATGCAACCAAGCGCAAAATTAACTTTATCGTTAATATTTCTAAATCATTTTACAAGAAGATTATGAAAGAAAGAACGGTGAAGTCTTGGAACCAAGAATATCTCATTTAAAAAAAGGGAGCTTAACAAAGAAATTTTTCCAGCCGTTAATAAGAGATTGTCATGCCACATCATTTTTATACTAATTACAAAATAACCCATATTCTAACTGGTAATAGCAACTTTAAAAGCTACTTGAACAAATTTAATTCAGTTCCGTCATCTTCCAGTGGTTGTGATATTGGTGGCGAAGAAAATGTAGAACATGTGCTCCTTCTGTGTTCCAAGTTTGAATGAGAACGAAACATCCTAAGACGGGCTTTTCAGAGGACCTTATATAAATTGGCCTCCGAATCTTCAGCCACTTCTTTCCACCAGAAGTGCTTTTAAAAAGTTCTGTGAATTTGTTGTAAATATTTGTAAACCTTCATAACCTCAAAAGATTCCCCCCCTTATTCCTTTGTAATGTCTGCTAAATACTTACTTCTGTGAGCCCCGTGTGATACTTTCTGGTGCACGGGGATTTTATAATTGTTTTCAATAAAAAAAGAATATGAATACGGTACCCCTGAGAAATCTGTATGCGCGATGAAAGAAAATGTAAGTTAAGCTCTACATATATCAAATATGGAAATATATAGTTTTTTTTTTGTTTTAAAAAAGATTTATTGTAGAGAATAAATAACACAAGCCAAGATTTACAAACATGAATGCCGTTTGGATTTAACATATTTTCAACAAAAGACTTGATATTTAAGCCATGATGACTCATTTAAAGACTTGGTATTTTATATCGCTCATGCTTTTATGAAACTTATCGAAGATGTCTGGTTTTGATTAGTTGTTATAATATTGCTATTCTAATCCAGGCAATTTTCTAGACTACACAATTCTAGAAGGCAAATTAATTTGAAATGTCTTAACTTGCTTTTTATAATTCAATATTGTTGCATTTTTATCAATTAATCGGCTATCATTTTATACTGTTCTACACAAACTTAAGAGTCTGTATTACCTAAATATTATTTTACCATTTTTATTTAAAAATTAGTAGCTGAAGGCTCTTCCACCTAAAAGCTACTTAACCAATGTTAATCCTTGGGAATTTCTGTTTATTTCTTTCAAACTACACTACTTTATTTGTTTGAGTGTAATAAAATACAGTGGAAAGACAAAACAAATTACACATCTGATTACATTCTCAAAATAATTGTAGGTACCATTCTCAATATGCCTGCTAGTTTTTAAACTTTTTAAAAATATTTATTAAAATTTGAGTAGAAGTGTGTAACTAAATATAAACACCTTATTTTTACTATTTTGGTTACATTTTATTGCATTTAAAAAAGAATAGTAGTCTAGATTTAAGATGGTAAATTGAATCATGTTCTCAGGAAAAAAATATGTCATTACGCTCATGAATTTTGAAACAAAATTAGGTAAAATGAAAACCTTAACCTTTTGACTGCCATCTCCGAGAATATCTCGGACAATGCACTTGTGCTCCAAAATGTCATGCCCGAGTACTATAAGGGGAAAATATTTTCGACTGCCTCTTATTGTTATACACGAATACACCGTATTACACTTTTAACATTTCAAATCCTAATTGTAGATGAACTTTTTTATAAGTATGATGATGCAACTTCGGAGCAAAAGAATGCTAGCACACCACCTACAGTAGATAACCCTGCCCGTCTTAGTGAACGACATTTCATATCCCATATTCCCTTTACTCCTGCAAAACATGAGCCCACAAGACAATGCAAAATTTATTATTCAAAAAAGGATGCAAATGAAAAAAATAAGGAAGAAACACGATTCTGGTGAAATGATTGTGGAGATGGTTTGTGCTTGGAAAAATGTTTCCAGTTAAACCGCACAAAACTAAATTACTGGACTACTAATTGTATTCATTTTTATTTATTTATTTATTTTAGAAAATAATGCTCTACTAGAAACTAATTTTACCACTGCCACGCTGTGTGGTAGCCGAACGAATATGCAATTGCTACAAAACTTTAAAAACTTTTATGTGTGTAACTCAAAATATAAATTTTTGGCTACTAAATATACTTTATTTTGTACTAAACGTTTGACTTTGAGGAAAAATTTTTTTTTGACAATTTATGTACCCAAATCATTAAAATAACTTGACAGTTAAAGGGTTTATATATTCATATAATTTCTGAATGAACAACACATAATTCAGATAAGAAGTTCTAAGATCCAGTAAAGGTTTTGCGGGATATAATTAAAAGTGCTTCCCCCAAATGGTTAAAATAACGAAAACATTATCGGAGTAATTTTTTAATAAATTTTACTGTAAGAATAAATATATAATAAACGTAAAATAGCTTGAAAAATTTGTTTTTAGTTGGTAAAAAAGCATATTTTTGTATTTATCTCAAAAGTTCATGCTTTTTTAAAGTATTATTTACAGAATTTACCCACTTAGAATTGCAATTCATATTCAAATTTTTTTATTTACACAAATATCTTATAAAACCAACTTTTTTATTTGCTTTTTAAGTGTTGCATTGATAATAGAGAAAATTTATTGGCTTAAAATATAATAATATAATAACATCAGTACATTAAGAATCAACATACAATATTTGTGAAAAAATTCGTTTAAAAAGGGTTGTTTTTTTCTTAGTTCGCTTCCAAAAATACTCAAATGTTTATTTATGCTTCAACTAATTATAATTATAATTATAATTAAAGCATCAATAAAATTAAAAGTGTTATTTTATTTAAATCTAATGAAAAAATACGTCGTTTGATGACAGATTATATATTAATTCGAGAGCACAACATATTTTTTAATGATCTGCATATTTTATATATTAAGTTTTTCAAAATGAATTCTTTAATTTTCATTGAAGTAAAAAAAAAAGTTCAAAACCATTAAAAATCCCACCAATTCAATCAGACGCGGAAAATTTTCCTTATCCACCCAGTTAAAAAGAAATCCAATTCCAAATCTTCAATACTACCCATTTCGATTGATAAACATTTTGCATATTCAGCATTAAAACTCTAATTAAAGATCACATCACGAAGCGTATATTTTACTTATTTATTAAGTTTTTATTTCTCTTTCATCTCTAAGCCTCCATTTCCTTTTGAACAAAAAGTGTTAAACGAAGAGCTAAAATTATCACCTTTTTCCGCGTGCTCTTAAAGGAACCATTCATTACGCCTAGCAACACTGTTTCCTCCCAACGCTTCTACCCTGTATAGAATGCTTCACTGCAACCCCCTCGTTTTCTCTCTTCATCATCTCAGTGCGGAGCTTGGTCTTTTGTAATCCAAAACCAGCCGCAAATTTCATTAACAGTTAATTTAATTTGCTATCTCCAAGGTCAGTGTATGGCTTAAAGAAAAATTAATAAGCGCAGATGAGCTGTCAAAATTTTCCCCTCCCCTTTGCCAGGGGGAGGACCACCTTCCCCCAAACGCACCTCCCTTTGATAAGTATTATTTCCTCCTACCCTTCTAGAAGTGGTTTCGAAAGCTATTTTGTTATTGCTCCATCTTTCTTGCTCAGGAGGCTCTTGGAGATGATGGTTTGGAAAGGGAGTAGATTCTTATGTTGCTAAAGAGAAGAATGCAGACTCAACAGTCCATGTAATTGGACCAAAGTTTTTACAATAAACAAAACATTACGTGTGTAGTTTTGAAAGTTTTATATGCTTGCTTTGGTTTTGATTAGATTTTTGATATGCTAAACTTTTGTTGTTTTAGAATACATTAAGGGAATTTCACAAAAACTGTTTTTGATATATATGAATATGATATTTAATTAATACATTTAATTATAATTATATTTTTTGAGATAAATATGTATTTGTAAATAAGATCCTTGTGACATGTTCCTCGTTATTTTATTTTATTTTAATTTTGTTATAAAATGCAATTTAACTTTTTTCCACTTTGTTGAAAATATTAAGGTTTTGCATACATGGGTCTATTAGATCCGGAATGGTTTATATTTTAGTTCCCAACACAAATATTTTTACATGGCTAATTTTTTATTTCCCTTACTTCCTCACCCCCCCCCCCATTCCTCCTCCAGCCTCTTGTTTGTATATGACTTGTTAATGCTGTTTTCGCCATATGCACGAGAGCGTTAACTCAATGTGGAGCACATTTTCGGACAGATAAAATGCTTCAATTTTTATAAAAATTTGTGACTTTGTAACTCGTGAATTTGTTTATAGTTTTAAAATATTTCCGAAATAATTAGTTTTACCTTTTAACATGTAAAGGAACAGCTCATTTAGCATTACAGTATAGGAGAAAAAATGCGAAACACATTTTATAAAAGAAAAAATGCGTCAAATCGGATAAAAATGAGTAGTATAATAAAATATGATTCCCTGCAAGATAGTGAAGCCAGAATATAATATTATAATCTTGGAGTACTTTTATATCAAAAAATATTCCGAATTTGGTCCCTATTCTTTAACATTAGCCGAAAAAAGACAGCCCTAAAGAATAAATAACTTGATAAGTAAAACTTTTTAGATTAAAAATTTATCATTCTTTACTTCTATTACTCTTGACCCCCTTTAAAACAAATTAAATTTACAGTACATATTTAGATTCTTTGAGCCATAAAGTACACCTCGATTTCATTTTTCGATCTCGCTTTGGAATGAATTTTTTGTGCCCCGTCCTCTTTTAGGAGTTCTAATACTTTCCAGTTTTCCACCTAGTGCAGTGATTCCCAAAGTGATCTATATAGACCCCCAGGGGTCTATGACGTCTTGCAAGGGGTCCACGTCAACAAAAGTTATTTGGGGGTCAATGAGGTGTAAGTGGAGGAGTCTATATGATATTGGCTCTCATTAAACTAGATCGGGACTTTGATTTTAACAGAAAATTTAATCAAGTGGAAACCAAATTTTACTTATTTAGTAGATTTATTTACTAAATTTAATGATGTGTTAATTTGCCCGTACAAGGTGACAGAATAATTTTTTTTAAAAAACAGGAACAATTTCAGCGTTTCTTTCCAGAGTTATACTTAAGAAGTATATTACTGGAGGTCCAGAATTTTCTCAAATTAGCCCAGACAATCTGTCAGCACGTTCTAACCTACGTTCAACGTTTAATCGCCTTTATTCAGATTTTGAAACCAGGTTTGAGAATGCTTTGATTGATTATGGTATTACCACAGTAGGTAATGAATTTATATGGTCATATTGAAAAAAAAAATGTCTCATGACAACAGGAACTGATCTTGATATACACCAATGAAGATTTTAAAGTTTAGAAACGGATGCCAGCAAGTTTGGCTTTAAAAAGGCAAATCTGTTATTTGTCCCGAATTATAGAATATCGCGAGGAAGTTTTTAATTATTTTTCCTAGTAAAAAGAAGTTTCGGTGTAGTTGACAATCTCCAAAACAAAAAAAGAAACTGGATACAACTAACAGAGGAGATTTAAGGTTAAACCTGACAAGATTGATAATAAATGTTGAAAATTTGTTATTGTAGCGTCAGATTCATCCCTCCCATTAAAATCAAGTGTTTGTTGTTTGTTTATTTTATATTTAACAGTTATTTTATTTATTAATTAACTTTTAATTTAATAAATTAACGTATGCTTTTTAAACTTTCAACTATACACTTCATTAGTTATAAATTTAATTCTTTTAAAGTAGTAGTAGTAGTACTAGCTGTCAAAAAGGCATTTAAGTTGATAAATTTGCAAAAATTCATTATTAATTAAGCAGGGGTCTACCCCATGCCGAAAAACATGGCAAGGGGTTTATGAGACAAAAAAGTTTGGGAACCTCTGACCTAGTGCAAAGACCAAGTTACTTCTTTTCGTTGATGCTTGGATTTTTATCTGAATATTTCGGTGAGGTTCGGCCAAAGCTCCTTTAGAAAAATGAGACTTTTGTTTAGCGTATTTTGAACGTTAAAAAGATTTGGATGCTCAAAACAGCAAGAGCATTTATTTCCTCGATAAGTTATAAATCGTAGAATATACACACACACAGGTTGTTTTCTAGTTACCGTTAGCTTACATACGGGGAATCTAATTTATCAATAGTACCGCGGCGCTCCACCTGTGGTTTCATTATAATATAAAATTATATTTGCTTTTTCCCCTAAAATTCGGCCTAATGGTGCATAGCTGAAAAACAGAGTGCCGATTTTTTTTAATTTGTTATACATGAAGTAATAGTCATATGTGCGGCAAAAATAAAAAGTGATTATAAAAGTCCCACTTAAAGCAACACAATGGCTTTTGGTGACAAACCTCTTAATTTTGAATTGTGGTCAAATGACGAAGTCGGCACTCTCTTAACTTCACTTAACGTTAACATGAGGATATTGGGCCACGGCGAATTTAAACAGCATCGCCCCTCTACACGAGAACGTCTTAAGACATCTTGAGGCCTTGGACCCTTATGCAAAAGAAGGCCTAGCGTCCCTACACAAATGTAGGCCCTACCTGTGGCGCATAAAAGTAGACAATGCATGACATTCGTATTCAAGTACAAACCCGAAAAAAAAAATGTGTGCGACTTATACAAAACGGCTAGACCGACAGCTGCCATTAGGTTGAATGAGTAATGATGGTGTATGGTGGTAGGCCTAGGCCTATACATGGATGACAGTCATCCCATATAGCCAGTTGATATGTCAACTGGCTACATGGTATTATTGAAATTATCAGTTTCGCGGAGAATACCACAAGAAGAAACATTTGATCGTAGAAATCCTTCGAATCATGATCTTATTAAGGTTGAGTCCAGAACGAGATGAGGCTCCCATTGTGGCCGAGGCCCTGGGCCCGGACCCAGTTGGTCCGTGCCTTAAGACGTCCCTGCCTCTACAAGGTAGGTTTTCAGTAGCATCAGGACTTGAACTCACGATTCGACAACGAGTTCTCGACCTCGAGACTACCGTGTTCAAACAAATAATGAGAAGGTATCTTTATCACGTGATGACAAAATATCGGAAAATAAATTGTATTTTTTTCCCTTTAGAATTCCGATGAACGTTAATTATATAGCTAGATGAAACATGTGAAGAAATCATATATTTCTATGTATATTAGTGATGACATAGATTGATTTGATCCTATTGGGAAAGATGCCACTGTTAAATATCTGTTTTACAAGTTTGAAAAAATTTTAAGTTAAAGAAATCTGTCTATTACAGAATATGTTTTTCAAAATAAGATAATGCTGTCAGAAGTCATGCTAGATATCATAAAATAAATTATAGAAATATGTCCTTAAAATATATTCCGGATACGAGAATAAAACTAAAAATTTTATTGAAGCGTATTTCTTTTTAATCGAAAAGCTTTCTTTCTTTTTCTTTTTTTTTTTTTTTTGCATAAAACAGTTATTGAAAGTCATAAGAAAACCTGAACACTCTAAACGCATTGCCTCAAAGGAAAATTTATATCATTTTCCTTTACATAAAAAACGTATTCAGTAATACTTTCTCGCTTATTAACACTATAAATCTTAATTATTTTTCATTTTTTAGATAATTTTATAAAATTTGAGTAGCTAACTAGAACCTGATTTGATTTCAGCAATTTATTTCTTGATAAATTTATTGTATTATTACGCATCTGAAATATTGATTTGTGGTTAATTTGGGAATAAGAATACAGAGATACTCTTAACAGCCTAGACAGAATTCAAATTATAAGTAGAAAATTCAGAAATATACAAAGCATTAATGAATTCTTCTTTCGCATAAAAATGATTACTAAAATTCTTAAAATATATGGAAAGTATATATAATTTGGAAAAATATAAAATCTCTTTATGAGCGAGAGTAATTTGCAAGTTTAATAAAAGGCAAGAGAATTATTTTTTAATGATTATTTAGAAAAATTCCTTCAAAGATTAAAGTAAGTTAAATTTATTTATATTTTTTTCTTTTGTTAAACAAATATTTAATTCACAACGTCTTTTTCCATTAATTATTTTGAAACTTTATAAAAACAACTTTAAATAATTTTAAAAGAGTCAAAAAAATTTTTTTTTTAATTTTTAAAAATAAAGAAAAAAGTTTAAAACTTCTTTGTATTAAGACTTGAGTATTTCACTCAATCTTTTTAAAAAAATGCATCTTTGTTTAAGGTATTTGACTACGTTCGGAACCGTGATTTTGCACAAGCGTATAAATGGATAATATTTATGATATTTAGTGTCACTTAGATTAGAAAATGTATATAAAATTGTTTTAAGAATAGTATTACAATAAAAATTATTTTACAATATTTTGACAAAAAATGA
This sequence comes from Trichonephila clavipes, assembly GCA_019973935.1. NCBI lineage: Eukaryota > Metazoa > Arthropoda > Arachnida > Araneae > Nephilidae > Trichonephila > Trichonephila clavipes. Next base: position 615,060 of record BMAU01019231.1, on the reverse strand, counting down.
ACACAAAATGACCCATATTCAAAATATTCTCCTTTTGTGACAAATGTTTCTATTATAATAATAGTTTGCCTTTTAATAGCTCAGACCTCTGTATAGAGGCTCAACCAGAATTTTTTAAACATATAACTTAGAAGTGGGTTTATCCATGTTTTACACAACAGAGGGGAGAAATTTTAAGAAAAAAACGCCGATAATTATTTCAAATGGTTGTAACTCTGAAAATAATGTGAATTTTTCAAAAATCATAGTTGAGCCTCTCAGAGGTCTGAGCTATATACAGGCAAAATATTATTATAATAGAAACATTTTTCACAAATGGAGATTTTGAAAAAAGGTCATTCTAAGTTCATTTTTTGCCGAAATACTGTATTTAAATAATTTTTTTTTGTCAAAATATCCTTAAAACAGTTTTATACATGTATTCTAATCTAAGTGACACTAAATATCATGAAAATTATTCATTTGTGGTCCTTTTTAAAATCACGGTTCCGAACGTAGTCGGATACCTTAATTAGTTCTCTTAAGAATTCCGAATCGAGAGAAATCATTCAATGGTCAGAAAAAATACTTTTCCACCATTTAGTATGAAAATAGAAAGTTTCTATTGAAAAAAAGAGTATAAAATAGATTCTTAAATTTCTATTCAAATTATATGAAAAGTTAGATATAATCATGTGAACTAAGGCTTTTAAATTTTAATCTGCGTTCTGTTGCATAAATTTTAAATTAAGGGTTCCTAAATAGCTTGTAAGTGCTGCCTAATTGCCCCTACTGTGTGTGTGATCATGTAATTCAAATTTATTTTATAATTTAAAATGAAGTCAATCTAAAGTTGAATAATTGTTTGCAAGCTGAATAAAAATGAAAGATATAGTAGAAAATATAACTTTCTATAATATATATAAATGTTTTAATGAATGCACACAAGTAAAAATATTTTAAACCAGTTTCTTCCATGCTCTCATCCGCAATTTAAAGCATGCATATTTGAACATAATTTAAAATGTTCCTGCTGCTTTTTTTTTTATTGAAAACAATTATAAAATCCCCGTGCACCACAAAGTATCACACGGGGCTTACAGAAGTAAGTATTAAACACACATTCAAGGGAAATAAACAATTAAAAAAAAGAAGTTAAGAAGGATTACAAACAGTTACAACAAATTTACAGAAATTATTGAAAGCACTTCTGGAGGAAAGAAATTGGTGAAAATTCGGTGGCCAATTAATGTTGAGTCTCTTGAACGCCAGTCTTATGATCTTTCTCTCTCTGACATACTTGGAACACAGAAGGATCACATGTTCTACATTTTCCTCGCCACCAATATTACAGTCACAGAAAGATGACGGAGCTAAATTAAATTTGTTCAGGTAGCTTTTGAAATTACCGTGACCAGTGAGAAATTGGGTTAATTTGTAGTTAGTGTAAAAATGATGACATGATAGTCTCTTATTAATGGTGGGAAAAAATTTCTTTGTTATGCTCCCCTTATTAGAAATGAGATATTCTTGGTTCCAAGACTTCATCATTCTTTCATTCGTGATCTTCTTGTAAAACGATTTAGGAATATTAACGTCAATGTCAATTTTGCGCTTGGTTGCAGCTTTTGCAAGCCAATCGGCTCGCTCATTTCCAAGAACGCCCGTGTGTCCGCGAACAAATGCAAAATCTATTGAGATGTTTTTATCTCTTAGGCTTTTAAGTTGCTTCTGGATCTCGACGATTATATTGTTAGACGAAGAAATACATTTAAGATTCCTGCTGCTTTGAAGTTTAAAAAACAACAAAAATATTTTCTAATGCAACGAAACAGTCGGAACGACTATCCACTTTTCCAGTTATGTAATAAAACTCATATCTGACTTCATGTAATCTAGAATATAACTTTTAATATCGTTGAAATAGGTCTTTCGTATTTAATGAAAATCTTTAATCAAATTAAATTTTGTATATAATCAAACTTTTTTGCTGTGGTTAAAAAAATTGCTGAATTTAAAAAAAACAAAGTATTTGAATATATTTACACATATATAATGACATTTTCACAAAATATGGTACATCTTTAGGGTTTTTGTTTGAAACATTCTATTTTTACCCCATAAATAAGAATCAGCTTAAATAGAAACGAAGTACATGACGAAAAAAAATTACCGACGATATGCTGAAAAACCATGAAATTGTTTGATAAAAAATCATTATACTCGCAACTCGTAATTTATTAAAACGGTGACTTGTTTTGACTGAATAAAACAATAGATTCTTTATAGCATACACAAATTTCACCAAATTTGTTTTCATGGTCATTTTAGAATGCTTATTTATATAGTTCTATTTCCAAATTATCTCATAAAAAAACCCAAGATCGGATACATCGTGGCACACCGCTGGAAAAAAACCCCGCCTGAAGTCGGTACAACGCTTCGAATGTGGGGAGATGTATAATGGGATGTCCCTTGGGTGCGAGAGCCCAATCAGCGATTGTAGTGCGCGTGATACCGATACCCTAATTTAGGGGTCCGCGTTTAACCAGTTTACCACCCACCGTCACCCACACCACTTGCACGGTCGATGGATGCGTAACCGGCGAAACGCAAGGTGGACGGTCGATACGCTGCTTACCGAAGGCTCTCTCTCTCAATGAACCAGCGCTGTTATTTTGTGTCTCATTTTTTTTGTCTTAATTTAAGAATTAAATATCAATTAGCCGACGTAATATAATGACTAAATATTTTAAGAATTTTCTCTGTATTTGAAAACAAAGTTTATTTCATTTAACTCTTCAAGCGGTCAATTTTTTTTGCCCAAAATGTTGCAAAAAAAAAAAAAAGACATATTAAGCATAATACTTAACAGAATGCGAAAACGGAAGGGTTTTATTTTAATTTTCAATTTTAAAGTTGTCACACTCTATTTTTTATTTTATGATTGTGGAACACAATAAACCCTAAATATTTACTTTTTATTACACTCTACATGCCATGAAGAATGTTTCATATATCTTAAAATAATTTCTCTTATACTTACTAATAAATTTTATGTTCGTACCTCTTTCTCAAAAGGTGTTGAGGATTTTGTGGCGCATAAATGTATGCATACACAATTTGAAGCATGGTGTGATGAGGGCAGAGATAATATCAGCTTTTTTTGGATTATCTTTACACATTTTCATTTCTTTTCTAACAACAGATTGAATATTGCCTTCCCAAACCGTGATTTTTATCGAATATTTTCAAGAATCTAAATTCCTGCTTTCAATGAAAAATTCTCATCTTCACAAAAAGGAAAATCTCGGATGGAAAGTATTTCAGTACCCTGAGCAAACTACATCTCCCAAAAATACTAGAATTAATAATCGCACTATTAGAATTGAAAATATATGAAAATCAAAGATAGAAAGAAGAAAATATCAGTGTTCGTCATATCGGTTGTGGTCAGCTTTCGGTAGCCCTTACGGTGTACGGTCAAGCCAGTTAAGGGGTTAATCTTTTTTATTCAAAGGCTAGTTAAAAATTAAGTAAATATCGCAGTGTAATATTACAGTTTTTAATGCATACTATAATGAAGAAGTTACTTAATTTACGAAGTTTTGCTATTTTTAATGCTGTGATATTTTGTATTGTACACGATATAAGTATCATACTGAAGTTATTCCAATGTTTCATTTCGAATAACACGTGTGTAACTTCTATCTACACACACGCCGATATAGCTTTAGTAACGAAGTGAAAGTATTGCTTACATTGTTGTCCTGCTTACAATTTACTTTCCGAACTAAAGAGGAAACACGATTTATCAGAATGAAAATATTTATTTTAAAGAAGTTATAAGTACTTTCTGGTATTTTGAATATTTTTTTTACTTATGCCCGAAATTTGACTTGAATTGCAATGTTTTCAAAATCATTTATTTATTTTTCGTGAATTTTCTTACTCTGCTTCCAGTCATATTGCATTTGACTGGTAAACATCAACATGTGTGGCTCTCTGAACTTTTCATTTCTTTATTGCGTAATGTACGCTTTATTATTTTATCAATAAAGATTGCACTTCGTGTTCGAGCTTTAGCACTTTACATTAATTTTTCAAGTATTCCAAATTAGCAATAAAATCACGAATCACAATTTAAATATTTTTCTGCTGAAGAACTGGCGCAAAGGATTTCTAAAATTTGATTTCAAAAAGAAGAAAACTCATTATTTTTTAATGATTCCATGGCATTTTTTCTCCAAATATTTTCGCCTCTGATCGCGATTTCATTCCATCTGACCATCTCCTGATCGAGAAAATAAAAGAGCCGAATGTTGACTTGGCCGAATAATGTTACATAATGTAATTTTCGTTTTTCTACAATTGATTAAATATTAACAGGTAATTAATAATTTACAGTAACACGAAGACCTTAATGTTTTGATCAAAAGATAGATAAACATAACAGTTTGAACTGCTTTCAAGAACATATAAAGTTGGTTTTTACCAAGAATGTTTTCTTTGTTTTTAACGTGTTGGATAGAATTGCTCCTTTTGATTTTGTCGATTTTCGGGAACAAAACACAGTAAAAAACTAATTATTGAATAAATAATTAGCATTAATTAATAAAATTAATCATTAATAACAAGTAATTCATTAAATTTTACGTACTATATACTTAGAATTATAGTCAATCGGAAAAAAATCAAGGGTTGGGGGGAGGCGTCCGGACCCCCAGGACCCCCCCCCTTGTGTGCGCCACTGATCATTACTCATTCAGCCTAATGGCAGCAGTCGGTCTAGCCGTTTTGTATGATTGTAAGTCGTACACATTTTTTTTTCGGGTTTGTACTTGAATATGAATGTCATGCATTGTCTACTTTTATGCGCCATAGGTAGGGCCTACATTTGTGTAGGGACGCTAGGCCTTCTTTTGCATAAGGGTCCAATGCCTCAAGATGTCTTAAGACGTTCTCGTGTAGAGGGGCGATGCTGTTTAAATTCACCGTGGATACTATATATCAGAAGCGCACACAGGAATTTTTCAAGGGAGGGGGTTCCGGGGTCGAAAATTGACCATTCTTGTATCATGCTCCTTTTGATTTTGTCGATTTTCGGGAACAAAACACAGTAAAAAACTAATTTTTGAATAAATAATTAGCATTAATTAATAAAACTAATCATTAATAACAAATACTTAATTAAATTTTACGTACTATATACTTAGATTTATAATCTATCGGAAAAAATATCAAGGGCTTTGGGAGGGGGGTCCGGACCCCTTGTGTGCGCCACTGCGCAATCATTATCTATGTCGAGTGGGGACTTTTATGGGAATAGTTCAAATAAAGCGAATATTATAACATTGTCATATTCAAATGTAAACCTGATTTTTTGAGGGAACTTGATTCTTCCTGCATTCCTTTGAAAAACAGACAGGTGGGTAAAGTAAAGAAGGAAATAAATTCATACGACAGCAATATTTTTTTATCTCTGATTCTCTATTAAAATGAATATCCCGTACATTTTGCTTTGTGTAAGATACATTTATTTTCATTAGTGGTAAGGATAATATAAGGCTTAATACTCACACTTGGGACGCTATCGTTGGTGCAGGCGCCTTCGGAGAGCAACCTGTCCCTGATCTCCCATGCGAAGATGGAGGGGCACTCCCTTTTGAAGTGGGCGATCTTGGCCACGACGTCTGGGGTGGCCACCCGCGGCTTACTGCCTCCGATGGCCCGGGGACGGATGGAACCTGTCTCGTAGTACCTGCCCAGGATTTTAGAGACGCAACCGTTTGACACCTGCAGAATGCGAGAGATGTCGCAGGGCCGTGCACCGCTGTGGGCCAGCTCCACAATTTTCTGGCGCGTCGAGTCCGGCAGGGGACGACCGTTCACGTACACGCCGCCCAACTGGTTGATCCCACTGTGGCCTAAAATATATACAATAGTTTTTAAATAATTTATTTCTAATAAAAACTTGTGCATTTTTTAAAGGGAAACAGTTGTCAAGTCTTAAATAATTCTTGTAAAATGCTTTATAAAGCGAAATTTTGAAAATCTAATTTTTTATAACAGGAGGGAAAAAATGTATTAGATATCTTTGCATGCCTACCAATATTTTACGAAGTTTTTCGATACTGGGAGAAAAAATTGAAATTTTATCATTTGAAATGCCTGGGCGAAAGCATGTGGGAGTACACGTATGTAGGGTAAATAATAACTGAATTTAATTAATAAAAAGTTTTGTGCGAATGCATGTGTATGCAAGTCATCTTTGGTTTTTTAATTGATATGATAAGTTATATATTTTGAATTCATAAGCTCAGATAAAAATATGTAACGGAAGAAAGTAGGGAATAACTCCATATTTCAGTATTTATATTGAGCAAGAGGTGTGAAAACGTTAACACTGTATTTCTCAAACTTACAACATGTGCGACCCAGTTTTCGATAATGATTTTCCTCGCGCCCACCTCCATTCAAAAACGTATTGAATTCAGTACAGTACTTTGATACTAAGGCTACATTACGACTTTGATTATACACCGTGCATTTGTACGGTTTATAATTAAATTCGTATTGTAAATATCAAGATAATTACAATAATCGTATTGTAATGATCAAGATAAGTGTTAATTTTGTATATAACGGTCCCATGAGAGTCACTAGTAGTTATTAAACTTATTCTTAACTTAGTATTGATAAATTAATTATCAAATACAATGAGCAATAATGATACATTTATATGTTATATCATTGTAAATGTGTATTTTATTTTTTATTAAGTCAGAATGTATTTTGTCTTGCTTGCTTCCTTTCATTAAATTAATAATTTTTTAAAATAATCTTTAAAATAATAATTTTTTAAAATAATAATTTTAAACCACACAGTTTGAGAAACGCTGCGTTAACATATAAAAATCAATACTTAAGGCCATTCTCTTATTAATTCTTTAAAAAGAAGATATTGTATAAGCAAAATAAGCATTAATTAAATGCTTTTAAAACTAAGAGATAATTAATTGTTAAAGTGCTGTTTGCTTATCTTTCTTGAAAAGATAAAATTTAGCATTGAAAACAGATAAAGTGATTTTCTTTACTCGAATCATTTCTCTTTTAGTCAATAATAGAACAGCTCATCTGGTAAAGGATAATACTTAAGATAAAAATTACTTTACTTTTTCGACCAATCATGGCATCAAAATTATGAATTTTCTGGTTAAAAAATTCAGGTGAAATTGCATTCAGCTTATCTTTTATTTCATTAACAATTACTTATTTTAATAGTTCATTTAAATACATAAATAAATATTTTCAACTGCAAACCTTTATAAGTTTGTTAGAAGTCATTTAATTTTTTAGGAGTAGATTTTATTTATATTTCAATTAATTTTTTAATTTTTTTTATTAACTTCGCATTTTGAAACAAATCGAGGATCATCACTTATATATGAGCTTTAAATTCAACTTGAGAATTCTATATTTCAATCACTTCGTATTTATTTACCTCAAAAATTTCAAAGTTTTAAAACAGGAATTTACAAAACTGAATAATATTTTATAATAACTAAATTGTACAAAAAAAAATGAAATGAAAAAGAACTAAGTACGTAAAAGGTTTAGACATAGACTTATTTATTTTATATGTATACGTTTAATTTAATTTGCATATAAAAGTATTATATTTTTAAATAAGTTGATTCAAATTGAACGAAATCAACACTATATGGAAAATAATTTTAAAAGTCTACATTTTGATCAATTAATGTTGTAGTACCATATAAAACATTAAGATATAAGAGTGCATTATCTTAATTACCTTCAAAGAAAGATGTATTGTTATTGAATGGAAACACTCAATATGAAAGTCTTTTTAAAATTTTACAGCAATTCTTAATAATTTTTGAGAAAAATAAGTTTGTGTGTGATTTTTCTTAAGATTGAAATTATATATTTTTGGATAATTGCAACGAAACCATTTAGTTCTCTATTTCTTATATTTTAATTTCCCTTAACATTTTCAGTATACGTACTGATTGAAAAATATAACCATTATAGAAACAAGATGAATATTCAATGGAATGAATTTGCATGCTTATTTTTCGTTATAAGATTTTTTCCCTCTCATCAAGTTTCATTAAAAATAAACACAAAGATTATTATTCAGCCTTATTTATCAATAATTTTAAATTGTATTGTTTTAATTAAAATATTTGCTCTTAACTATTTTTATGTAGCTCAACTAAAATAACAAAGATAGTATAAAATTAATAATTTAACAAGGTATAAACACACACAGAGCAGTGAAATTACCATCGATAATTAATTACCATCTTCGAAAATGACACTTAATTACATTAAAACTTTTGAATACACTCACGAGTAATTAAAGAACACAAACCACATAATTTACAGACACAGAGAAGACTTATTTCTGATATTTACCTGTAAGACTATCATTCAACCAGAGCAATCTGAGGCACCAACTCTTCCCTCACCGTACCTACATCACTATGAAGTATCCCACCCAACAACAACATCATCATCCCAATGAGAAACTAAACCGACCAAAGAGAAAGTGCGGACGGTACTTATCTCCTGATCAAACCTCCAGGGGGTAAAACCCACAGCAAAAAAAATAGATACAACATAGAGGAACCTATATACCAACAACAAAAATGCCCAATTCCTTTGTAGGTCGGTCCACGTTCCGACTCCATCAGAGGGCATGGTGGTTTCACGAGGGGTGTCGAGCCTGGATCCTACATTATTCATTATTAACCGTAGTTGTCCCCCCCCCCTCTTTCCAGCAACGATCTTATAACGCGGAGGATTTGTCGTGAAGAAGCATTCCTCCAAAGTGCGTCTTACCATGGCTGAGTTGATTAGTTCTGAAAAGCGTGAACGTGTCTTGGTGCACATCAGAGAGCTGGAGCCGCTCTTGGAGAGGGGATGGGAAGGCACGGTTGGCAAGGGGAAACCCCCCTCCTCGCCGCTTCAATCTTCCGCATCATTCTTTCCGCTTGTCTTAACTCGAACTAACTACTTTTCTTAAAAGGAGGTTTTCCTCGCCATGAGTCCCGATGAAAGTTTTTGAGGTACAAGAGGAGAAGGATCTCTTGGCGTGGTACGCGTCAGCATCTGTGGCATGCGCTAAATACACACTTGGCGAGTTTTTTTTTCTCTCCCTCAATATTGTTATTCTTGTATTGCTGGCATTGAAAATTTTATTTATTTTTTTGGAATGATGAACATTTTACTTTATTTTTATTTGTATATTACAAGTCAGTGTTTTTTTAATGAGCAAGGAAAGAAATGTTGCCGAAATAGTAAATGGTTAGCTTTTTGAGGAGAAGAATTTTATGATTTTGACGTTCTGGTGAATCACATTTAATGACAGATTAACCTCTGTAAGACCTAGTAAAGGAAACATTTCGATCTGGGTGGGCTTGTGCATGCCCTGCAATTCTTTTACTTGTCCTATCTTTAATAACTAATATCTAGATGACAATAATTCAAAATTACTTAGTTTTACACATATTTTTAAAAAATTGTTTCAAAATTTTCAATAGAGAAATAAAAAAAAATCTGTAATTAAATTACTTCTAAGTCATATTCACCCCAACTTTGGTTATCTTATTAATGGATAATAGTAATACAATTTTCCCCCAAGTTTTAGTTAAAGATTCATGAAATAACTTTAAGCTCTGAACTCCAATTATAAATAAATTAATTAATAATAGTTTTTACTAAAATTAGATTGGTCATTACTGTACTTATAGATATATACAACAAAGAGAGAAGCATTATTTATTAGATTGGTTATACAGATTACCTCACATTATACAGCTTCAGGTTCTTATTCAAGTGTTTTACAATAATTTGTTTTTATTCAATGCATTTTTTCGTTGAAAAATGTAGTTTTATTTTAAGGAGTTAAAAAGTGATGAATATGATTGTCGACTGTTTTTAATTATGTTATGTATTTTTCATGTAACTAACTAATTTGAAACATTATGCAAATATATTTTATAAAGATAAAAAAGTTATGTTAAAAAGTGACTATCAAACTGTTGTCTTTACTTTAATAACAAGGAAATCAGGGATTTTTATAAAAGAAAAGACTAAAAATCTCCTCCCCCTTTTTTTTGTTATAAAAATATATAGGGATCACAATCATAAAAGTAGAACACATGCCTATAAAAATATTATAGCACAGATGTAAGAAATAATTTTATGCTGATTAGTGAAAATTAACTAAATTTAATAGAAAGAAACTCGAACGAGATCACGCAACCTTTTGAATAGCTTGATAGCTTTTTACAACAAAATTTACTTTAAACATAAATAGCTTCAATGTTTACTACGAATTATTAATAAAAAAAACATATTCTTGATTCATCTCTGATTGTAATAATTTCATTTTAACTAAGTAAACATTTTCAAAGTAAATATATGTTTTAGTTTTTTATTAGATTGAAAATATAAACATAGTATGACTGAAAAAACTGTACGTTGCAAGCAGAATAAAAAATATAGAGAGATTTCAAACTCATTAATCGTTTAGAAGAGGAGATAATTTTACTATAGGTTGATAAATCAAGGGCGAACAAAATGATTATAATTAAAATTTACAACTCCTCTAGTACGGCATTTTTTTCAAAAGATCACACCTCAGGTCTTGTGTTGTAATAATGCACACAGGTTTCTCAACTTTATGCAGAACAACTAGTTGATGAAAAAATTAGTAAAGACTATTCACGTTTTGTCCCGGAGAACTAATTACTGACAGTCATGTTACAGAAAATTAATTTACATAAGTACTTAAATAATACATATTTCCAACAGATTCAAAAGGGATTTACATAACAATTGGGTACAACTTAATAGGAAAAGGCAGATGGGGAAGTGTAAATCTATAAGAAACCTTATTTTATATGAAACCTTTCAGAGAACAGAAGAAAATATAAATCACTAGCACAAAACAAGACTTTATACTCAATAGATTCATGGAATGACGTTCAACTGGTTACCATGAATCAGTTTCTTAAGATTAAAAATGACTTGAATTTAAGCGTGACTTTTAATTTCAGATAAAAAGAAATATTGTGTGTACTAGATTACATTACAAAAAAAAAATCAGTCTTTCTCAATCGGGAAAAATTTTACAGCAAAATGTTTTGATCACCATTCAAAAATTAGACTGACAAAGAATTAGGTTGACAAAATAGAAAATATGTATTAAAAATAATTCTTTGCGTATAAACGAGTTATTTTTATAAAATCATTTAAATAATTCCATGTTTCCTTTTGCATGTTTCATTTCTTGTTTGATTTAAATTGTGTTTTTCTTTATTTTGTAGGTTAGCCATGTGACAAAAAAAAATCTTGCTTATTGTGTATTTAAATTATTCATATTGAAAATGTCTGATTTTTGGCAAATCAGAATAGCATTCGTTTATCTTATGTGTTTATTTTTTATTTATTTAAAAGTTTGTTTTTAATTTAATTATCAATAATTCTGGTGGTTAAAAATACAATCAAAGCAGGATAAGTATTTTAATTCATTTTATCATTATGGGTGAAGTATGGGTATGGGTTCTTTCAAGAAATGTTTATGTATTAAATTCAATTTCTGAGTGATTGTCACGTTTGTATATTACAAAATAAATATATTTAAATAAATCTAGTAACTCTAAATTGCAAATTAATATTTTAGAATCATTAAAAGTGTGTTTTATGTTAATGTTATCGCGGTATTCATATTCGATCTTGGATCGCTACAATGCATAAAATTCGGCTTAGGAGACACACAAAAAGTCAAATATGGGTAAAATAATGCATCAAGTGATCGGTACCATACATGTAGGAAGACCTCCCACGTGATGTCCGGCAACTTCTGGTCGGCTGGATAGCTTGATTGAAGCTAGTCCGGGCGCACGAAGAAACGACAACAAGCCTTCAGCAACCGCCCTAGGCTCAAGTCTTTGTCACAGTGGCTGAAGAAGCCGCGCTTGCCAACCGCGATGATTGGACAGAAGTCGCGCAAGCGCATTTCGCAAGAATGCGTTCTTAGCATTTTTATTCTCAACGAGCTATTGTTTACATTCCGGAATCTGAACTGAAGAAGAACAGCAAACTAAACAATGATTTCTTAAAAGCTAAACTCGTTTTATGCGAATTTACAAATTTCGTAATAGTCTAGCTAGCGTAAATAATTTGTAAGGAAGTACACATTTTAAACGACGGATTCTGATACTTTCTTTCTGCCTTACATAAATGCTTCTCAGTTTTTTTAAAGGTAATAAATTAAATTTAAGGTAAAAAATAAGGAAAATAAGGAAAAAAAGGTTTAATCATCATATGATCATTAAATTATCATGAAACATTTTTCACTCTAGTTTAAAAATTCAAGTTTTATGGATTTCGAGGTAAATTTTGAACATTTTTTAGCCCATCTTTCACTCTTTTCATGGTACCATAAATGTTCGTGCATGTCTCATTTCTTTATGGAGGACATAAATAATATTTATTAATACTCAGTTTATAAAGAAAAAAAATAGCATCGTGTGTAATATTTCATAGCAATAATAAATAAAAATCATTTTTTAAAAAAATTGAAACATAAAACTATTATTTAACTTTAATATATTTGTAAAAAGCTTTTTTACCCCTTTGTCTAATTTCTTATTAATCAGTTCAATTTTCGTAAGTTTTGAATCATGTGCTTAAGAATTAAGCAATCAAACTTTTGAGAAATTAAATCCATCCAACTTTTTACCCCGTACAAAGTTGATGCTGAGTTAAGATACACACCTACAATAACATTTCTCTAACTCTGTGAGAATTAAAAATTATTGTTATTAAAAATTAATCAAGCCATTAGTTGAAAGAATAGAAACATGACAAGAAAATGCTTTGAGTTAATGAGACGTTAATATATTCATTTTAGAATCAACAAATTTGAAATACGATGATTTGGTAACAATTTTAAAAACAGCAAATTAAACATTCAGGCATATTGTTTATTCCCAAGAAATTCTGAAACAATCAAGTGACTTCTAGTATAACATTTAAAATAAATATTTTTGACATATTTTCTTGTTTACAAATATTTGTCCCGTCACAGAAATTGGGGCGTGAAACTTTATTTTCTTTTATAAAAAAATTACACAATTTAAGCTATCAGCAACAGACAATAAACAAATAGCATTTTGCCGAAGTTTACCTTAATGTTTACACTGCCGATGTTTTATGACAAAATTAACAAAATATAGTAACAGGAGTTCAAAGGATTCGTATTGAAATTGTCAGTTATTGGAAACAAAATTTCTCTTGATACATTCTTCCTTAACTTCATGATATATCTTTATTGTTATTGTTTGCAATAAATTTGTTAAATACAAATTTTATTTTTTAATTATTCTGAAATACAGATCGTCTTTGATCAAATAGAACATTAAATTCATTAGTTATGAATTTCAAATTCAATCACTTGGAGAAAGATCGCATTTTTTTCTATTTATATTCAACTGATTGCCAAAAATCGGAATTTTTGCAATAATCTCTTAAGATTTTTTTTCCCATAAAAAAAGTTCTTTAAAATTTTTTACTGCTGTACAAAAAGTACAAACTCCATATCACATCCTCTCTAGAAATGAAATTTCCCCTTATATTACGAAAACTGTTTCATGCAGATATTCTACATATACATATATAAAACGGGGGAGGGTTAGAGACAGATACTACACGAGGAGGGGAGGAGAAAAATTCCAATCTCTTTTTAAAATAGTCTTCGATATAGGACGAAGAAAAACCTAAAGGGGATAAAAATAATAAAATCGAGATAGGAGAACCTTCCTTCCCTAGCCCCACCCCCATTTCTATCTAGAAGGGAACAATCTGCATTTTAGGAATGCGAAAAAGGAAGGGGGAGCATTTTCTATTAAATAATTTTTTTCCTATTCCGGGAATTCCCAGGAAAAGCATTTTCGGGAAGGGTGAGGGGAAACGAAATTCAAAAGTCGATAGAGGTTTTTGCGGGGAACATTTTCTGGAAGGGGAAGAAAAAAATATCAAAGTGAAGAAAGTGAGATGCAAATACTATTATCGATTCTATGACCTTACGCTGAGCTGTTGTTATCGATTATAAGAAGTGATCGCTTAAGAAAATCTCTGCGGAGGTAACGAGGAGAATTAAAGCAAAAAGATGATGAGATTGTAAGCGAGTATTGAAAAATTAAAGGGACCACCATTCACCAAAAAACTGAATGTGTGTATTCAATTAGTCTGATTAACGTGAAACAATGTGTTTGTAATATATGTTAGTTGTGTCTAAAACAAAACTTTCTCTTCAAATTTTAATTAAAAAAAACTTTTGGCTCTCCTTTTTTTTACATATCAATTAATACATCTCTTAGTAAGTTTTAATTTAAAATAAAGGTTTAAAAAAAGTATCTCAATTATATATCCGAAGAATATGTTTTAAAGATGATTTTTTTAACTAAAAAAAAAAATGCAACAATATCTGAAACCCCGTTGACATAAGATATTTCACTTATATTTCTTTGCGAATGTCATCCATACAGTCTGTTACAAGTAATTTATGAAAAGATTCATTTTATTTACTTGCTTAAAGCGTTTTACTTACGTTGTCTTGGTAACAAAACAGAAAAATTTTTAAAAAGTTATCTCGTGAGTGAAATTTTTAAAGTTTGAATGAAGGTTTTGACAATATTTTAATATGCTACAATGGCAATAGAAGAAACAATCTTCTGTTTCATTTTCACCTTAGCTTTGTTAAATTTTTGATTTGATTTGATTTTTTTTGACGTTGCAATTTAAAGAAACGAGAGGGTTTTGTAAGATGCATTCTATGTTAAAAAGATTTTCTTCCTAAGCTTTTCTAACTAAGAAGAAAAATCGCAAAGTTAATCCTACATAACATAAGCGTTTATTATTGCTTCTAATGCGTGATGATAAACTACATAATTTTCACGGACTGAATCTTCAAAAAATTATGACTCGAATTAAATACCCCAATAAGAGAAATTCATCTAAGATATGTAAATAAATTTTGTTTAA